>OX402021.1:6882401-7199901 GCA_947859395.1 Eupithecia insigniata
TATTTTTTCAGAGTGTGAGGATGGCATGAAGGGTAAGATTAGTAAAATAGTATCCTTATTTATTGAGTGGCTGACATCGGCAGCGAGGCAGTACCTTAGTGATCTGCCTTTTAAAAACTTATTCGGTTTGTAATGGATTTAGTTAAAATTAACATTTTACAGTGGAACTCACAAAGTGCTAAGCCTAAACAAGTGGAACTAGAACAGTTTCTGTGTAGTGAGACAATACACATTGCCGTTTTAAGCGAGACATGGTTAAATTGTGAGATTGATTTTAAGATAACCGGTTATAATATCTTTCGTCAAGATCGGCTAGATTCTTATGGAGGAGTGGCAATTTTAGTTCATAAGTCAGTAAGAGCCCAGCTTATACCATTTAACTTATCTAATCCTGGGATAGAAATAGTTTGTATAAAAATTTATAACTGTTTACACATTCATATTTAATGTCTGTCTATTGTCCGCCATCAATCCGAACTTCTCTTAGCGATTGGAATGAAGTATTCTCTTTTAAAACTAGTAGGACATTAATTCTGGGTGACTTCAATGGGCATCACCCCAGTTGGTCATGTAAGACTGACCTGACAGGGAATAATATCTTTGATTCTCTAGTTGAAAATAATTTTGTTTCTCTTAATGATGGCCGAGTTACCCGTTTTAAATATGTAAATGGAATTCTACAGGAATCTTCCCCAGATATTTCTACAGCATCGTCTGATATAGCTTTATGTTTTGATTGGAATGTCATTAATGAAACTTTAGGTAGTGACCATTTGTTAATTAAAATCAGAACTTTGTATAGTAATGATAATCCACAATGTAGTAAAAAGCGTAATTTTAAAGAAGCTAAATGGGTGGATTTTAGTAACTCTATTAAGTTTAGTTTATCTAATAATTATCCTATTTATGATGACTTGCAAAAAAGCTATGATTCGTTCCTTAATGTAATTAATGAGGCTGCTGATGTCAATATTCCTTTTTACAAAATTAGTCGCGATCCATCACAACATTTTAAACCCAAGAATTATTGGAATGCAGAACTTTCTAGGGCAGTTGCAGAAAGACGTCTAGCCCTTACTATTTTTCGAAGGAATCCTACCCCCGATAATTTAGGTAAATTGAAAGACAAAATAAGAAATTCTCAACTGTTAATAAGAAGAGCTAAACGTAAGAGTTTTACTAATTTTTGTTCTTCTATTGACGAATCCACCACAGTTCCTGAAATGTGGCGTAAGATGAAGTGGTTGAAAGGATATAAGTCTCCTACTTCACATACAGATGAATCAATGGCAAATAGATTATTACGTAATTTGAGTCCGGACTTTGTTTGCCCAAAATGCCCGGTATTTTCATCTTGTGGTTCCCATACTAAATTAGAGTCTCCATTCTTAATGTGTGAACTAAAGAGATGCATAAAATCAAAAGATACGTCACCCGGAGTGGATTCCATTTCATATTCAATGATTAAGAATCTACCAGAGATTGCATTTAACTTCCTTCTGAGATTGTATAACCAGTTCTATTCGTGTGGTTTTGTGCCTCACCAATGGCGCGAAATACGAATTATACCAATCCCCAAAGCAGGACGAGACCCCTCCGCGTTATCGGCTTTACGACCCATTTCTCTTATGTCTTGCCTTTGCAAAATCTTTCATTCAATGATTACTAAAAGGTTGGAATGGTTTATGGAAAATGGAGATTTTTTCTATGAGGAAACTACAGGATTCAGGAAAACTAAATCATGCGTAGATAATCTTACCAATTTAATAACAAGAATCCACTTAGGATTTTCGAAAGATCAGATTACCTTGGGTTGTTTTGTTGATATACATATATGCGTATAATAATGTTGACGTTACGGTCTTGCTTTCCACTTTGGACGAACTGGGTGTTGGTTCCAAAATATGTACATATTTGTGGTCGTTTTTGAAGGAAAGGAACTTAAGTATTCTAATTGATAATAATGTAATTTCTAGAAGTACAGGTATAGGTTTAGCTCAAGGGGACCCTCTGTCTCCTTTATTATTTAACATTGTGACCTATAAAATTTGTAGGAAAATCAATAATGTTAACATTTCACAGTACGCAGATGATTATGCATTGTATATAACTCATAAGAACCCTACTGACGCAACAAATGAGTTACAAATCGCTCTTACTCACCTATGTAAGATGCTCAATGATTTAGGATTTAACAATATCACCCTCTAAAACAAAGATTTGTATTTTTAAGAAAGGTATATATAGACATCCGATAGCGCTTAACTTGCACGATAACCCTATAGAAGTAGTCGGTGCTGTGAAATATTTGGGGATGTGGTTGGACCGTTCCTTGAAATGGAATAAGCACATTGTTGAATTATTAGACAAGACTTCGAAATATTTAAACATATTTAAAATTTTAGCAGGTTCGGGTTGGGGGGTACATCCCAAGCATCTAAGAAGATTATATATTGCTATTATTAGAAGTCGCCTTGATTACGGAAGTTTTTTATTTAACAATTGCAGTAAACATTTACGTTATAAACTAGACAAAATTCAGAATCAATCATTGAGAGTAATTGGAGGCTTTATTAAAACTACTCCCATACATGCAATGGAGAGTGAGCTCTCCCTACCTCCATTGTTTGTACGAAGAACCTACTTAGCGGGTAAATTCATGTTGAAAGCTAAATCTCGTGAAGATAGTATAACGAATAATTTATTAGGTCAGTTATCTCAATGTCAAGATAGCAGGTACTGGCGTAACAAAAGTAAGCCGTTAATTTTGTCGTCGTACGCATATCTTGCCGACACACGTGTTTACGCGTGTCGCCGGCTGGAGGTGTTTGCGATGAGTACTTGGGTGAGTAGTGTAGATCTCGATAATGTAATTTGTTGCAATATACCAAACCTTGATAAACCTAAACGGGATTTTACTAGTTATAACTTAAAGTCGATTTGTCAGGAT
Source organism: Eupithecia insigniata (assembly GCA_947859395.1). Lineage (NCBI taxonomy): Eukaryota > Metazoa > Arthropoda > Insecta > Lepidoptera > Geometridae > Eupithecia > Eupithecia insigniata. Next base: position 6,885,352 of record OX402021.1, read on the forward strand.
TTTATTAATGAACGGTATGGTATTTTTTACAAAATATTTACTGATGGTTCTAAGGATACAGTTGGAATTGGCGCAGCTTTCTTAGATCCGCAATGTAATCTTAGTCAGAAATTCAAGATTACTTCTTTAAATATGTGTATTATGGAGGCTGAACTTATTGCCATTAGTGAGGCTTTGTCATATGCGATGTCACTAGATGTTAACAACATAGTCATATTTACGGATTCCCGAAGTGCGTTGCAACACGTGGTTCGTTGTACCACGGGTATACGAGGTACACCTACCGCCTACACTGTACTTAACAGTATTATTGATTTAATATCTACATCGAAATCTGTCATTCTACAATGGATTCCCTCTCATTGTGGAATTGAATATAACGAGCGAGTTGATCTTTTAGCTAGGCAGGCTACCAGCGAGGGGGTAGACTATCACATACTTCCATATTATGCTGATTGTATATATTTAATTAGAAGACAGTGTTATGATTTGTGGAAAGAGTATTTTGATCTACGGTCGAAAGAAATAGGGATTTGGTACAAAACTGTCCAGCCACAACCTCTTCGAATTCCATGGATTAATGATAATGAGATGTCTAGGAATGATATAGTTGTAATGTTGAGGCTTCGTACTGGACACATTCCATCGAAGAAATTTGCATTCCTTATGGGAAAAGTTCCTTCTCCTAACTGCGATCTGTGCGGTGTACTGGAGGACGTATTGCATGTTCTCATGGAGTGTGTCCAGAATGACACCTTCCGTACAGAGAAGTGTACATATTTTTTAAAAGAATTTGCTGACTGTAACATATCCTTATCAAACCCAGATTCGGAGGAAGTAAGAAATCTGGTGAAATTGTACAACATTAAGTTCAGTTCCGATCAGACCGATCGGAGCTGACCTTAATGTTCTTATTTATTTTAATAGTTTAGTAGATGAAAGTTTAATCTGTTTAGTTTTTCTTATTTTAATAATGTGTTTTTGTTTTTCTTTTCTGTTAATTAGTTAGAGCGACATAATCGCAGTGTGATTAAGCTCTTTAAATAAAGATTAAAAAAAAAAAAAAAAAAAGTATAATATAGTAAGAGGTTGGGGGTAGATGAATGTTACACCTACCCACAACTGCATGATGAATAAATAAACCAGTGTTCATTCAGCAAGACTTGTTTCACTACAAACTCAATTTTTGATTTTAAGTTGCTCTTTTGTACAAGCTTTTCTACTTGCCCTGTTTGTGTGCGATAAATCTTGCAACAGAATCTTAGACCAGTTGTCCTCAACCGATTGAGCTGAAATTTATGTAAGTTCGGTGACAATGCAATGTTATGGTACCATCGAGCTGGTCTGATGATGGAGACCGAAGGTGGCCATCACTAGTATAAAACAAAGTAGCTTCCCTCTGTCTGTCCCTATAATATGCTTAGATAGATATAATAAATCTTTAAAACCACGCAACGGATTTTGATGCTGTTTTTTTTAATAGATAAGATTGATTCAAGAGGAAGTTTTATATGTATAATTTGCATCCGTGCGAAGCTGGGGCGGGTTGCTAGTAATATAGTAGGTAACATAAACAAAATATAAAGATAGTTATTATGGGTAAAATGGGTCCCATGGCTAATCATCATGTTGCAGTGTCTAGGCATTTGCCCAATTCTGCGCTGGTACTCAGGCAATTTTTTTATAAATTTGTTCAAAGGAGTAACAGTGATGCCAACTCACCTGTACGGTCGGTTGATGCAGCCGTACACGTCCCTATACCGTCCGTACAGTGTTCCATAGCTGACGCCGAGTATTTCTGCGGCTTGCTTCATTTCTAGTTCTTTTACTCGGACGGATTCCATTACCTGAAAGTTTCATAATTGAATTAGTTTTAGTTTCTGGCACAGTCCTAAGTAATTGACGACGACCGATGTGGCGCGGCGGGCGAAGGTACACCTGCGACGCAAGAGGTTGCGGGTTCGATTCACTCCTTGGTAGTTTGTACAATCTGCAAATCAGTCATCAATCAGTCTAGGGTGTTGTTCTGGGTACTTTCTATGCATAATAATAATATATATATCTATGTATGTCATGTATTGGACCTACTATTATGTATATCAGTCATGTAGTACACATAACACAAGCTCTGCTTAGCTTGGGGCTAGATGATGCTGTGTGAATTGTCTAGCATTATTTATTTATAATTATTATAAATCTAAGAAAGTTTTCACCGTACTCAGGGTTCTGTATGAGCCAAGTTTGTTCCTTAAAAACTTTTAAGATTCCAGTTTGGACTGAGGAAACTCAGATTCAAGAAAAATTCTTGATCATGGACCAACAAAAGCAGAAACGTTTGACGCGTATGACATAAAATGAGCTGACAATAATTATCCTAGCGACCTCTTAACCAACATCGCCGAACTACAAAGGCAAAAACATCAATAGAGGCACCCAATTAGTAACCATCGGGAAAAGCTCTGAAGCTAAGCTAGTACTTAAGTAGTTCAGAGCAATTCCGCTAGATGGCGCTAAGACAAATTCAATGAATTTGTCCCACACAAACTTTGGAAAAGCAACCCACTGGTAGGACGAAGCTGGTGGTACGAACGGGATATCACGAAAAAAGAAGATGACGAAATTCTCTGGAAAATCTTAGATCACAGAAACGGTTTCTATAGCAACATCTGACGGATGACCACTGAGCATGTGGACCAGTGGGTCGGCCCGGTACATGGGGATCTCCCTCTGTTCCAATTTGGGGGGAATTTCACCTTATGTCATATGTATGATCTGCTCTATCATAGCACATGCTGAGTGGAGATTTTGTCAGTTTTTCGGTTAATTTGCTGTATATTACTCATCTGTTCTGGCAAATAAAAATATTTTTACTTTTACTATTACCTTCACCCCCCAAAATGATTTATAATGTTGATAACTTTCAAGGTATGTGAATCATAATAACAATTATAAATAGAACTTTAATCTCTCATAGACTCACTCGTTTAACATAATGTTCCTCCCAGAACTGCGGTCTCCGTCCGTGTTGTAGATAGTCGTTCAACTTGATGACGTCAGCAAAACGAGGGTCAACGTGACACGCCTTCGGGACTGGCATTGCTGAAATTAACAGATTTTGATTAAAATTAACACGGTACTGATTATTTCTATCGGAATTGATCCATAAATTTATGACGCTTCAATGAATTTTTTATTTTTTTTTAAATATTTGGCGATATAAGAGGTACGTACGACGTCATTTTGTGAAAAGGATAGGCATTAGATTTCGCGTTCATAGGACAGAGCAGAGCGTCGTAAGCGCATCACGTTTTTGTTTTTTAACGGTAAAAATTATAGTAATTTCGAAAATCTAAAACACACACCGTCTGCTTTATATTCTGTTTTTACTGTATAACGTATCAAGGCTTATTTTAACGTATTTATTTAAAAGCGACGATTTATTGTACATACAGTTTATAACAAACTTTGTATTTTTTTCTATAGAGAAAATTTTATGTAATCGTGTTTTTGAAACGTTCTAGCATCAATTCTGAACTATAACATATTAATTTACCTATTAATCTCAAAGTAAATACTACAGTCTTTTTTACTATAAAAACTTTCGTAGTTCGATAAATTCATTATGAATGTAAGCGGGTTAACTACGAACCTAGTTTGTGTTGGAAGAACACCAACGTTTCAACGAGTGTGCGCCGCGACGCTGAACGAGCGCGACGCGAACCGCACTCACCCTGAAGAAGTCCCTCGTTAAGGGATGAAACGTTGGTGTTCTTCCGACACAAACTAGGTTCGTAGTTAACCCGCTTACATTCATAATAAATACTACAGTATTGTGGAAGATAATGATCGCTGACGCTAAGCGATTTCAGGTATTACTGGCCCTTATGTGATTCTTGAGTTGTGTCGATTCCGTATAGCAATCGTTTAATTGTTTTGAAAAAACGAAAACCGACTTCGAATCCCTTAATTTTACACGGTTTTTTAAGTTTGGCGGGATACATACTAACCCCTTGGGAATAAAATTTTTATGTGACCACCTCGGGATCATTCCTTATACAATAGCGTCTGGTCGAAGCGAAGCGTGACCCGAGAGATGAGTATCTGGCGCAGCGCATTAGCATTGCCATACAGCGGGGCAATGCAGCCAGCGTCTTGGGGACACTTCCGACTGGTATTGATATGGACCAGTTGAGCTACCTGTAGATTGTGTGCAACAGTTTGCAGTTAGCTCAACAGTTTCAATTGTAAATACTAGTTCTAATTTTTTTCTACTATTTGATTGTAATTTTCTTAATCAATAGCGAAAGAATGTTCAAAATCGGTCCATAACAGACAAATATACATAAAAAACATACAGCTGAACACAGAACCTCCTCCTTTTTCGAAATCGGTAAAATGGTAATACTATTTGTTTTACCTAACAACGCATCGTGTTTTATCGTCGCGTGGCATTTCAATAGTGTGTTTCCACCTTTAGCCTGCTTACCGTTGTATTCCCGTTTAGTCGTGGCTTGCAAGTGAGGCTCCTGCTTAAGTGGCGGCGTGTGATTCGGGCCTATAGAGCCGGCACTAGCGGGCCGACTCGACCGGACCTGGCCCGTTGAGGAGTCGTTTGATTCTTCGTCTATGGGGGAAAATAAATTTTAATGTTATAAACCTCTCTTTACTTGACTTCTTTGTTGATGTAAACATGACTGTATTCAAAAACGATTATCGATCGAATTGAAACTTTTTTTTTTTAAAGTCTATTATGGTTTTGGCCACAGATGGCCATGACAGCGTTACCGGATATTTGGCAGGCGTAGAGGGCGCCTCGCCAGTAAAGACGCCAGTAGAGACTTGGCGTAACTTGGCGTTATTAGTAAAAAACTATGAACTAAAGTTGATGGTGCTACACGCACAAGGACCACTTAGGTGTGAATCTTGGGCTGTGGCAAGATGCTATAAGAGGACGTGACGGTTTCGCCTAGGTGCACGAATGCTCCTAAGGTCGGAAGAGGGGAATTCTTCGCCCCGCAAAAAAAAAGTAATCATGTCAGGCCATACCCGTCCACTGCTGGACGTAGGCCACCCCATAAGTCGTCACAAATAGCGGTCCTGAGCCGCCTCCATCCATCGACTCCCTGCGACCGCTACGATGTCGTCGGTCCATCGAGTGGAAGGAAAAAAAAGTCAAAAGTCACATTATTAGTATCAAATTAAATGTAAGGTAATTTTGGGGTTAGACGAGCTGTGTGAATTTTCTAGCATTATTTATTCTATTTACCTATACTGTTATCTCCTATGACTTGCAACCTCGTATCTAGAAATGAGCCGATATCAGCCGGTGCGTCCGCCCAGTCTTCATCAGAGCCGGAGTGTACAGAGCCGCCGCCCCACGCCACCTCGTCTGGAACGCGACTGGCTGATATATCCTGCGGACAGAGAATTGACCAATAGAGTGTCGAGTTGATGACGTGATGGGGTAGGACGTGATTTTGGCACCATGCTATTGGTAAATTGGTTATAGGGCTAGTTTGGACACGGTGGCAGTCACGTCTGCAAATATCGCAAATTAAGGTTGTTCAATTTGTGTTGGCGCGAAATACAATGTTTTGAGGTTTGAAGTTTAAATATTTCTCCAATCTCAAAGGAATATATTAACGGGAAAAGAAATTTGCCGGAAATCATAATCCATTGTCTATGAATTAATGATGAAAACAACTTCTATTCAGATGTATTTTTGGAGCATTTGGAAATATAAGAAACTCACCATGTTCCCATGCCGCCACTGTTCTGATTCTGGTTCTCGTTCCCTAGAAAAAATAGGAATTCTTTAGAAATTAATTAATTATTACAAGATCTTAATCACATAATTGGATGGAGGCGGCTCAGGACCGCTATTCGTGGCGTCGTTTGGGGGAGGCCTATGTTCAGCAGTGGACGTGTGCGGGATGATGATGATGATGAATCACATAATTACTATAAAGTGCCAAATAAGGTGGCAATACAGATCGTTCACTTCCTCCTCCACGAACATTTTTTTATACTCGATAGACCTTCGTTGGACCACAATCTCACCTGATGGAAAGTGACGATGTGGCCGACGGTGTATCAAGGTCTAGAAGAAACCTATACACTCTTGTCTTGAAGATACCCAGATTGTAATTGTCGTTCCGTTCCTTAGTGGTGCGAATGATGAGAAAAAACAGCTTAGTACTAGCGTATACAGTATATTATATTGATCTTGTGAAGCGTAGTAAAAAAGCGTATAAATTTCTATGCCTAGAATCACATTATTAACACGGGAATTTACAATGTTGTTCTGATCATAGAAACTTTATACGATTACAGTCAAATCAACACGTTTCGCGTTTTGTCCGGTCGCGTAGCGTGTCAATAGTGTGTTTCCGGCTTAAAAGTTTAATTATTAGAATAAAATTATTAACAGTCAGGAGTTTACAATTATGTACTGGTCATAGAAAAATTTATAGGATTAGACAACACGCTTTGCGTTTTGTCGGGTCGCGTTGCGAGTCAATAGTGTGTGGAGCCCTTTACTCCCCGGTTATCAGTTGTAATTGTAATGCTAACATAACACGCATCCCGTTTTGTCGGGGCGCGTAGCGTGTCAATAGTGTGGAGCCCATTACTCGACCCATCAACCCCTCGGTTGTTGTAACTGTAATGCTAATATTTTTTATGAAACTTACTGTTTATTAACACAAGTTGTTTCGTCCCTGTCGTCCGTAGCTTCAGTTCCGCTGACTATCCGCTGTCGTTTCGGACTGGGGCTTTCTCTGAGAACAATACAACTAATAAATCGCAGAATCAGAATCAATAACTTTATTTCTTTAGGCTTATAAAATAAGCACTTAGACAAGTCAAATTGTATACTATAAACATAGTTATTATTATCAAATAAGAAATAAGGTGTTATTGATATTCTCTTCACTTAAATTTTTTGTCCACTAGTGGAAGAAGTGAAAAAGAAACCACTTGGACATTATAATATCACTTATGTGTCTAATACATGTTTATTTTGCCTATCTAAATATAAATTTACATTTACGGTATTTTTTTTTAATGCTGGACAATCCAATATTTTATTATTTAACTAAAACTACGTTATAGAATGGATGGAGGCGGCTCAGGACCGCTATTTGTGGCGTCGTACAGGGGAGGCCTAAGTCCAGCAGCGGACGTGTATGGGATGATGATGACGTCATTGAATAAAAAAATTCTTATGAACTTGTGACATGGAAATTTTATATATAAGATATATTTTTTAGTATACATAGGAATTACCCAGATCCTCCGGAACAAATATTTGCAGATCGTACAAACACTTGTCCCACAGCGGGAATCGAACCCGCAACCTACTGCGTCATAGGCGGACCTTCGCCCGCTGCGCCACATCGGTCGTCACTTGCGTAAGACATTAACTGAGTTGCAACAAAAAGCGTGAAAACTCTAGTTTCTATTGTTTTTAGTACTTGGGTGCACATAGACTGTAATATAAAATGCAAACAGCAAAACGTCCTCCATTTGAAATAGTTTTTTCTGCCTAGCTGACAGTAAACAATTTGCTTTGAACCCATATTACAACTAGGTTCGATTCAATTTTCATTTTGGACTGTTGATGTTGATTTACATATCTCCTTGTGTAATAGACTCCAAAACGACAATTGATTCTAAGTTATTTTTAGCAGATCGTCCATTGTCCATGCCAAAGCATGGGTGACCACCCATGCTTTGGCATGGACAATGGAGAAAAGATGGCCCGCAATTTACTAGTCTATCTATAAATATAAAAATTAATTCCTATTTCTCCTGGTCCGGCTATAATATGAGAACGGCTTTACCGATTTCATTCATATTTTATCTAATACTTTGTAGAAGGCTCTTAAGTAAAAAAAAAAGAACATAGCGCAGAAAATAAAATTTAAGAAAACTTAACGACTGCCTATGTTATAAACTTTTTTATAGTAACCTTAGCCCCAGCGTTATAAGCGTTATAAGCTCTTTGCTAAGCACGTTTGAAATAACTTTCAGTTGTTTGACTTGAATGAACGGACAACATCCGTCGGGTCAGCTTGTTAATTATCATACTTGAACGGAAAAAAAAACAGAGATAATTTAATATCCGGGCGACTTTCACGCTCAGCGTAAAACTGCGACACAGCTTCTTCATATTTAATGTTACTCTCATAAAGAGAGATTTTAGGAATATGTGCTTTTTAAAACATGGATAAGTATGTACTTACGAGTCAGAATTATTTTCTCTCTTCGGCGTCCCTGCACTTTTGATCAGATCTAATTTTATTAATGGCGGTGGGCCCCCTGCCGAATACAAAATATAGTAATTTATTATTAATTTATACATAATTAAATAACATTATAGATAAACTACTTTCTGCCTGCGGCTTCGCACGCGGTGTTGCATTGGAAACGTTTAAAGGTGTTTTTTATCCCATGGAAACTGATTTATGGGATAAAAAGTTCGCCTATGTTTGATTCCAGGCCTAGAATTACATGTAAGCAAAATTTCAACCCCCGATCAGTTCAGTAGTTTTGGCATGAAGTGGTAACAAACATCTATAAATCCAAACTTTCGCATTATACTAACTAATAAATCACGGTTACCAAACTTTCTCATCAGTTCTTTCGTCTTTCACAGTACGGGGCTCAGATATTTGCAGATCGTTGACCTGTGTCCGTTAACTTTAACTAACGCCCGGTTAACGTTAACAAAGTCACCATTAACATTAACTTTCTCATTCGTTCGCTCGACCTTCACAGTACGGGGCTCAGATATTTGCAGATCGTTGACCTGTGTCCGTTAACTTTAACTAACGCCCGGTTAACGTTAACAAACTCACCATTAACATTAACTTTCTCATTCGTTCGCTCGTCCTTCACAGTACGGGACTCAGATATTTGCAGATCGTTGACCTGTGTCCGTTAACTTTAACTAACGCCCGGTTAACGTTAACAAACTCACCATTAACATTAACTTTCTCATCCGTTCGCTCGTCCTTCACAGTACGGGGCTCAGATATTTGCAGATCGTTGACCTATGTCCGTTAACTTTAACTAACGCCCGGTTAACGTTAACAAACTCACCATTAACATTAACTTTCTCATTCGTTCGCTCGTCTTTCACAGTACGGGGCTCAGATATTTGCAGATCGTTGACCTGTGTCCGTTAACTTTAACTAACGCCCGCTTAACGTTAACAAACTCACCATTAACATTAACTTTCTCATCCGTTCGCTCGTCCTTCACAGTACGGGGCTCGGATATTTGCAGATCGTTGACCGGTAGTGGTTCTGGTGACTTCTTAAGTTTAGCTTCTAATTGTCGCTTTACCTGTAACACAGAAAACATTAATTTATCTAACGCCTGGTCGAAGCGTGACTCGAGAGCTGGTGAGTATCTGGCGCAGCGCATTATCATTGCCATACACCGGGACAATGCAGCCAGCGTCTTGGGGACGCTTCAGACTGGTATTGATATGAATCAGTTGAGGTACCTATAGATTGTTTCCAACAGTCTGCAGTTAGCTCAACTGTTTCAATTGTAAATACCAGTTTTAGTTTTTTATTCCTATACATCAAAACTAGTCTAAAAAAAACTTTGATGATTCCAAGTTCAAAGGATACGTGTTCAAATCATATCTCTCCGCAACAGCAACTTCATCAATACAGAAGTAATTTGAAAATAACATAAATAATAATATTAACTAAATAATACGCCGCGGCGTACGAATATCGACCCCTCCAACTCAACCCGTGGATGTCGTAAGAGCCGACTAAGGGAACCTACCAGAGGAAGGGCAGCAGCTTCCTTCTGAGTATTTTTAAACACCAACACTGCGATCACCAATCCTCCTGCCAAGCGTGGTGATTATGGCAAATCCTACATGGGACCCCATCGACTCGATGGACCGACGACATCGTAGCGGTCGCAGGGAGTTGATGGATGGAGGCGGCTTAGGACCGGTATTTGTGGCGTCGTACGGGGGAGGCCTATGTCCAGTAGTGGACGTGTATGGGCTGATGATGATGATGAATAATATAATACATAAAATATTTTAAACAAGTCAAGACTTGCTTCTTATTATGCTTTATTGTTTCGATTCTAAAATACAGGTCGCGTCACGGTTTAATGGCGCTGACGTTGATGCGCTGAAGCCGATTTTTAGATTTTTACACCTGCGCAGAAGAGGAGCACTATTAAACCGTGACGTACGACGATCGACGGACGACCTATTTATAAAGTTAGGGTTACCTCATATTTCCTAATGTCTTGTTTCTTAGCCTCGGGTGACTTTTTGTCCTGCTTCTTCTCAGGTTCTTTAACATCTGCTGTCTTTGTCTTCGGAACGGTGGTGGTCGCGACTGCGCCTTTCGGAAAGGACATTGTTAGTAAACGCAAGCAAGAACAAGGCTAGCAACCCGCCCCGGCTTCGCTCGGGTAGTAGAGGAATATCCTACCTTGCATTGTTTTGTTATACCTGAAAGGGCTTAGGCGTGTTCGATTTAAGCTCCCAGGGCAGGCTTGACTTTTTCCGGCACTTCCAACAATTTATCGTTATCTTTCAACCAATTTACACACAACCTTGACAAATTACATACATCAACTTTTCTCATGAATCACTCTATCGAATGGTGAAAATCATGGTATAGAAAACAAGGTATGCTCTTCCGAGACACGATGGTCACGTGGGTTGCTCAAAACTACGTCATCGACGCCATCGGCGAATGAGAAGACGAATCTGTTTTCTGGTATTACCAGTAGCGTAAAATCGTAACTCCCAGAGCTCCTGTATGAATCTGATAAAACTATCTTGTTTTGTATTTACCGCTTATTTATCACATTGACTCGTCTTTAATTAACGCTGTTTTCACTGATATTTTACTTTTTTTACAAATTTTTCAATTGACCCATACCACATTTGTTTCCCAACTACAATTTGTTGAAATAAAGTGGCAACTGGACAGTGAGGTCACCTTGAGCCCCTCCCGGAAGAGCAGACCTTGTTTTCTTGGATCATGTTGAAAATCGCATGCAAATCCGTTTAGTTGTTTTTGAGTGTATCGCGAACAGACAGACGCGACGGAGGACTTTGTATTATATACGTATGTAGTGATTTTATACCTATCTATCTACATCTAAAACAATCAGTCCTAATGTAATATTACCTGATGCTGAATCGGGCGGCTCATCCTTATTGTTCCACCTGATATCCGTAAGTCCTTTTATTCTGAGCTCCTCGGCCGTCTTCAGCAGGCTTGCAAGTTGAGACTGAAATAAAGCGATAAAAAAATCAAGCCCGTGGCCGTAAACCAGGTCGATACCCATCCTCTGTTACCGAAAGAAAATCTGAAATTCTACCCCTGCCGGTTAATTAAATAAATGATGCTGGAGAATCCACACAGCATCATCTAGCCCCAAGCTAAGCAGAGCTTGTGTTATGTGTCTAGATGACTGATATACTTAATACAATATATTACATAGATAGATGGGTACTTTTTTATTATACATAGAAAATATGTTATGGGCAGGGCTTAGTACCGGTACCAAAAGTACCGATACCATAGCGGTAAGTATCGGTATTTTCCATTTAGGTACCTGAAAATCGATATTTTAAAAGTATCCGTATTTGAGCTCAAAGTATCGATACTAATAGCGGTTCTTGCGACGTTGCCAGCTCGCATGAAGGTACACCGCCGGACCCCTCTGCGGCGCTAGTGGTACCGATACTTTACGTAGATAGTATCGGTATTTTAGAGTTATGGAACCGGTAAAAGTACCGGTATTCATGAAAATTATCGATAATTTGGTACCGGTAGTGATGTTTCGATATAAATTATACTTATCGATACTAAAAAAGTATAAATAGAAAAATACCCAGAATACCCGAGAAAAATATTTGCAGATCCTACAAACATTTGTCCCAAGGCGGGAATCGAACCAGCAACATCCTGCGTCGCAGGCGAACTTTCGCCCACATCGGTCGTCATTAATAAATAATGTTGGAAAATCCAAACAGCGTCATCTAGCACCAAGCTAGATGATGATGCCTAGGTTGAGCCTGCCACTTTCGTGAACCCAGTACCCCATCTCCCGTTTTTAGTTAGATCGATGGCGGTTTTAAAAACTCCCGATTATTATCAAATGTCTACTTACATGATGCACATTCATCTCGCCGGTATACATATAGTCCAGTAACGCTCTAAGGTGCTTCGGTTCAGCGCCATCTATAACTAGAACTGGCTCGCCATGGGCCTCGTGCGCGCCGAGCAACGTGCCGAGGAGTTCCGAACATGCTGCTAACACCACTCTGAAAGGAGATACTTCTATTATATTTATTTATTTATTTTTCTCCTACTCTAAAAATAATAACTAAAACTCTCAAGGTTTCTTTCGAATCATCTTTCTATCGAAGCGACAGAAATAAAGAATCACCGGTCTATCTCCATGCCTATTTTAATTTTAAGAATTTTAACTTTTCTAAGTGTCAGTACATATATTTTATTTACGAAAATAAAGTGATTTTGATTATATATCGTACAAACAGAAAAAAACAGAAGTGCACCTACCGATGTGCCCTGAGCGACACCCCTCTGATGCTTTGCGGCTCGACAGTATCCTTATTCGGGACCTGCGACGCGAAGCTCGGTGAACAGTACAATGTGACATCGCAGAATCTCTCTGAAAAGATACAGACACATACTGTTAAGGTTTCGTAGTGAATTTACATAGATGTACCAAGTCGAACGCCTTTTATAAGTCCAATTTTATTAATAACTGACGCCTAATTCTTTATGTAACAACTAGTTATGATCAATATGTTATCCAGGTATGTTTCTACGACCATAATCACAATAAAGGCTACACAATCCTACTAATATTATAAATATCAAAGTGTGTATGGATATTTGTTACTCTTTCACTCAAAAACTACTGAACCGATTAGGCTGAAATTTGGTATGGGTATAGTTTGGGACCTGGAATAACATATAGGCGAGCAGCAGCTGGTATAATTATATTTCCTTGCAATATCACCTTACTTTCATAAATACATTTTACAATGGATGTAACTGGCTAGGTATTAAACAAACTTATCTTCTACTGGCTGCTGCCCGCGCCTTCGCCCGCGTTTTATGGTGATAATAAATAGCCTATATGTTATTCCAGGTCCCAAACTATACCCATACCAAATTTCAGCCCAATCGGTTCAGTAGTTTTTGCGTGAAAGAGTAACAAATATCCATACATCCATCCATACAAACTTTGACATTTATAATATTAGTAGGATTTTCGTAACAGGCGTTACCAGGCAGGGGGCTGTTTTAAAAGCTGGTGAATGTAATGAAAATATTGTATTTACTAAATTATTATTCACGCATCAGCAGAAAAAACTATTTGTTTCGAATGTCGGGTCACGCGCGCGCTGACAATTTACTTAACAGTAAGGTCCTAGTCCTAAGCAGGCTTCATCATCGGAACCGGCGGGCTAACCAGCCCAGAACGAGCTTGCAGCCTCCCAGCCCGGAGGCCGCGACAGTATCTTGTTCTCCTTTTTTTCTATTAAAATTCTTGAATATAATATGACTGCTGGAACGATCGGTCGTTTGGGGGAGGCCTATGTTCAGCAGTGGACGTGTACGGGCTGATGATGATGACTGCTGGACAAATTATAGAAGACTATAGCTGTTCCCCGCGGTTTCACCCACGTTAAATTCGTATTTCACATTTCTAGGGGGACAAAAATCACTTTTTTCCCCTAAATCTTCCATGGGAATTTGATTTTTATATTAGGATTATATTTATTGTACATAGATCACAACTGCCATCTATGACTTGTATTTGGGACTAAATGGCGCCATCTCTGCGCTACTTCTTAGTTCAAGAAGTAGACTGTAGACACTGACTGACAGTGACTTGACAGTGACTGACAGTAGACTGTAAGCAGTCTGCTGTCAGATCACTTGGCATACCTAGTAGAGGACGGTCGATTGTATAGTCAGTTGCTATGATTAAATGTGGTTGCGGCAAATTTCTAACAGGTGGCGTCAATGGGGATAAAAAGGTATTTTTTCCCGTAAATCACCCATGATGATGTTGACCAGGACAAAAAGTAGCCTATGTTACTCTCCATCCTTTCAACTAACTCTAGGTATCCCAAAAATCAAGTAGATTGGTTGCTTAGTTAGGGCGTGAAAGGACAAACAAACACACTTTCGCATTTATAATAAATAAATAATGCTGGACAATTCACACAGCATTATCTAGCCCCAAGCTAAGTAGAGCTTGTGTTATGGGTACTAGATAACTGATATACTTAATATAATACACTACCTACATAGATAGATATTTTTTACTATACATAGAAAAACATCCAGAACACCCTGAACAAAAATCTGCAGATCGTACAAATATTGGTCCCGAGGCGGGAATCGAACCCGCAACCTCCTGCGTCGCAGGCGGACCTTCGCCCACCGCGCCACAGAGGTCTATTAGTCGAATATTAGTTAGGATTTAATACGTAATTGTAACGGAAACTAACTGTTAAAAACCAGTAAGAGGTATACGAATGAAACTTCGTTGTTTTAAATGAATTCTAAAAAGAAAGCCAGACAAATAAATAACTATTTTGGTATAATTTGATTCCTTTTTTATTTTAATTAGTTGCGTTGAATTGTCCTACTAATATTATCAAGGTGAAAATTTGTCCCGTTGTACGTTGCATTAAAGAAATCTTGTATTTTTAATGACTTTTTCAACTGACTTCAAAAAGGATGTTCTGAATTCGAGTGTATGTTTTTTTTGTTGGTTTGTTACGCGATATTTCCGCATAACTTACAGTGTAAAAGTAAGGGAATTTGTCGGTTTATAAGTAGTTTAAAATTATTAACGTATTTGTAAGCAGGGACGAGGGAAAATTTTCGGACGTAGTCCCAGTAGCAAATAAAATGAAGCAGCTCGATAGTCAGTCTACCCTCTGTAAGTACGCTATTCACTCGCACATTGACATCAATAGTCAGGTCATCGTCCGCCATTACGGCTTTAGACACCAACATATTAAAATTTTTGAATTTTCACTCGTCCCCGTTTGTAAGTATTTGTTTTTTTTTGGCGACTTCAAAAAAGTAGGATTTTGTCAATTCGAATGTATGTTTTTTTTTTGTTTGGATGTGACGTGTTATTTCCGCCAATTATGGACCGATTTTGAAAATTCTTACACTATTATATTTATAATTTTAAAATTTAAATTAATTAAGACAATAAAATTTAAGAATTTGTTTTTAATTCTGTTTTTACTCAATTAGGTTATGATAAATATCTTATCAGGTCATTTCAAACACTTCCGAGCAAAAAAATGTTTGGCCCCATTTTAGATGATTTTACCAGTCTGTGAGTAGTGAAAATGTTTGGCCGAAGACACCGCCAAAACTACTAAATGGATCAGGATGAAATTTTGCACACATAAAGATTAGAATAACATGACTTCAAAAAGGGGAGGTTATCAATTCGTCTGTTTTTTTTTGTATGTACATATGTTACGCAATATCTCCGCCATTTAAGGACCGATTTTGAAAATTCTTTCACTATTGTATAGAAAATGATCCCGAAGGGGTCCCATAACATTTTTATCCCCAGAGGATTAGTATTTATCCCGAAAATCTTAAAATAAGTGCAAAAGTAAGGGAATATGAATGAAGTCGGTTTACCGTTTTTTAAAACACACCATATTATAACAACCTTCTTTGAGCAAAGGCGACCTTCACTGAGTTTTAGCAAACAATTTTCTTTTTTTTAAAGTTACGGTAATAAACTCATTTTGGACATACACCAGGAGGCAACGAATGTGAGTTCGAAATATAAAACCTATTTTTTGAGAACGTTTTTGGTACAAGTAACCTCCTTCGATAGGCTAAAATGATTTCAGAAAGGATAGGTATTTTTTTCATTGTTGTCCGATAGTGTCAATAACTTACATTTAAAGTAGAGCTGCTGCCCGCGCCTACGTCCGCGATTTATCGGGATAAAAAATAGTCTATGTTATTCCAGGTCCTAAAGTATACCCATACCAAATTTCAGCCTAATCGGTACAGTAATTTTTGCGTGAAAGAGTAACAAATATCCATACAAACTTTGACATTATTAATATTAGTAGGATTATGCTTAGATTAGGATAGATGGATGTATTTTTGTTACTTCTTCGCGCCAAACCAAAACGTTATTTAAAAGTTTACTTTATGTATTTTAGTTTATTTTTGTCGTTAGACTAAGGTATATATTTTATTATATGGGCCGTAGTTTTTAAGTATTTTACATCCATTATGTACTTGACTACCTGTGTTGCCTGAAATAAATTATTTATTTAAAACAATTTTGTTTATATGTAGTTACTTATAGGCCTGGAATAAAACAGGCTACTTTTTATCCCATTAATCAGTTTCCAAGGGATATGAATAACAATTTCCATAGAAAGAACGCGTGCGAAACCGCCGGCAGAAACTAGTTTTAAATAGTTTATAAAATCAAATTAATCAGAATGTTTTGAAAAAAAGAAGCACGATTTTAATTTTGGATCTTGTTTCGTAAGCAAGCAATTAATTATAGTTAATTTTGAAAATTCAAAACAGAAAATAAACAAAAAGTTTACGTAAAAAAGAAGCACGATTCTAATTTTGAATATGGTTTCGTAAGCAAGCAGCTATTTCTATTTCTAAATACAAAACTCAAAACGGAAATCACATAAAAAGTTATCGAAAAAAGAAGCACAATTCTAATTTTGAATCTGATTTCATAGCCGGTATTTCGAACTCCAAAATTCAAATCGGAAACCAAAAATATCCCAAATAAAACCAGCTAAGTGCGAGTCGACTCGGACACGGAGGGTTCCGTACCATCGTACATAAATTTCGCAAAAGGAAACCTAAAAACAGATATTTAAAAAATCGAAATAAGCAAAGATCCAAGCACTGACCGCGCCCGACGTTGCCTAACTTTGGTGATCGGTACTCACTGATATAGATGTTCTACTAGGTCTACTTGGTGTAGACGTTAGACGTCTTAATTATTTTTATTGTTTTTATTATTTTTTGTTATAGCGGCAATAGTTATATGTACCCACCCTGTTAAAAGTTCAACTGTCTACCATATTAGAGACACAGCCATGACAAAATTAGAGCAAAAATATCCAAAAACATCAATCTGGTATGGGAAACCCCCTTTAATTTATATTTAAATTTTTATATTTTTTTTATATTTGCCGGAGAAAGACACATTCAGTGAAAATTTTAATCGTCTATATTTCAAGGTTCATTCATGAGAAGAGAGCCCGCTGAAGGAAGGACGAACGGACAGACTAGACGAACAGACAGACAGCGGAGGCTTAGTAATAGGGTCCCGTTTTCACCCTTCGGGTACGGAACCCTAAAAAGAAACAAAAATCTAAATTCTATTTTTAAATCTGGTTTCATAAGCGGTTCATTTGGAGGTCAGTCTAGCTCCGCAAAAACGCTACCATGCAAGGACAACTTTCGTTCTCGGAGACAACTATTCTATTTTTAGTACCTCCATTTATTTTAGATCGCGATAGTTACACAACACCGTTGCTCGGTCAAATTATTTTGCCAAATTCTAAAGAGTAATATTATGTAAGGTGTTGGAGGTCGGTTAATGCGGCTATGAACTATGTAGAATAGAATAGAATATAATTTATTTCAACACACACATTAAGCACATACAAAACAAACAAAAACATAGATCATGGAAGTTTTTATGCTAGGTTACAAAAATGATGGGCGTCAGATCGAGTTTTGCCCCCATGACCCTGTTCCGAAATAGTAATATGTAGTTATATGTACGTCATCATCATATCAGCCCAGACACGTCCACGGCTGGACAGGCCTCCCCCATACGACGCCACGAATAGCGGTTCTGAGCCGCCTCCATCCATCGGTTGCTATCTACGACAAGTACTAATTACGTATACTAGAATAGTTATTTTTTTATTTTCGTTTTGATTGCAAGGTATACCTACCTAATTTGAAGTTTTTTTACGATAACAAAAACCGACATCGAATTCTTTTACAGATTTTTTTTCGCAAATAACATCTGCCTAGCACGGGGATTGCTGACGTAATTTTTCTCTATTCTACCATAGACAACAATCCCCGTGCTAGAGGGGGAGGGGGGGTGTTCTCTAGCGTAGAATAGACAATAATGACATCAGTGTACGGGGATATCGAATTCAATTATGCATTCAATAGCTTTTATGACATGTACATATGTCCTGTTATATGAATTATGCTTTCCCCGTAAAAAAATCAAGGTCAATAACAAGCCGAGGAAATGTAAATGGATAACCAATGGAATAAAAAAAACATGTGCGACTAAAAGACATTTGAGATTCTCATATTATAAAAAAAGAAGTGACTTACTAAAATCTAAATATGGCAAGTACAGTAAGCTGCTCAAAAAAGTTATTTCGCAATCACAGAAATTAGTTAATTCAAATTATATAGCAAACTCCAAAAATAAATGCAAGGCTTCATGGAATATAATAAAAAATGATAAAAATCTATTAACTCTGACATCAAAATTAAACATAATGGTAACTTGATTGATGAGCCCAACATTATAGCTGACATTTTTAATAAATTCTACACAAGTTTGACATCTAATAATTCGAATAATAATGACATTAAAATCCCTTCTCAAGTTTCATCTATGTTCCTTAACCCCTGTGACAATCAGTAGTATTTCTAATACTAAAAATTATAAAATCGCTAAAAATGACTGAATCTGTAGGATGGTATAGCAACCATAATCATTAAAAATTGCCCAGCTGAAATTATAATGTTTTAACTTATTTGGTAAATTTGTCTCTTCAAATTCCTTCCCAATAAAACTTAAAAATTCAATTGTGAAACCTATTTTCAAAAAAAATCAACCCAACTGACATAAATAATTATCGCTCTATAACACTTATATCGATGTTCTCTAAAATTTTTGAAAGAGTTATACACTACAGGATTACGAATTATCTAAACAAATATAGTATAATAAAAAGTAATCAGAACGGATTTCAGAAAGGCAAATCGACTACTTTGGCAGCTTTTAATCTAATTAAAGCTATACTTGAGAATGTTGACCGTAGTAAGTTTGTCTCTGCAGTGTTCTTTGATATGAGCAAGGCGTTCGATTATGTTTGTCATGAAAGACTCTTAGCAAAGTGTGAGCTGTGTGGTATTCGAGGACTTGCCTATGATTGGATCAAAAGCTACCTGGAAAAACGGACACAATGAGTAGAATTAAGAAAATTAAATGACAAAAATGAGCTTACTGAATTCAGGTCACCTTTCAGACATAATGCACTCGGTGTGCCTCAAGGCAGTGTTCTTGGACCACTTCTGTTTTTATTATACATTAATGATTTACCTGACATTACTAAAAACCATTGTACACTGTTTGCCGACGATGTCTCTATAGTAGTTACCAATGACAATGAACATGAACACATACATGACTTAAATAACACAGTCGGAGTTTGTATTGACTGGCTAAGTAAAAATAACCTAAAAGTAAATGTAACAAAAACTAAATTCATTAAATTCTATAATTGAAAACCAAAAGGAAATACCTTTAAGGTGACTTATCATAATGAAGAAATAGAGGAAAGTGATTCAGTTTTATTCCTTGGTCTGAAATTAGACAATGTATGCTCATGGGTCGACATCGAACATGTTAGATCTAAAGTGAATAGTTTTATTTACGCTTTAATCACCACGCTTGGAATATTGCAATCATAACTGATCACAAAACTGCCCTACTAGCGTATCATGGCTATGTAGCATCCCTTCTTAGATATAATGTTATTATATGGGGTAACGCAGTTAATGTCAAGGCCTTATTTATAGCGCAAAAAAAATGCCTACGTGCAATTTTCAACAGGCCTCCGTGGGAACCTTGTACACCAATATTTAAAAAACATAAGATCCTGACTTTACCCTGCTTATATATTTTAGAAATGTCTAAATTTGTAAAATCACATACGGACTTATTTAAAACTTTTGAACAAGTATATAAGTTTAACTCTAGGCATAAAGACCGATTAGCAATACCTACAAAAAAAAAGCATTTGTATAGTCGAAATTGTTACAATATGGCTGTCAAAATTTACAAGAAATTGCTAAATGATGTAAAAGAACTGAAGGGTCCCTTATTCAACAGAAAGTTATTCAATTTACTTATTGAACATTGTTTTTATTCTGTTGAAGATTACCTTAATTTTAAGTTTTGACTGTTAATTTATCACAAATCAACCAGTAATAAAATTCCGTAACAGAAGAGGCGGCAATAGTGTGATTTCTAGTTTAAGTATGTAGTAATATTCAATAAATTTCCTAGTTATTTAAGTTAAATATTGTAATTCCGTAATTGACGGACAAAATGTTGTTTCGAACTTATTGTCTATGATCTTTTTGTACACAGTTTTGACAATAAATATCTTTTATCTTTTTTTATCTTTATCTTTATCAGATCGCCATAAATTGCGTACATTATTGTAGTTGAAGGAACTTGCGGACTTGAACCCCGTAAGTCCCGCAAGTCCCGTCGAAGTCAATTTTTTTTGGGATCTTATTAAATTTCTTAGAGAGTATATTACTCTGTTATTTTTTATTTAGTCTAATGTTAGTCTATGAATAAATAATTATTTATTCATAGTATTCAGTATTGTAATCACTATTTAAATAATAATTTACGTAGACCAATATTTTATTATGATTAGATTTGACAGGGGTAATAAAATGCATAACATTGCGGAAAGATTGCCGTAAGATAAAAAGATTTTAGAGCTTTAGAAATCAAAATTTATATAAGATCGGGGACATAGTTTTCAAATGAAGCGGAAAGTACGTTTGTATGGGGAATATGGTATTCGTTCCATTATTAAATGTTTTTGAAAGAGCGGTTAAGAAATTTAGATGTTTCTGTATTCGAAAACCACATGATGTCCTCATAGCGACGTGACGTAGCAAAGCAAAGCAACGAATGCAAGAAGTCAAGTCAGTTGGTTGAGTGAACAATGTTTTGGATATGCTTGGATTTCTTATGTATAAATAATAGATTCAGGCGTTACTTTGCGGAAATCCATTGCACAATATTAGAATGAAGAAATATTTAGTAACAATTCCGCGTATAACCTTCTCTGATAGTATTCATCAAAGTAAGTTGTCTACTAGTTTCGTCTCTCCACGAGACATCTTCAGGACACCACAATACTCGACCTTGACATTGAGATTGGTAAGCACAGCAACACCGACAGAGTCCCGCCAGTGATGTTGCCTCTCCGAGCTCCGCGCGCCAAGTGAAGCATTGCCCGCAAAACTCCCCTTTATATAGTCACGGATCAAACAGTGCGCACACAAAGTTCATAGTGTGTGTGTGGCAGTACTATTGTTTGAAAAGATTCGTAATAACGGTGACCTAGGCAAACCTGTACTAAGTTCATTCAACAGTGTATTATTACTATATTTTGTAATTTCTAAATTTTCTAAGACTGACATCCTAAATCCCTTATCACAAGTATGTAAAATAGAAAAACAATGATTTTGACTTAAAGAATGACCAGATTCCAATAAATGTTTTGCAAAGTTAGATTTTTCTGGATAATTGTTTCTATAAGCAGCTAAATGTTCTTTATACCTAACCTGAAAACTACGACCCGTTTGACCTACATAAATACCATTACATTCTTCACATACCAACTTATAAACACCCGATTTTTTATTGTTATCTAACCTATCTTTACCGTTACAAATCTGTTTTAATAAATTGTTTGTTTTGAACGCTGCGTGTACTTTATGTTTAGACAAAACTCTTGAAACTCCGTCACTCAATGGACCTAAATAAGTTAAACTGCCCACAAATTTGTCTATCCTTTCTGGAGCTACGGGATACAATAAGGAACGGATAATGTTTTGTTGTTTACTTCTTATTAAACCATCAACCATCTTTCTACTATATCCATTACTTTCAGCCGTGTGGTAAATAATAGATAGCTCTCTGTTAAAGTTCTCCTGAGATAAGGGGACTGACATCATTCTATGGACAAAACTACGGTAAGCTGATAGCTTATGTTGGAATGGATGACAAGATGAATTTGGTATTGTAATATCTGTGTAAGTAGGTTTTCTGTAAATTTGAAAATCATGCCTATTGTTTAACCTAGTTATTGTCAAATCTAAAAAGTTCAGTGAACCACCAATTTCTAATTCAAGTTTAAATTTTATTTTTGGATGAATTGCATTAAGTTTGTTAACGAACAGTTCTATTTGACGCAAACTTCCAGTCCAGCATATGATAATGTCATCTACATAACGATAATAATATAAAATGTTTGATTCCCCTATAATGTTTTTATTCTCAAAACTGTCCATGAAAATGTCTGCCATAAGTGGACTTAGTGGTGAACCCATAGCTAACCCTTCTTTCTGTTTGTAATATTGATTGCCAAATTGGAAGTAATTTTGTTGCATACAAGTTCTAGTCAAAGATATTAACTCCTCCTTTTCTGCCGGAAGTACTCGTTGTCGCTCAAGATGTCCTTCCAATATTATCAAACTCTCCTCATAAGGTACGTTTGTAAATAAACTTTCTACATCCAGCGATAATAACTTTGCATTGTGAGGCAGGCTAACATCTTTAACTTTGTTGACCAAATCCATACTATTCTTTAAGCTATACTTTGGATTGAATCTAGATCTACTTTTTAATTCGTAATTTAAATATTTTGATAAACCATATGCTGGTGCTCCTATGTAAGAGACAACGGGCCGGATTGGAATATTATTTTTATGTATTTTAGGTAAACCATACAACATTGGTGTTCTTGGATTCATAGGAATTAAATATTTAAGAGAGTTTGGAGAAATAAAGCATGAGTTTTTTGTCATTTCTTTTAATTCCTGTGTGAAAACTTTGGTTGGGTCGGAATTCAATAATTCAAAATCATTGCCCTGTATAACCTCATTAACCTTCTGCACATAAGTACCCCTTTCTAAGATAACTACAGTATTACCCTTATCTGCTTTTGTTATCACTAAGCTATTTTGATCTACCTTATTCCTTAAAGATTTAAAAACATTTAATTCCCTTGGTAAACTTGGAACTATAGCTGAACTAATTGGTTTCTTTATTAAAGAGGCTACCTCATGTTTAACCCCTTCGTCAGCTTTACCCCTAACAATTGCCATCTCTGAATCAACAGCCAAAATCTCCAAAGTTTTCTTATTTAAAACTGGTTGTAAGTTGTATTTAAGACCCTTTTCTAACAGTGATAATTCTGAAGTTGTGAACTGGACGCCACTATGATTTTCTACGCGTTGATAGAACGTATGAGGACATGGTTGCTGCACAGTATTACTATTCCCCCTTAATCGGTCTACCCTCTGTTTGTCTCTAACTAATCGATCTAATTTCCCTGTCTGAATTATATATTTCCTGTGGGCTAACTCAGCAGCGTATTCCCTAGCTTTATTATCTAGTAAATCAAATTCTATGTTGTGTAAGGAATAAGCTAACTCCATGTGTAAAACTCCCAAGTGAGTTTTATAGTTGTCTCTGATAGTAAACCAATGTTTTATTTCCTCATTTAACCAAGTATTCCTAGCCCTTATCAAAGCAACATTAGCTGCCCTACTATTTGTATTACTTCTAATTTTAATGTAAGATGGAATAACCCCCAAATGTTTACACTGTTGATTGAACCATACATTTTGAGCTGCAATACGATGTGACTGAGTGAGTTTGATGTATAATTTTGCCTGTTCAGCTGTACCTGCTGATCTAAGATAAATAATAGATTCAGGCGTTACTTTGCGGAAATCCATTGCACAATATTAGAATGAAGAAATATTTAGTAACAATTCCGCGTATAACCTTCTCTGATAGTATTCATCAAAGTAAGTTGTCTACTAGTTTCGTCTCTCCACGAGACATCTTCAGGACACCACAATACTCGACCTTGACATTGAGATTGGTAAGCACAGCAACACCGACAGAGTCCCGCCAGTGATGTTGCCTCTCCGAGCTCCGCGCGCCAAGTGAAGCATTGCCCGCAAAACTCCCCTTTATATAGTCACGGATCAAACAGTGCGCACACAAAGTTCATAGTGTGTGTGTGGCAGTACTATTGTTTGAAAAGATTCGTAATAACGGTGACCTAGGCAAACCTGTACTAAGTTCATTCAACAGTGTATTATTACTATATTTTGTAATTTCTAAATTTTCTAAGACTGACATCCTAAATCCCTTATCACAAGTATGTAAAATAGAAAAACAATGATTTTGACTTAAAGAATGACCAGATTCCAATAAATGTTTTGCAAAGTTAGATTTTTCTGGATAATTGTTTCTATAAGCAGCTAAATGTTCTTTATACCTAACCTGAAAACTACGACCCGTTTGACCTACATAAATACCATTACATTCTTCACATACCAACTTATAAACACCCGATTTTTTATTGTTATCTAACCTATCTTTACCGTTACAAATCTGTTTTAATAAATTGTTTGTTTTGAACGCTGCGTGTACTTTATGTTTAGACAAAACTCTTGAAACTCCGTCACTCAATGGACCTAAATAAGTTAAACTGCCCACAAATTTGTCTATCCTTTCTGGAGCTACGGGATACAATAAGGAACGGATAATGTTTTGTTGTTTACTTCTTATTAAACCATCAACCATCTTTCTACTATATCCATTACTTTCAGCCGTGTGGTAAATAATAGATAGCTCTCTGTTAAAGTTCTCCTGAGATAAGGGGACTGACATCATTCTATGGACAAAACTACGGTAAGCTGATAGCTTATGTTGGAATGGATGACAAGATGAATTTGGTATTGTAATATCTGTGTAAGTAGGTTTTCTGTAAATTTGAAAATCATGCCTATTGTTTAACCTAGTTATTGTCAAATCTAAAAAGTTCAGTGAACCACCAATTTCTAATTCAAGTTTAAATTTTATTTTTGGATGAATTGCATTAAGTTTGTTAACGAACAGTTCTATTTGACGCAAACTTCCAGTCCAGCATATGATAATGTCATCTACATAACGATAATAATATAAAATGTTTGATTCCCCTATAATGTTTTTATTCTCAAAACTGTCCATGAAAATGTCTGCCATAAGTGGACTTAGTGGTGAACCCATAGCTAACCCTTCTTTCTGTTTGTAATATTGATTGCCAAATTGGAAGTAATTTTGTTGCATACAAGTTCTAGTCAAAGATATTAACTCCTCCTTTTCTGCCGGAAGTACTCGTTGTCGCTCAAGATGTCCTTCCAATATTATCAAACTCTCCTCATAAGGTACGTTTGTAAATAAACTTTCTACATCCAGCGATAATAACTTTGCATTGTGAGGCAGGCTAACATCTTTAACTTTGTTGACCAAATCCATACTATTCTTTAAGCTATACTTTGGATTGAATCTAGATCTACTTTTTAATTCGTAATTTAAATATTTTGATAAACCATATGCTGGTGCTCCTATGTAAGAGACAACGAATCCAAGAACACCAATGTTGTATGGTTTACCTAAAATACATAAAAATAATATTCCAATCCGGCCCGTTGTCTCTTACATAGGAGCACCAGCATATGGTTTATCAAAATATTTAAATTACGAATTAAAAAGTAGATCTAGATTCAATCCAAAGTATAGCTTAAAGAATAGTATGGATTTGGTCAACAAAGTTAAAGATGTTAGCCTGCCTCACAATGCAAAGTTATTATCGCTGGATGTAGAAAGTTTATTTACAAACGTACCTTATGAGGAGAGTTTGATAATATTGGAAGGACATCTTGAGCGACAACGAGTACTTCCGGCAGAAAAGGAGGAGTTAATATCTTTGACTAGAACTTGTATGCAACAAAATTACTTCCAATTTGGCAATCAATATTACAAACAGAAAGAAGGGTTAGCTATGGGTTCACCACTAAGTCCACTTATGGCAGACATTTTCATGGACAGTTTTGAGAATAAAAACATTATAGGGGAATCAAACATTTTATATTATTATCGTTATGTAGATGACATTATCATATGCTGGACTGGAAGTTTGCGTCAAATAGAACTGTTCGTTAACAAACTTAATGCAATTCATCCAAAAATAAAATTTAAACTTGAATTAGAAATTGGTGGTTCACTGAACTTTTTAGATTTGACAATAACTAGGTTAAACAATAGGCATGATTTTCAAATTTACAGAAAACCTACTTACACAGATATTACAATACCAAATTCATCTTGTCATCCATTCCAACATAAGCTATCAGCTTACCGTAGTTTTGTCCATAGAATGATGTCAGTCCCCTTATCTCAGGAGAACTTTAACAGAGAGCTATCTATTATTTACCACACGGCTGAAAGTAATGGATATAGTAGAAAGATGGTTGATGGTTTAATAAGAAGTAAACAACAAAACATTATCCGTTCCTTATTGTATCCCGTAGCTCCAGAAAGGATAGACAAATTTGTGGGCAGTTTAACTTATTTAGGTCCATTGAGTGACGGAGTTTCAAGAGTTTTGTCTAAACATAAAGTACACGCAGCGTTCAAAACAAACAATTTATTAAAACAGATTTGTAACGGTAAAGATAGGTTAGATAACAATAAAAAATCGGGTGTTTATAAGTTGGTATGTGAAGAATGTAATGGTATTTATGTAGGTCAAACGGGTCGTAGTTTTCAGGTTAGGTATAAAGAACATTTAGCTGCTTATAGAAACAATTATCCAAAAAAATCTAACTTTGCAAAACATTTATTGGAATCTGGTCATTCTTTAAGTCAAAATCATTGTTTTTCTATTTTACATACTTGTGATAAGGGATTTAGGATGTCAGTCTTAGAAAATTTAGAAATTACAAAATATAGTAATAATACACTGTTGAATGAACTTAGTACAGGTTTGCCTAGGTCACCGTTATTACGAATCTTTTCAAACAATAGTACTGCCACACACACACTATGAACTTTGTGTGCGCACTGTTTGATCCGTGACTATATAAAGGGGAGTTTTGCGGGCAATGCTTCACTTGGCGCGCGGAGCTCGGAGAGGCAACATCACTGGCGGGACTCTGTCGGTGTTGCTGTGCTTACCAATCTCAATGTCAAGGTCGAGTATTGTGGTGTC
Source organism: Eupithecia insigniata (assembly GCA_947859395.1). NCBI lineage: Eukaryota > Metazoa > Arthropoda > Insecta > Lepidoptera > Geometridae > Eupithecia > Eupithecia insigniata. Next base: position 6,912,557 of record OX402021.1, read on the forward strand.
CTGAAGATGTCTCGTGGAGAGACGAAACTAGTAGACAACTTACTTTGATGAATACTATCAGAGAAGGTTATACGCGGAATTGTTACTAAATATTTCTTCATTCTAATATTGTGCAATGGATTTCCGCAAAGTAACGCCTGAATCTATTATTTATCTTAGATCAGCAGGTACAGCTGAACAGGCAAAATTATACATCAAACTCACTCAGTCACATCGTATTGCAGCTCAAAATGTATGGTTCAATCAACAGTGTAAACATTTGGGGGTTATTCCATCTTACATTAAAATTAGAAGTAATACAAATAGTAGGGCAGCTAATGTTGCTTTGATAAGGGCTAGGAATACTTGGTTAAATGAGGAAATAAAACATTGGTTTACTATCAGAGACAACTATAAAACTCACTTGGGAGTTTTACACATGGAGTTAGCTTATTCCTTACACAACATAGAATTTGATTTACTAGATAATAAAGCTAGGGAATACGCTGCTGAGTTAGCCCACAGGAAATATATAATTCAGACAGGGAAATTAGATCGATTAGTTAGAGACAAACAGAGGGTAGACCGATTAAGGGGGAATAGTAATACTGTGCAGCAACCATGTCCTCATACGTTCTATCAACGCGTAGAAAATCATAGTGGCGTCCAGTTCACAACTTCAGAATTATCACTGTTAGAAAAGGGTCTTAAATACAACTTACAACCAGTTTTAAATAAGAAAACTTTGGAGATTTTGGCTGTTGATTCAGAGATGGCAATTGTTAGGGGTAAAGCTGACGAAGGGGTTAAACATGAGGTAGCCTCTTTAATAAAGAAACCAATTAGTTCAGCTATAGTTCCAAGTTTACCAAGGGAATTAAATGTTTTTAAATCTTTAAGGAATAAGGTAGATCAAAATAGCTTAGTGATAACAAAAGCAGATAAGGGTAATACTGTAGTTATCTTAGAAAGGGGTACTTATGTGCAGAAGGTTAATGAGGTTATACAGGGCAATGATTTTGAATTATTGAATTCCGACCCAACCAAAGTTTTCACACAGGAATTAAAAGAAATGACAAAAAACTCATGCTTTATTTCTCCAAACTCTCTTAAATATTTAATTCCTATGAATCCAAGAACACCAATGTTGTATGGTTTACCTAAAATACATAAAAATAATATTCCAATCCGGCCCGTTGTCTCTTACATAGGAGCACCAGCATATGGTTTATCAAAATATTTAAATTACGAATTAAAAAGTAGATCTAGATTCAATCCAAAGTATAGCTTAAAGAATAGTATGGATTTGGTCAACAAAGTTAAAGATGTTAGCCTGCCTCACAATGCAAAGTTATTATCGCTGGATGTAGAAAGTTTATTTACAAACGTACCTTATGAGGAGAGTTTGATAATATTGGAAGGACATCTTGAGCGACAACGAGTACTTCCGGCAGAAAAGGAGGAGTTAATATCTTTGACTAGAACTTGTATGCAACAAAATTACTTCCAATTTGGCAATCAATATTACAAACAGAAAGAAGGGTTAGCTATGGGTTCACCACTAAGTCCACTTATGGCAGACATTTTCATGGACAGTTTTGAGAATAAAAACATTATAGGGGAATCAAACATTTTATATTATTATCGTTATGTAGATGACATTATCATATGCTGGACTGGAAGTTTGCGTCAAATAGAACTGTTCGTTAACAAACTTAATGCAATTCATCCAAAAATAAAATTTAAACTTGAATTAGAAATTGGTGGTTCACTGAACTTTTTAGATTTGACAATAACTAGGTTAAACAATAGGCATGATTTTCAAATTTACAGAAAACCTACTTACACAGATATTACAATACCAAATTCATCTTGTCATCCATTCCAACATAAGCTATCAGCTTACCGTAGTTTTGTCCATAGAATGATGTCAGTCCCCTTATCTCAGGAGAACTTTAACAGAGAGCTATCTATTATTTACCACACGGCTGAAAGTAATGGATATAGTAGAAAGATGGTTGATGGTTTAATAAGAAGTAAACAACAAAACATTATCCGTTCCTTATTGTATCCCGTAGCTCCAGAAAGGATAGACAAATTTGTGGGCAGTTTAACTTATTTAGGTCCATTGAGTGACGGAGTTTCAAGAGTTTTGTCTAAACATAAAGTACACGCAGCGTTCAAAACAAACAATTTATTAAAACAGATTTGTAACGGTAAAGATAGGTTAGATAACAATAAAAAATCGGGTGTTTATAAGTTGGTATGTGAAGAATGTAATGGTATTTATGTAGGTCAAACGGGTCGTAGTTTTCAGGTTAGGTATAAAGAACATTTAGCTGCTTATAGAAACAATTATCCAGAAAAATCTAACTTTGCAAAACATTTATTGGAATCTGGTCATTCTTTAAGTCAAAATCATTGTTTTTCTATTTTACATACTTGTGATAAGGGATTTAGGATGTCAGTCTTAGAAAATTTAGAAATTACAAAATATAGTAATAATACACTGTTGAATGAACTTAGTACAGGTTTGCCTAGGTCACCGTTATTACGAATCTTTTCAAACAATAGTACTGCCACACACACACTATGAACTTTGTGTGCGCACTGTTTGATCCGTGACTATATAAAGGGGAGTTTTGCGGGCAATGCTTCACTTGGCGCGCGGAGCTCGGAGAGGCAACATCACTGGCGGGACTCTGTCGGTGTTGCTGTGCTTACCAATCTCAATGTCAAGGTCGAGTATTGTGGTGTCCTGAAGATGTCTCGTGGAGAGACGAAACTAGTAGACAACTTACTTTGATGAATACTATCAGAGAAGGTTATACGCGGAATTGTTACTAAATATTTCTTCATTCTAATATTGTTTCTTATGTATGTTCAATGTGTAAATATATAAAGTACCATCCTAGTTTTAACCTATGTACATATCGTGTTTAAATACCTAATAATAATTATATACTTGTTAGGCAGTCTGCCGTCGGCGTCGTCACTTCACAAGGGCCCTACTGAAAACCAGCGCAGTATTGGACAATTAATTGCCCAATACTGCATAACGCTGAGATAGGGACCCTTTTTACCAATGAGTTTTTAAAACTCATTTTTTATAATTGTTAGTTAATAGAATTCTATATGTCTCATATGTTAATTTTAGACTATTTATTTATTGTTCTTGTGATTTTATTTTGTGGGTAAATAAATAAATTTTATCTTTATCTTTTATCATAGCGGAATTTCGGTCATCATCATCATATCAGCCCATACACGTCCATTGCTGGAAATAGGCCTCCCCATATGACGTCACAAATAGCGGTCCTGAGCCGCCTCCATCCATCGACTCCCTGCGACCGCTGCTATACGATGTCGTCGGTCCATCGAGTGGATGGTCTCCCATGTAGGGGGGGTTCGCCATAATCACCACGCTTGGCAGGCGGATTGGTGATCGCAGTGTTGGTGTTGAAAAATACTCAAAAGGAAGTTGGAGGGGTCGATATTCGTACGCCGCGGCCCCACGGTCACGGGGCGGCAAATTTCAACGGAGACTAGCAATGTGTGCACGACATATATTGCACAAGTGTGTGCGCAAACAGAGGTGCACTCTCTATTCCTTTATAATCCGATAGGAGGGCAGACTGACAGGACCGGGGAGAGGTCAGGCGCAGGACCAACAGCTGAACTTGTTTTCCGCCGCACAGGGCTACAACACCGCAAGCTTTCGGACTACTGTGTATTATTCTAACACGTGGTGAACGCATGGTTAAACTCAAAACAGTTTATGAGTTAAATGGGTTTTAAATGGAAATTATATTCTTTTTGAAACTAATCTGCGGCATTCATCAATCAAATGGCATTTTTAGGGTTCCGTACCCAAAGGGTGAAAATGGGACCCTATTACTTATTTGTACAATCCGTTATGGTGTTTCCCATGTGAAAAGTTTGTGTGAATATTATAATATAGATGGAATTAACGACATCAAGTGTAACATGTGTACCTACGGTGGAAATAAATAAATACAAATACATACCAAGTACGGATCACCGGAGTTAAGCAACGTCAGGCGCCGTCAGTGCTTGGATGGGCACCCGCGTCATTAATGGCTTCTTGCTAAATGCGTTTTTAGTGTTCTGTTTGCGAAATAGTTACGTACGATGGTACGGAACCCTTCGTGTGCTAGTCGACTCGCACTTGGGCGGTTTTATTTAATATTTATTATGTATGTACTTCGAGGCCACTTTCAAAAACTTTGAATTTGTTAAAATAACTAGGTTACCATCGCTTTAGGGTAAAGAACCTGTAATGGTTTATCATAACGTAGGTTTCGAACAAAAATAAAATACTATTTTTTTTTTCAGATTAATTCGAGCTTTTATAGTAAGTTTTATAGTACAATTTTTTCATTGGATTTTTTCTTATTTTTATATATTTTCGTGTCCTAAGCCCATAAGCCTTTTCCAGCCCTTTTCATTGTTCTCTGCTGCGTGCCTTTCGGGACCACGTAGCACCTCTAACCCTACCCCTATTTTTTTACGCAAAGCTTTTTCTTCATTGGATTTTTTTATATTAAATTTTATTTGACGAGTCCTGAGATATATAAGCCTTTTGCAGCCCTTTCCATTGTTCTCTGCTACGCACCTTTCTGGACCACGTAGCACCCCTGAGCCTTTTCCGAACCTGGAACTTCGTAACTTTTCGAAACTCTGCCGCGTGTCTACACATTTCTGCGTTATCGAAGATTTGATCAGTGTATGTTATGTAAAACGCTAGATTAGAAACGAAACTAGTATCAATTTCAAAGTATTTTAAATTTTATGACTTTTTCAAAATAGATAAAGATCATAGATAAGGAATTAGAAATCGTGCCAATTATTATTTACGAAATTTGCCCAAAAAACTGCATAATTTGCGAATTTTCGAAAGGAAAGAAATTTCTATTTTGGTCATATCGACAGCCTCGAGGTTTTAATCATAATCAATCGTTTATTTGCAAGAATACAAAATGAATATACAGTATGTCAGATCTTAAAACTATTTTGGTGATTGTATTCAGCCTGCACGCAGGCGTTGCTTTTGCTTGATGGTCGGACAACATCGTGGAATGTGGCTCTCACGTGACTAATTACGGAGATGAAGGATGATGTCCTCTTAGCCGCATTTCGATTGAATCAGAATCAGAAGAAATAACTTTATTTCTTTAGGCTTACAAAATAAGCACTCAGACAAGTCAAATTGTATACTATAAACATTATTATCAAATAAGAAATAAGGTGTTATTGATATTCTCTTCACTTCAATTTTTTGTACACTAGTGGAAGAAGTGAAAAGGAAACCACTAGCACATTTCACTTATGTGTCTAATACATGGTTATTTTTCCTATCTAAATCTAAATTTAATGCGATTTAGATACATGTCAATATTTCTATAAAGCTAAACAGAACATTGAATTTCTTACATACTACTGACAGTGCGGAACGGAGCGACATCTGGCCAAGCATTAACATCATTGATGTAATCATCTATGGAGTAAAAGGCCTTCCTGATAAGATTTTGTTTAATGTACTGTTTAAATTTACGAATAGGGAGTTCAGTTGCTTCAGATGGAAGCTTATTATAGAAGCGCACGCAATTGCCCATAAATGATTTTTATATGATTACGGCGGCCATTCTCAACGGAGACTAGCCCTGACTGGAAGAGATCGCTGATAGCGATAAGGCTGATCTTTGTACTTCCTTGATTCCCAGAGATTCAAACGTATTGTGTCAAACATGGTTAGATGACTTCATCAACGACGACCACTGTGGCGCAGCGGACAATGATCCGCCTGCGACGCAGGACGTTGCGGGTTCGATTCCCGCCTCAGGACTCTCGGGTATCTTGGGGCTAGATGATGCTGTGTGAATTGTCCAGCATTATTTTTAATGTATTAATTAACTAATTAAATAAAGCATAATTCACTTGATTTGCGGACTGTTGGGAAAAATCTAGAAGTAGCTCAATATACATTGTTTCTCAACTAACCTTTTTCCAGCAGCTGTGCGAACATGTTCTGGACGTTGGAGTGATGGTGTTTCCACCTGAGGCAGTACTGTTGAGGCATCATCTTGTCTCCTTTTAACTAATGTAATCTCGTAATATCCCTATCTCTTTTACACTAAGGCTTTGGTATAATAGAAGGAAGTTTATAGGAAAATATTCATTTAAATTTTGGTAGAAAAATTTGGTCGATTTTTAGAAAAGTTCACTATTTACTAATTTCAGGTAAGGTACTTTATTTCGAGTAATTTATATAGATTATAGTTGGAATGTCTTCCGGTGGGCTTGTTTAGGTTTTTTTGTACCTGGAACAAAAAACAACAATTTGTTAATTAAGAAAACTATACAATTTTTTTTAACAAATATATAATATTATTACAATATAAAACTCTTTATCTCTTTTTTATCTCTGTACACCACAAATTTATATAATAACATAGACATTAACAAGTACAATGGGCGGCCAATAGCTTAGAAGAAGTACTGGGCTTTTTTTAAAAAACAGTTTCATGAAACGCTTTTTCTATGTGAAACGAAAAAACGCTTTCTTGTTCAATCATAAAACACTTTTGCAAAAAACGGAATGAAACGTCACGAAAGATCTCATGTTGATCCCGTCTGTCAAACGAACAAAACGAACGTTCCTAATAAAACGCTTTGAAAACGAACGAAATGAATGGAAGGAAGGGCGCGCCAAAACAGTTACAGAATGAAATGTTCTAATCTATTTGACAGGTGCGAACGATATTGAACTCTAACTATATAATGATAAAATAAAAACGAGTTTGTCCCTGCTTAGTGCCTTCTCGAAAACGTTTTATACAATGTGTCTGATCACCGGTGTCGGAGACTTTGGGGGGGTGAAATCCGGTAAATTTTATCGACAAATCACTATCCCTATTTGTTTTTTCTCTCTCCATGATAAAATGGCAGCCATTTTGTTTTCTGCACGGGTGCTTGTACTGATTAAGCTATAGCTACCCAAGTAGAAGTCCTAGGAAGACGATAGAGGATTCATTTGATAGCTAATAATGTAGACAATAAAGCAATGATAACATTGTTGCACTTTCTATTTTATAATAGAGGAAAAGGGAATTTAAAATACAAAAAAAAGCTAAATTATTAGCTTTTTCATAAAATCGAAACTATCAAGCTACATGTTTTTTTATTTTAGACGATAGTACAGAATGTATGCTTCAAAAAAAGTGCATCTTAGCCCTAAATACGATAGTTTAGAAGTTATGACGGTTTGAATATGACCTTTGACCCCCTTGACTAAAAAACGATAGCGGAGTCCAGGAAACCGTTAGTGTAGTTGTTTATTAGCGGGATATTTAAGGGTCAAGGGTCATATTCAAACCGTCATAACTTCTAAACTATCGTATTGTCTACATTATTAGCTATCAAATGAGTCCTCTATCGTCTTCCTAGGACCTCTACTTGGGTAGCTATAGCTTAATCAGTACAAGCACCAGTGCAGAAAACAAAATGGCTGCCATTTTATCATGGAGAGAGAAAAAACAAATAGGGATAGTGATTTATCGATAAAATTTGCCGGATTTCACCCCCCCCCCCCCCCCCCCCAAAGTCTCCGACACCGGTGACCAGACACATTGTATAAGTTCTTAGAATCTATATGTGTGTGTAGTGTAGGCAAGCAGGAACAGGCAAAACAGATCCTTATTTTTTAGAGCGTAAGATTTTGATTGCTGTGGGATTACAGAAAAAAGCGTTTTGAGGAAACAAGTTGCGAAGTGCGCCTAGGTATGTCGTTTTTTGATAGAATAGTGAACTCTATTCAAATAGTTGTAAGATACAAAACGACCAAATTTACAAAAAAAAACTTTAGGGAGTGAAATTCGAGTCGGAGTTCATAGTACTGTTGAACAAAAAAGCGTTTTTAAAAGAACTGTTTCTTGAAACTGTTTTTAGTCTTAAAAAAAGCGTCTCGTTTCGTTTGACGGAAAATGGAAAACTTCCCAGCTCTACCTGGAAGAACTTAGATAGATAGAAAATTCTTTATTGCACACTTATTGGTAAAAAACGAAAAATACAAATACAACTTTAAAACTAATTTACAAGTGGCGGTCTTATCGCTCGAGAGCGTTCTCTACCAGACAACCGTGAACCGTGAACTTATTCTTATCTATTAGGCGAGTGCAAAGCACTAACGCGATAAAACCAGCCAAGCGTGAGTCGACTCGCACATGGAGGGTTCCGTACCATCGTACATAACTTTTTCGCAAATTAAACCATAAAAACTGTTTTTTTATCTAAAATAGCAGAAAGCCTACATGACAGCTCCCGACGTTCACTCATCTTGGTATGGACTTTGGACGCCTGTTTTTTTATTTTATTTTATAAAAGCGGCAATAGTTATAGACACACACCATGTCAAAATTTCAACTGTCTAGCTATTACAATTCCAACCAACCTTCCGCCAAATAGCCAAAAAATCAATGGTAATTTGTATAGGATCTTTTACGGTTCATGAGATACAGCCCGCTGAAGGACGGACGGACAGAAAGCGGCGGGTGAAAACGGAACCCAAAACTAATAATGGGGTCCAGTTTTCACACTTCGGGTAAGGAACCCTAAAAACGTTAGTATTCATTTCGGCAGCTGCAAAGATCGGACGAGTTATGAGAACTCACCCCGAAGATAATCCCACAGGTCCTTGCAGCTGTAAAACCGGTACTGACCGATGTTACGGGGCGTAATGTAACATTCGCAGCGATCGTCTTCTTTCCATATTGCAGCTGTGAAACCGGATACGGGGTGTAATGTAACATTCGCAGCAAGCATGAAACTTCAAAAAACTGTCTCGTTGTTGGTTACGATCGTCTGCTTTCTCCATATGTATATTTTCAACCGACTTCAAGGAGGAGGTTCGTCCCATATTTTTTTTATCCGTTACTTATCCTGGGGGATTAGTATTTATCCCGCAAAACTTACAAACAGTGTAAGAGATTCGCAGTCGATTATTAGGTTTTTGAAAACAATGAAATTATCACAAACAGTTTCCATGGCAACGGGCGTAAACAAGAGATAGGTTCAGGAATTTAAAGTCGGTTTATTGTTTTTTAAAACATGGCAAAATACATAATATATTTATTTTATTTCAGCGGGTTTTAAAAAGTTCTCTGAGCGCCTGGTCCAAGCGACGCGTGACCCGAGAGCTGGTGAGTATCTGGCGCAGCGCATTAGCATTGCCATACAGCGGGGCAATGCAGCCAGCGTCTTGGGGACGCTTCCGACTTGTATTGATATGGACCAGTTGAGCTACCTGAAGATTGTTTGCAACAGTCTGTAGTTAGATCAATTGTTTGAATTGTAATACTAGTTTAATTTCTTTACATTATTTGATTGTTATTTTCTTTGTCAATAAAAAGTTTAATCTTATATATAAAATTTCCAATTCACAATGTTAGTTACCGTACTCCTCCGAAACGGCTTTACCGATTTTTACAAAATTTTATATGCGTATTCAGTAGTTCTGAGAATCGGCTACTATCTATTTTCCATACCCCTAAGTGATAAGGGTTGAAGGCAAAACAACGTTTGGCGGGTCAGCTAGTTTGTTTATATTATTTGATTGTTTTCTTTGTCAATAAAGAGTTAGTTATTTTTGTTGCATTATTGTATACATTTGTCGGTCCACCTACTAGGTATCAAGGTAATTTATAAGAGACTCAATGTAACCCAAGCAGGGCGTGGCAATAGGTACTGACAGTGGAAGTGGACCGGGTTTCTAGAAAATTCTCTATATAGATTTTAGAAGAAAATATATGTAATTTAACTAGCTGGGCACGGGTGCCCACTTCGTTGGGCGCTAAACATTTTTTGTTGTTAATATACTTATATAGCCAATAACACTCGCAAATAACGTGGTTTTCAATAGGTGAAAGAATTTTCAAAATTGGCTCAGTAGATTCAGAGATTACTCCCTACAACCTCACAAACCTTACTTATTTTTATTAATGTAGAGTACAGATTTACATATACCTAGATTTTATTGACCGGACGTCAAACAGCTCCACATTTACCTAGGTTTATTATGCGTTTCAAAAGCTTCTGATAGTACCTACTGGAGTATAGGGCTCTACACATCTATGTATTGTCCAGTTCTAAAACTGGAAGGAAGAATCACCAGTCGTCCTAAATCTTCACAATTTCTAACTTGGTTCATGGCGTCTCGCAGATCTACATAATTCTCAGCGCGCAGTCGTCTCTCATTTGTTCTGTTCTGATGCATACCAAACACTCCGTTTTAATTTTGGCGCAAGTGTTCACCAGAAAACGGTTGAATAAACCTCGAAACCTTTGCAGGTGAGCTATGCGACCTTCTCTTATTGGTAAAATGTATCTAGGCGTAGAATTGCATTGCGAAAACTTTTTTAGTAACCAGTCTCGTCAGTTTTCGGATTCACATGTAGAAGATCAAAGTTGTATCCGTCTTCGCCACGACAGTAGGTATATAAGCGAGTAGAGACTGAAGAGCATCAAATGCCTGGTGCGTTTCGCTAATGCATTGGAAGCGGTCATCCCGGGTACGCAGCATAAAGTCCCGCCTGTCACAGTGCTGATCTACCAGGACGACGGCAACATCATTGGTAGCGAGAGCTTTGTACCAACCGGATGCTGTCCAGTAGGTCGTTTATCGGCACTAATAACAATTTTGTAATCATTTTGTTGGCTTTGGGGTATGGACTCGTATTTTATGTCCTTCCTCGTAGGGGGGGGCACTTCGGGGGCTACTGGGGGCCCCACTGCGGGGGCATCCACTGTGGGGGCTTTCTGAGTGGGTGAGCAATGTGGGGGCCCCACTGCGGGGGGTGCTGCGGGGGGCTACTGGAGGTGCCACTGCGGGGAAATGTCGGGGGGCCACTGCCGAGAGCCCCACTGCTGGCGCCCCCACTGTGGGGGCTAATGAGTGGGTACCACTGCGGGGCAATGTGTGGGGCCCACTTCGGGGGGCCATCTGCCGGCGGCCCCCACTGCCGGTGCCCCCCACTGTGGAGGCTACTGAGGTCCCACTGCGTGGTGCGTGGTGACTTGGGCAATGTGGGGCCCCACTGCCGGGGGCTACTGGGAGGGTCCGGTTACGTGAGGGGCCCCACTGCTGGGGCCCCCACTGCCTGGGGCCCCGCTGCCAGTGCCCCCCAGTGGGGTCTATCGCTCTCTACCGCCCTTGCCCCGCGCGCCATCCTGCAAAGCGCAAAATTTCACTTCCATCCTCTCTCCCAAGGGAACCCTTCTGAAATCCGGGATGAAAAGTATCCTATGCCCTTTCTCGTAATATGAGCTTAAATCATGCTAAGTTTCATTTGAATACCTTCAGTAGTTTCGGCGCTATGCGCAGCCAAGCAATTTTACTTTCATCCCCTCTCCCAAGGGAACCCTATTGAAATCCGGGATAAAAAGTATCCTATGTCCTTCCTCGTAGTATGAACTCAAATCCTGTCAAGTTTCATTTCAATACGATCAGTACTTTCGGAGCTATGCGCGGCCAAGATACAGACAGACAGACATGATGGGCAAAAAAATTATTTTTGGCATCAGTATCGATAATAGAGTGCACTCCAAAAAAAAATTTCAAAATATCTTCAATGTACAGAATTGGACCTGTTACAGTTTTATTATAAGTATAGATATTTACAAGTAGTATATATTTTATTTAAATTATAAAGTTCATTATTTCATAATATATTACCATTTGTCGTTATAAAACTCATATAAATGATAATAACGAGAGACTTTAACTTAGTTTCAAATAATTTGTCTTTTTTCTCGTCTTTGATTACATCCGGTATTTTATTATAGGTAATGCCATTGCGTCTGGCCCAGAACTTTGCATTTCCATACTGACTGCACGAACGCTCGCTCTGTTACATGACACATTACATTACGCCCAGTTATTTACCCGTGTTATTTTTTTTTGTTATTTTCTGCATTCGCTATCAGTCATTGAGTTTGTTAAGTGCGGTCCTGTCATTTAGAATTAGGAATCTGTAGTGTTTTTTCCTAGTTGACATGGCTCCTTTACAACCGCTTTGTTTTGACCGGGTTTTCTACGAGAGCTTTTGCTAAAAGATTAGAATGTTGTTTTAGGCAGTCACAGTCGACTGCTTAGTGATTTGAATTAAAATTAAACCAGGCTTATGAGTTTATTTGGAACTAGCTGCTTCCCGCGCCTTCGCCCGCGTTTTATCGGGTTAAAAATAACCTATATGTTTATCCAGGTCCCAAACTATACCCATACCAAATTTCAGCCCAATCGGTTCAGTAGTTTTGGCGTGAAAGAGTAACAAATATCCATACATACATACATACAAACTTTCACATTTATAATATTAGTAGAATGAACAAAAACATTACTTATATAGCTAAGATACTATGGAACACTAGAAATTACATTTTAAGAGCGCGCTTATCACCATCGCAAAACAAAGAGTGGAGAGGGGTGCTCGCACACCCCTCGCACCGCTCTTTCCCCCGATGTCGTCTGAAACGGTCGTTTGCATCGCTACAGTCGCGCTACAGTCGCGATGCCATCGCCTGTTTGCAGCGCTACATTAATATGCCGTGTTTTAAAAAACGATAAACCGACTTCAAATTCCCTTATTTTTACACGCATTTTATGTTTTGCGGGATAAATACTAATCCCCTGGGGATAAAAATTTTATGGGACCCCTTCGGGATCGTTTTCTATACAATATTGAAAGAATTTTCAAAATCGGTCCATAAGTGGCGGATATATCGCGTAACATACATACAAAAGAGACATACAGATGAATTGATAACCTCCTCTTTTGAAGTCGGTTAAAAAGTCGCCGTGGGCGCGCGCTCTAAAACTGTGTCGCACCTCCCAACGCCGAAACTCGGGATACGGGCGAACTATGAACGTCGCGTGGTGGCTTCAAGTATGAACACAATTGGCCTACCATGGTACCAGTTACACAAAAGATAAAATTTACTTATTTTAACACAAATCACAAGAACAATAAATAAAAAGTCTAAAATTAACATAGGAGACATTAACATTAATATGGAATTCTATTAAACTAACAATTATTAAAAATGGTGTAAAGGGTCTCTATCTCAGCGTTATGCAGTATTGGGCAATTAATTGTCCAATACTGCGCTGGTTTTCAGTAGGGCCCTAGTGGAGTGACGACGGCAGAGTGCCTAACAAGTATATAATTATTATTATTAGGAAGTACATTATTATTATTTAAACACGATACATAAGTTAAAACTATGATGGTACTTTATATATTTACACATTGAACATACATAAGAAATCCAAGCATATCCAAAACATTGTTCACTCAACCAACTGACTTGACTTCTTGCAATCTTTGCTTTGCTACGTCACGTCGCGACACTGACAGGAGATTGACATAAGCGTAGAGCTGGCAGCCCTAATTTACATGTGGTACCAACATGACAAACAAACGAACGAAAAACTGCGCTGACCGAAGGCAACATACAACCAATAAAAAAAAACAAATTCACGAAACAACTAAATCATGAGCATAATCATTATATTAACAGCTATGAAATTACATCTTTATTGACAAAGAAAATAACAATCAAATAATATAAAGAAATTAAACTAGTATTTACAATTGAAACAATTGAGCTAACTGCAGACTGTTGCAAACAATCTACAGATAGCTCAACTGGTCCATATCAATACCAGTAGGAAAAAAATTACATAATTTTTTAATAAACCTTAAGATAACTATTCTTAAATCTGAATTTTTAATGTATCTCCACGTATAAGTAAGCTTTTTGCGAAATTTATTCGTATTGGTGCGTTAGCTTATCTTAAACTCCGAGTTTTATTTATTTTTAATTAAAATATAAATAAATTAGTATAATGCTATCAATAATATTTCACCGCCTGCATATTTATCTCTTTTTAAACTAGATTTCGCGACGTTTATGAATAAATAATTGGGTACTTAAATCGTAAATTGTAAAACTACTTTTGTTAGTTAAGTTTAGACAGATGTCTAGAACATTCAACATAAAAAATACATAAATATGAATAATTTGGCGTGTTTTTAAAAATGATAAAGGGTTTGCAAGTAGTTTTACATACGGAAAACTTCGATAGCGCGATAAAAAAATTCAAGCGGCGACATCTAGTTAAAATTAGAGTCTAATTTAGTTTGATGGGATGAGTGAAGGGTGTCGATGGATGGAGGCGGCTCAGGACTGTTATTTGTGGTGTCGTATGGGGGAGGCCTATGTCCAGCAGTGGACGTGTATGGGCTGATATGATGATGAGCGAAGAATTAATGGATGGAACGAGGAATGAAAGGAGACCTACATTGAAACACGAAGTTTCGGTTGATGGGTCGCAGGAAACGGACACGGATCAACCTTACTACCCAACGTGCAAAAGTGCGGTGCTTAAAGATCACGTAATCATCATCATCATATCAGCCCATACATGTCCACAGCTAGACATAGACCTCCCCCATACGACGCCACAAATAGCGGTCCTGAGTCGCCTCCATTCATCGACTCTCTGCAACCGCTACGATATCGTCGGTCCATTGGAGTGGATGGTCAATCCTAATAAATACAGTGTGAGAATTCTTAAATATTTCACTTTGTGGCTACGTATTAGGAATTTAATAATATCCCAAAAATTTAAGACTCCGGCGGGACTTGAACCCGCGCTAGCCAACAATAACAAAAAAAAATTTTGGAATATTATTAATTTTTTTAAGATTACCCCAAGTGCGGGCATAAGCACTATAATAACAAAAACCTTACGTATTTGGAGCCCTATCAGGGCTGTTAGGCAACTTGAGAGGTAGCTAAAATATATGTCATACATCATACAAATACAAGACAAGACATAGGGACATCAGACAAGAAATGAGAAGAACGATGAAGCGGGTATGAAAAGTATGAAATTAGAACGAATGATGATATGGGAAAATTATGAAATGGGAAGAATGATGAAATGGGTATTAAATGATATGGAAAAATTATGAAATGGGAAGAATGATGAAATGGGTATTAAATCACATGGAAAAATTATGAAATGGGAGGAATGATGAAATGGGTATTAAATCACATGGAAAAATTATGAAATTGGAGGAATGATGAAATGGGTATTAAATCATATGGAAAAATTATGAAATGGGAAGAATGATGAAATGGGTATTAAATGATATGGAAAAATTATGAAATGGGAAGAATGATGAAATGGGTATTAAATGTATGGAAAAAGCTTCGAATGATGGAATGGGAAAATGATGAAATGGGATGTTAGCGTAAATATGTGTCTTGTAGACCTTCGTGATACACCGTCGGCCACATCGTCACTTACCATCAGGCGAGATTGTGGTCAAACGAAGGTATATAAAAAAAATACAATTCATAGAAAGTTACTATTTATTCATGATGCTATCGTCTCGGCAAATGTTTGTACGATCTGTTAATATTTGTGCCGGGTGTTCCCAGTATTTTCTACGAAAAATAAAAAATATCTATCTATGTGATGTATTGTATTAAGTATATCAGTTATCTAGTACCTACACAAGCTCTACTTAGCTTGGGGCTAGATGATGCTGTGAGGATTGTCCAGCATTATATATTGATTTGTTCGTGAATATCACTCAGTCTTAAGCCGTTCATACGTTAATTTTCTTTTTGTTTTTATTTGTAATCAAAACGAACCCAATGAACGGCAAAAATGATACAGTGATACAGTAAGACCTCCCACTCGATGGACCGACGACATCGTAGCGGTCGCAGGGAGTCGTTGGATGGAGGCGGCTCAGGACCGCTATTCGTGGCGTCGTTTGGGGGAGGCCTATGTTCAGCAGTGGACTTGTACGGGCTGATGATGATGATGATGATGATACAGTAGATTTGTAAGTTTGACTTGTGGCGGAGACATAGCCAACCGGCGTAAAAACTCTTGAAATGGAAGAATAAAATGAAATGTCATAAAGTGACATGAAAGAAAAATAACTGAAGAAAAAGCTATCTGGTGAAAAATCTAAAATAAATATAACAATTTTGTCAGACTTCCACACCTACGACAAAATTGTTTCCATTTCAAGAGTTTGTACACCGGTTGGCTATGTCTCCGCCACATACTTACATCTAATATTATATTGGCTTACTATGTATACGGGGAGCATAAACTATGGGGGATTTATCAAGGGGGAAAACTGTAAACTTAATCTTATGTCCAGAAGTCCCAATCACCATTTTTTCGTGTACCAGTTTCTCCGTACTTAAATTATTTTAGAAAATCACCATTTAAGAGGATTAAACAGGGTCGTAAAGATTCATCAAAGATTTTATTCCTTGGTTTGATTCGTTCAAAACTCGAACGCGGGCGAAGCCGCGGGGCACTGCTAGTTATTATATAATTTAAACTGCGCTTTCCAGTGTTCCATTCTATCTTAGCTATATTATGTTTTTGTTTATACCAAATAAACAAATTTGCACACCAAAGCTAGTAAGTCATCGGAAGGTTGTATGCAAATATTTGGAAGTCACGAATGCATGTAAATTGACAAAAAAAAAAACACTAAAATATAGAATAATAATCAAATAATATAAAGAAATTAAACTAGTATTTACAATTGAAACAATTGAGCTAACTGCAGACTGTTGCAAACAATCTACAGATAGCTCAACTGGTCCATAGAATAATTCAAATTTTTTATAGCATATCGAATTATTATTGACGCTCGTTAATCAATATTTACACAAATCGGCAACTATTTGAACAAACACGACGTAAGACGAAACTATGGAATATTTTAAAATGTGTTTTCGACTCAAAAACACGATAAGCGTTATCAGGGACGCATTTTCGAAATGATACGCTCGTCTCGGTCATAGGGTCGGGTATCGGCCCTTATCTCTTCCAAATAGTTACTCGTATTATTCTAGAATTATGTTACATTATATTCGTTTACTTTTCACTTTGTTAATAGCTAGATTATAGCTATAGGAATAAGATATTAACATATTTTTTGTAAATTGTTACTGATTTAAAATTGCAAAGAATAGAAACAAATTACAACTTAGAACTAGTATTTACAATTGAAACAATTGGGTTAACTGCAGACTGTTACAAATAATCGAAAGGTAGCCCAATCTGTATCAATAAATAAATTATTATTTATTTATAAATAAATAAAATAATATGAACAAATTAAACTAGTATTTACAATTGAAACAATTGCCAACTGCAGACTGTTGCAATCCATCTACAGATAGCTCAAATGGTCCATATCAATACCAAGCGTCCCCAAGACACTGGCTGCATTGCCCCGCTGTTTGTTTGCAACAGTCTGCAGTTGGCTCAATTGTTTCAATTGTAAATACTAGTTTAATTTGTTTATATTATTTGATTATTATTTTCTTTGTCAATAAATAAATAAATAATACTGGATAATGAATACCAAGCGTGGTGATTATGGCAAATCCCCCCTCCATGGGAGACCATCCACTCGATAGACCGACGACATCGTAGCGGTCGCAGGGAGTCGATGGATGGAGGCGGCTCAGGACCGCTATTTGTGGTGTCGTACGGGGGAGGCCTATGTCCAGCAGTGGACGTGTATGGGCTGATGATGATGATGAATCAATACAAGTCGGAAGAATCCCGAAAAACGCTGGCTGCATTGCCACGCTGCTGTATGGCTATGCTGATGCGCTGCCATACAGTGGGCCTAACATATATATATACATACATATGTATTATATAATGTCTAAACGATCTATTATATGTAATGTATTTAGTACTAGCTGCTGCCTGCGCCTTCGCCCGCGTTTTATTGGGATAAAAAATAGCCTATATTTTATTCCAGATCCCAAACTATACCCATACCAAATTTCAGCCTAATCGGTTCAGTAGTTTTTGCGTGAAAGAGTAACATATAACCATACATCCAACCATACAAACTTTGACATTTATAATATTAGTAGGATATCAGTTGTTTCGTACCCATACCACAAGCTCTGCATTAATCTATGCACTACACAAATGCAAGCAAATTACACGAAATTCTAACAATATACAAAAAAAAATCGCAGATCGCTCCGTTCGCCGTTAACGTGTATTTTCCCCTTGATTTGGGCCAGAGCCTGGACCCCATTTAAGATTACCTTACCCACCAACCGCTTATCCGAAAATCGAACAAGGCACATAAATTGTTCGTGGCTCGCTTTTCTCGCCTCGATAAAATTTATTTATAGTTAGTGTTTTCACTAGCGACGCCCTTAATCAATTTGTGGCTACGGTTTGCTACAGTTTTCATCTCCAAACAGTGGTCAGTGACAAGCCAGTAAGTGGTCAAGTGGTCCCTTATCACAAAAAGGTTAAGAACCACTTATTTAGTACAAGAAACAATCCTAATAACAACGCCCTAAGCGAGAAAATAGTATGAAATATAGATTTATTTTCCAACGGCATGCAATATTGTCGCAATTCAATCTCAAAACCAGTACATTTTCCTATGAGACTCGTACACAGCTCAGCCAAGGATGGTTGGCTCACTCGAGATCCTGTCGGAGGGAGAGACTCGAAACATCATCATATTGCCTGGAAGAGATCGCTTCTAACCGATAACGCCGCCCATTGTACATGTTTTATGTAATGTCTATCTTTAATGTTTTCTTCGTGGTGTACAATAAAGATTTTATTTTTTTGTATTGTTAAACATAAAATTAAGAACATAAAACATAATATTGTTCCTTTAAACGCAGTGATTTTGGTCAAATAACCTCAGAGCGACAGAACTGGGCTGGTTATCCTACTAATATTATAAACGTTAAAGTTTGTAAGGATGGATGTATGGATGTACCTATGGATATTTGTTACTTTTTCAAGCAAAAACAACTGAAACGATTAGGCCGAAATTTGGTATGGGTATAGTTTGGGACCTGGAATAACATATAAGCTATTATTTATCCCAATTTATTTTCGCCAATTCATTGTTCCTACGCCCTCTGGCCGGGTGACGTGACGATCTGCGAAAGACTGCAGGCAGATTGATACTGTATGTGGCAAGCTGAAGACAGGGCGCTGATGACACGGCGCGTGACGATCATCAGGGGAGGCGGGAGGCCTATGTCCATCAGTGGACTAATATAGGCTGATGAATCGAATCCTACTAATATTATAAATGTCAAAGTTTGTATGGATGGATGGATGTATGGATATTTGTTACTCTTACACGCAAAAACTACTGAACCGAGTAGGCTGAAATTTGGTATGGGTATAGTTAGGGACCTGGAATAACATATACGCTATTTTTTATCCCGATAAAAGGCGGGCGAAGACGCGGGCAGCAGCTAGTGATGAATAAAATAAGCTACTCGCTTGCTAGTGGTGTTTTCAACCGACGAGGAGGAGGTTCTGAATTCGTCTGTATGTTTTTGTACTTATGTGTTACGCGATCATTCCGCCACTTATGGACCGTTTTTGAAAATTCTTTCACTATTTTATAGAAAACTAGCTAGTTAGTGCCCGCGCCTTCGCCCGCGTTTTATCGGGCAATTTTTTCCTTACTAATATTAATTATAAATGCGAAAGTAACTCTGTCTATCTGTATGTCACGTTTTCACGCCAAAACTACTGAACGATCATAATGAAATGTTGCAGGGAGGTAGATGGTATCCCGGGGACGGACATAGGGTACATGAAAAGCGCGTGCGAAGCCGCGGGCAGCAGCTAGAAGCCTATATGTTATTCCAGGTCACAAACTATCATCATATCCAGCAGTGGCCCATACACGGCCACTGCTGGACAGGCCTCCCCCGTACAACGCCACAAATAGCGGTCCTGAGCCGACTCCCTCCAACGACTCCCTGCGACCGCTACGATGTCGTCGGTCCATCCAGTGGATGATCTCCTGTAGGGGGGGATTTGCCATAATCACCACGCTTGGCAGGCGGATTGGTGATCGCAGTGTTTGTCTTGAAAAATACTCAGAAAGAAGCTGCTGCCCTTCCTCTGGTAGGTTCCCTTAGTCGGCTCTTACGACATCCACGGGTTGAATTGGAGGGGTCGATATTCGTACGCCGCGGCCCCACGGCCTATACCCATACCAAATTTCAGCCTACTCGGTTCAGTAGTTTTTGCGTGAAAGAGTAACAAATATCCATACATCCATCCGTACAAATTTTGACAATTATAATATTAGTAGGATGTCAAGTGACCTAGCGGTTCTACCCGAGCTACGTCTCGAGTCTCGGCTAGACAAGCTACCTACTTTCATTTTTCTGAGTCGCGAACAAAAAACGTAAATTGCAATTGCGCTGCATTCAGTTCACTTCTTGAGCAATCTGCTAAGTTCTTTTGATTTTCAGTTTTATTAACTTTGTAGTTAGATTGAAAATACCTCGATACTTTTCCTATAATTGCAAGGCTGCGATGCAACCTACTAGCATCTTTCACACTAGGGTTACTTTGTATGCAACCTCTTTGCTTTCACCAAAGAATTCGTAGGTAACTTTAATAACTCTATTCATTCAATGTTGTCAAACAGGTCTTGGATGTAGTGAATGAATAATAACAGAAAAAATATTTTTTGGAGGCTTTTTTAAGAAAAAGAGCGCTCAATCAGTAATTAAATTTTCACCACTTTAGCCCGAAAACGGTGAATTTGCTGCTCAAAAACAGTGAGCAAATTCTGTTTGTGTCAAGTGGAATAAAGTAGATATATTATTCAACTTGTTGAAGAAAGTAATTTGAATTCAGAATGCTGTAGTCAATTTCGATGGTGTTATAGTTATTACTCTGTGGTCGGCGCTAAAGAAAAGAAAAATCTACGCGGTCTGCGCCAAGGGAGGTTAAGTACCTCACTGGTACACATAGCTGGACAACTTAGCTTGTAAAAACCATTTTGTAGGCAAACAGCGCCATCTATAAATAATTTCCCAAGCAACAGGCCCGTGAATTTATATGGGAGTCTTACCTCTTTGAGCTAAACTTATTTTAGGTTATCGAAGGGTAAGGACTAAGGAGGTAAGACAACATTTATTCAACATTCATAGAAAAAAACTTAGAGCATAAAGGAAACAAATAATTTCGTTCGCGGTTTGGAAGAGGTTTATAGCATTCTTACCCTCCATGGTTCTTGATCAAAATGAGTTTCTGACATTCAACCTCTTTTGTGAATATCAAAATATTTTCTCGCTAGTCGTGGCTGTATGTTTATCTCGAGAGAAAATGTATTTTGTTTCGTGCCTTTTAAATCCCTCGCTACCTCAGCAGTCTACTTTAGAGCCACTCGCTATGCTCGTGACTGGGTCGACGGGATTTAATATCGGCACGTTCAACAAAAAATCACTGAAATGAAGTTAATAAATTAACAAATAGCTATTTTGCACCTCGCACGGTAATGAATGACCAATGACCGAAGACTTCAAGAATATTCGATTGCATTTTCTATCACGAGCTGCTGCCCGCGCCTTCGCCCGCGTTTTGTCGGGATAAAAATTACCTAAATGTTATTCCAGGTCCAAACCCATAACAACAAATAACAACTTAAAAATGAGTGTGAAAGAGGAACAAACATCCATACTCACAAACTTTGACATTTATAATATTAGTAGGATTTGTTAGGTACCTATTTAAAAACGTTCCATTTAAAAATACTTTTATTAACTTTTGAAAAAAGAACGTCTTCATTCCTACCTACTCTATGTCTCTATTTGTGATAAAACGTTACTCGAGGGACTTCACCATTCCGAAAAGAGTTTCGAAATAAAATCGTAACAAAAAGTATCAACTGCTTAGAAACTCGGCGTTTCCGTTTCCGCTTGACTAGGCGCGAGACATTTTGAATCGATCGCCTGCAATGCTTTTGAAATTTTACAATTATGCATTATTTCAATGTGCGTTCGTTAGAAAATAACCCACTTTCGATTTGCCAGCAAAATAGAAAAGGAGTTTTTACTTGCGTCTTTTGTTCATAAATAATGTTACATTAGCCTCGATTCTGGCGGGTTTACCTAAAATTAGGTTTTACACAGGCTGGGGTTTAGCATAATTGGGATTTATTGAACAGAAAACCCAAATAATAACTAAAAAGTCAGATTATGTTCAGGCTGAAATTAGATCTTTGGTAATGGATAGATAATACTGTATTGTACTACGAAGAAACCTCCTACTTTTTTGAAGTCGATTAAAATTAGGTCTGGGTCATGCATGATCCAAGAAAATAGGAGGTCTGCACCTCCGGGAAGGGCTCTTGCCTTTGACGTCACTGTCCAGTTGCCACTTTATTTCAACAAAATGTGGAAGTCGGGAAACAAATGTGACAAGGGTCAATTGAAAAATCAATAAAAAAATTACAATCGTCAATTAGGTATGTTTGTTAAATCAGTCAAAACAGCGTTAGTTAAACACGAGTCAATGTGATAAATAATTGGTAAATACAAAACGAGCTACTGTATGTATCTGATAAAACTATATGAGTTTTATCAGATACATACAGTAGCTCGGGGAGTTAAGATTTTACGCTACCGGTATCACCAGGAAACAGATTCGTCTTCTCATTTACCGATGATGACGTCACAAGAGCCATCCACGTGACCGGAAGAGCATACCTTTTTTCTTATAATTACCATGGTCTAAGTGCAAAGCTATCATACGTATATGTTATTCATAATAAGAGATTGTTTGCAACAGTCTGCAGTTTGCTCAACCGTTTAACTTGATTTGATTAAACTAATTTGATTAAAGTTTTAGGGTTCCGTACCCGAAGGATGAAAAAACGGCACTCTATTACTAAGGCTCTGCCGCCTGCACCTCCGCTGTTTGTCCGTCCGTCCGTCTGTCTGTCCTTCAGCAGGCTGTACATGTGGCATAAAACGTATACATTTGACATTTTCACAAAATATATATTTCTCTTGCCACTACAACAAAAAAAGAATAATATTATAAATGCCAAAGTGTGTTTGTCCTTCCTTCACGCCCTAACCACCTAAGCAACCAATCGACTTGATTTTTGGCATAGAATTCGTTGAAAGAATGGAGAATAACATAGGCTACTTTTTGTCCAGGAAACGCGGGTGAAACCGCAGGGAAGAGTAAATAAATACTAAAGTTATAAGAATAACATTTATTGATTAAGATTTAAGACTTAAAATTATTACATCATTGATCCCCAAACTAGGATAAACCTGTATCTTGGGGACCACCTTCCTTGGATTATTTACATAATACATAATATGCCAACGTTACAATAACTTTAGTAAAAACATAAAGTGAAAAAAAAAATACAATAAGTGATGGGTCTCCTGAAGGCACGAGTCTCGTAAGAGTGGGCAACAGGAGACGTCATTGGTGTGCATGCGTGTGTTTAAAGTTAAAGGGGGCACACAAAAAACATTAGTTTTTTGCTTTTTTTTGTGCCTGTATCTCATGAACCGTAATATGTACTAGATAGCTGAAATTTTGAAAGGGTGTGTATAACTATTGCCACTCTAACAACAAATAATAAAAATAAAATATATAGATATAAAATGTATAGAATTATTATAAAAATTCAATACCGGTTCAAGATTGTCTGGTAGAGATCGCTCGTGAGCGATAAGACCGCCAATTGTCACATTTCTTTTTTGTTTCAAACTGTTTTGTTAAGTGTGCAATAAGGCATTTTCTATCTTTCTATCTATCGTTATTATGTACTTACCGATATATTTTTTGACATTAATTCTGATAACTCAATTATTATTTTAGTTAGGTACCTACTGTCTCTGTTGCATGCCCCGTCTCTCACAATTTGTACACTGCAATTGGTAAAACATGTTGATACCTATAAAAACTTTCATAGTTTGATAAATTCATTATGAATGTAAGCGGGTTAACTACGAACCTAGTTTGTGTTGGAAGAACACCAACGTTTCATCCCTTAACGAGGGACTTCATCAGGGTGATCAATCGACCACCAAAGTTAAGCAACGTTGGGTGCGGTCATTATTCGGATCCTGACTGCGTAAATGCGTAATGTTAGATTTTAGCTTTTTCGGTTAAAAAAAGTTTTTTAGTAAATCCGTTTGCGAAATATATATGTGCAATGGCACTGATACGGAACCCTCCGTGTGCAAGTCGACTCGCACTTGGCCGGTTTTTTCATATTAGGGCACCTAGGCTGTCTAAAAATGTAAAAATTAATGAATTCCACGTAAAAAGATGTCTCTTCTAAGAACACAAACTCCCTTAGTGAGTACAAAGCGGTTATAACATGAATTATAACATTCCCTATTTTAGATGGATGTATGGATATTTGTTACTCTTTCACGCAAAAACTACTGAACCGATTAGGCTGAAATTTGGGTATAGTTTGAGACCTAGAATAACATTCATGCTATTTTCTATCCTGATAAAACGCGGGCGAAGGCGCGGGCGGCAGCTAGTTCATAATAATGCATATCGTGACGACCCATAAAACCCACAAAATCGAAGTAAAAACCCGATCGATGGTCTCCATGAGGTCACCATGCCTGAATAACTGAAACCGACGGAGTGTAGCGCTGTTGATTCAAAATACAGGCGCGGCTGACCTTACTTTGTAACTTGGAAGCCGCCATTTTGTATGACAGAACTAGCCGTTGTCCGCGGCGTCGCTCATGTAGAATAGAAAAACTAGTAGTCAGCTAATCAGCACCTGACAATATCGTCGTGACCGTTTGAAAGATTCAAAGATATTTATTTGCATCATCATAAGATACGATACGAATATTCTTTATGATACACCAGATAAGAACAGAAACAGGCAAGGGAAAGATAAATACAGATTTATGTACACTGGGCGGCCTTATCGCTATGAGCGATCTCTGCCAGGCAACCTTTCATTTCATTATCCTTCCATTATCATCATAATATATCAGCCCGTACACGGCCACGACTGGACATAGGCCTCCCCCATACGACGCCACAAATAGCGATCCTGAGCCACCTCCATCGGTAGCGGTCGCACTACAACAATACGATGTCGTTGGTCCATCGAGTGGATGGTCTTCCATGTAGGGGGGGTTAATTGCATCAAACATGGCATTATAGGTGAAATACCTACTTAAATATAGGTAAATATGTCCTCACGTCTCATTGTCGTCTAGCATGCAATATCCTACTAACATTATAAATATCTAACGGCCGAATACTCAAACGCAACTCAGATGTAAGCACGTCTTATGTCGCGATATTTTGACAGTTTTCAATGAAAATCTGTCAAAAAATCGTCACTTGAGTCGTGCTTAAATCTGAGATTCGTTTGAGTATTCGGGGGTAAGTTTGTAAGGATGGATATTTGTTACGCTTTCACGCAAAAATTACTGAACTGATTGGGTTGAAATTTGTTATGGGTATAGTTTGGGACCTGGAATAACATATAGGCTACTTTTTATCACGATAAATCGCGGGCGAAGGCGCGGGCAGCAGCTAGTAATATTATAAATGTCAAAGTTTGTAAGGATGGATGTATTTGATGTATGGATATTTGTTACTTTTACACGCAAAAAATACTAAACTGATTAAGCTGAAATTTGTTATAGGTATAGTTTGGGAGCTGGAATAACATATAGGCTACTTTTAACCCGATAAAACGCGGGCGAAGTTGCAAGCAGCAGCTAGTAATTTATAATTAATCATTTAAAAATACATTTAAGTCATAAATATTCCTGTCATTTAAACATCATTTGAAATAAATGGTCATTCATTAATTTTTGTTCTGTGGTATTTTATTATATACTAGCTGTTCCCCGCGGTTTCACCCGCGTTTAATTCGAATTTTGCGTTTCCAAGGTGATAAAAAGGTCTTTATTCCCGTAAATCTTCCACGGGAGTTTGATGTTTTACCAGGACAAAGTACGCTATGTACAGTACTCCATCCTTTCAACTAACTTTATGCAAAAATCAAGTCGATGGTTACTTCGTTAGGACGTGAAAGAAGAACAAGCAAACAAACACACTTTCGCATTTATTAGTTAGGATTTTAAACCGACTGAAAAGAAGGAGGTTAGCAATTCGTCTGTATATTTTTTTTTTCTATGTATGTTACGCTATATCTCAGTCAATTATGGACCGATTTTGATAATTCTTTCATTATTGTATAGAATATGATCCCAAAGGGAGTTTTTTATGCCCAGCGGATTAGTATTTATCCCGCAAAAATTAAAATAAGTGTAAAAGTAAGGGAATTCTAAGTCGGTTTATCGTTTTTTAAAACACACCATATTACTAAAGGAATTTGAAGTCGGTTTATCGTTTTTTAAAACACACCATATTACTAAAGGAATTTGAAGTCGGTTTATCGTTTTTTAAAACACACCATATTACTAAAGGAATTTGAAGTCGGTTTATCGTTTTTTAAAACACACCATATTACTAAAGGAATTTGAAGTCGGTTTATCGTTTTTTAAAACACACCATATTACTAAAGGAATTTGAAGTCGGTTTATCGCTTTTTTAAAACACGCCCTATTATTATACACGTCATCGTTAAACAATTTTTTGCATACTTGGCTGAATGTGAGGTTTCTTTTAGAACTAGTCTGTTTGGGTCTCTCTACGTCTAGTAAGTCTATGTTTAATTTCATTCATCCGTCTCGAGTTCCAGAGTTATGAAAGTCTGAAATTCCGAGACGACGTTATATTGCAAAAATGTATAAGAAACTAGGTGCTGCCCGCGCCTTGGCCCGCGTTTTATCGGTTTGGTAGGTCTAATTTGGGACCTGGAATAACATATAGGCTATTTTTTAACCCTATAAAACGCGGGGAAGGCCCGGGCAGCAGCCAGTAAAAAATAATATTTTATTCGACGGTGACATTTTACAATGACAGTATGGAACGTTAAAGTAGCAAAAAAAAATTACCGGTGACAATTTTACCCTAACAGCCCGGCTACACGCTCAAACATTTGTGCATGCAGATTGTACAAACACAGTTGATGTAGTAGATGAGGCGGCCACACGATCCATCTTGCATGCGCAAACTGGTTTGAGCCCGGCCACACGCTCCATATTGCTTGCGCAAACTGGTTTGAGCCCGGCCAGACGCTCCGTCTTGCTTGCGCAAACTGTGTTTGTGCATTCACAAATGTTTGAGCGTTTAGCCGGGCTATAACTCTTTGAAGTCCTCCTGCGTCGTCGCACCTTCGCCCGCAGCGCCACATCGGTCGTCAAAATAGCATAGCCCAAGAATCGTGCCTTGCCCTGAATAGAGCAAGTAATTTCCAATCCAAAAATAAGTAATTAATAATCCAAAAAGCAAAGCTAACGGCACACACCGCGTTTATAGCAAGTCATGGGAACTTTCTGTGGTAAAATGCGATGACGGTGCGATTTAGAAAGAGCTTTACAAACAGATATGGTTGTCAGTTTCCTGCAATGTTACTTAAGAACGGAGCGGATAGCCTTATTCCCCATACAAACGTACTTTCCGCTTCATTTGGAAACTATTACACTTGCCCGTTTTTTTTATTCGGACAACACCTCTTTGGGAGTAAAATTATTAATTTTTCGGCCATATAGACATAACGCAACTGTTATAAAGATGCATCTTGAAGTTTTTGACAACCCTAGTACAAATCAAAATTTGGCCCGAGAGTTCCCTTTCAATTCTGGGGCCAAATTTTTGATTTGTAAAGTGTGAAAGAACATCGCATTTTATTTCTAACTTTCTTTCGACACGTAACGGGAATCGAACCTGTATCCACTTAAAGTTCGCCGCTTTTTACGAATTACGAACTTTAACATCCTTCTTGCTAGAGTATCGCGGTATCGAGGTCGTCTATAAACCTATAGGTTTATAGTTTTCTACCTACTTTTCCCAAGAAGCCCTTAGCCTTAACATGCTATCTCTCTCGCACCAAGGACATACATCATCTATCTCATTCTAGCGTTCAGCGTTCACGGAATGCACTGGTAAATAGATATAGAAAGGTCAAGTTACTAAGTTTTGAATTTCGAATAGGTTTTTTTTGTGTCTGGCCATTTGAAATATTTAAATAAAACTAAGAAAAAACCAAACAGGTTGCTTTTATGATTTATTCGTGCTATGCTACCTTTCGCAAGATGGTATGCATCCATCTAGGGGATGGTGACTTAAAATTTTTACTAATCCTACTAATATCCTAGTTATATTATAAATGACAAAGTTTGTAGGGATGGATGTATGGATATTTGTTCTTTCACGCGAAAACTACAAAATAGAATGGGCTGAAATTTGGTATAGGTATAGTTTGGGTATGGCAAATCCCCCCCTACATAGAAGACCATCCACTCGATGGACCGACGACATCGTAGCGGTCGCAGGAAGTCGATGGATGGAGGCGGCTCAGGACCGTTATTTGTGGCGTCGTACGGGGGAGGCCTATGTCCAGCAGTGGACGTGTATGGGCTGATGATGATGATGATGATAGTTTGGGACCTGGAATAACATATAGGCTATTTTTTATCCCGATAAAACGCGGACGAAGGCGCAGGCAGCAGCTAGTCTACTTAACTAATTTTAGGTTTTTCTAACTATAATTCTTTATTACTTAACAAAGAAAATTACAACCAAATAGGTATAATAGAAATAAATAAGAACTAGTATTTACAATTGAAACGATTGAGCTAAATGTAGACTGTTGTAAACAGTCTACTGGTAGCTCAGCTACCTGTCAGCTATCAAGTAGAATTGGTAGAATAATCATTAACATATTTTAATATTAACATTCATTAATATAATATGGCGTGTTTTAAAAAGCGATAAACCGACTTCAAATTCCCTTACTTTTGCACTTATTTTAAGTTTTGCGGGATAAATACTAATATCCTGTGAATAAAAATTTTATAGGACCCCTTCGGGATTGTATTCTATACAATAGTGACAGAATTTTCAAAATCGGTCCATAATTGGCGGAGATATCGCGTAACATACATACAAAAAAAAATATACAGACGAAATGATAACCTTCTTTAGAAGTCGGTTAAAAAAGGACACACTTGGATAAGTCTTAAATGGGTGTCTGTTCCGATCTTCAAAAAAATATTATTCTTAGAATACTCTTGAACCCGGAACAAAGAAAGAAAGAATGAAAATAAAAATAAAATACAATTTGAAACCTTTTTATGTACCACCATTACTTACATGACACAATACAATAAATATCATTCAAAAATCATCATTCCAACAGACATCAGCAGATCATACAAATATTTATCCCGCTGGAATCGAACCCGCAACCTGCATCGTAAGAGGACCTTCGCCCGCTATGCTACAGAGGTCGTCTATTCTTAGTAAGGGAGATAAAATAGGTATTTGAATGCTTTAGTAACTTCAGGTTGTGGCCAGGGTTGGAAAAAAAACAGTTTTTTTTAAATTTTATAAAACAAACAGTTCAAATTGTTTTAAACAAGTGTTTGTTTTGTTTTTTTTGTTTTTTTTTTGTCCTTTTTAGTTTAGGGCATAATTTTAAATTAATTCGACCTATAATGTTTCATATCCAGACTAGATCTTTTGACTTTTCAAATTTTCTATAGTAAAACAAATATTGACAAAAAACGATCAATGGATAAACATTTATTTTATGTTGCGTATCTCTAATCACTACTAAACGATTTACATTCACCCTGAATGTTTCCTAGCAGGACTATACCGGCGGGGAAATACCTATAAACTATAAATTCTATTCTATGAATAGGGGCACCCCCAATATTTATTAATTAGTGATGGGCCGAATGTGGTTTGAACCGAATACGAATTTCGGCCGAACATTCGGTAAAAATCAAAAATGCCGAAGTTCGGTTTTTATTCTGCACTTATATGGTAACAACTAACAAATAACAATAAAATATACCTATAAGTAATTAATATATTGAATTTTCAAAAAGTTTATTTGATTCAAATCATAAGACTTCCTAATTTAATAAGAACTTATTGAATTTGATTTTTTAATTCTAAAACTTAAGATTGAAATGTCGAAAAAGGAAACTGATAATGGCAGTAAGTTACTTGATTAATAAATAAATTACCATGATTTTAAATTATGTAAAAGGCTTATTTATTTAATCAGGTATGAGTGAGTATGACAGATTTGATTTTTTTAATGTTTTATTAATCTTAAAATCAAAATTGTGCAACTATTTCACTCTTTTCTTATACCGAATGTTCGGCATTTCAACCGAATTTCGGAAGAATGCCGAAGTTAGGCCCATCCCTAATATTTATATTTAAATGAGGGGAATAAAATAACCACTATTCCATTCGACAGCCATCCATTAGGGACTTTCCTAACGGGACTTTACCGGCGGGGAATTACTTAATATGAATTCTATAAATACGAGTGCCTTTCTTTCTCACATTTCATTTCATTATTAATTCTGCGACTGATAACACCTCATAAAAATGTCAACTCCAGGACGCAAAAAGCATGCAATTTGGGAACAATTCACATCGATCCCCCAAGAAAATACCACACTGAAGACCAATAGGGTGCGTTGCAGAAAATGTAAGAAAGAACTAGTTGGACTTGTGAAAAGAATGGAGGCACACTTCCAGCAATGTAGCACCACCACCGGTTCTAACACTGACGCAAATCTTGACGCGGACAGGGACGTGGAGGAGGAGTTGTTGAGTGATGCTGGTTCTTCCCGATCTTCAGATAATTCTTCTGCTACACCCACATCTTCTGTTACTACTCTTCAATCTAAAAATGCCAGTACCAGCAGCAGCGCGAGCGTGAACATTTCAATGAAAAGATTTATTATTGCTACAAGTCAAGAAGATAAGAAGAAAATTGATTTACAATTATCTCGTTATATGTTTGCTACTAACACGCCTTTTAACCACGTAGAACACCCAGAGTTACTGAAATTAATGGAAATTTTACGCGCAGGATATAAACCTCCAAACCGCAAACAAATTGCTAGCAAGCTACTCGACGAAGTCTACAACTCGACTCAAGAAGCCGTAAAAAATGAATTGAAAAACAAAGTTGTTAATCTGGCAATTGATGGGTGGAGTAATGTCAGGCAGGACTCGATAGTTTGTGTCTGTGTTACCGATGTGTTGACAGACTCATCTCATTTAATTGATACAATAGACACAGGAGCCGAAAGCCATACAGCTGACTACTTGGTTAAAGTTACTACTGCGGCAATAAAACAATGTGAAACTTACAAATGTACGGTGCGAAGTGTAGTGACAGACAACGCAGCAAATATGAGCCGTATGAGACGAGATTTAGCCCAACAGGAAGAACTAGCTTCTCACGAGGATATACTTACATACGGCTGTTCATCACACATATTAAACCTTCTAGCAAAGGATTTGAATGCAGAAGATATTACTGATAAAGTTAAGTCGATAATGCGGTACTTCAAATACACTCACTTTGCATCTGCCAAATATAAAGAAGCTGGTGGAAAAGCAATTGTTATACCACAACAGGTACGGTGGAACACAATGGCTGACTGCTTAAAAGTGTTATTAGAAAATTGGCATATAATGTCAGATATATGCTTAAATCATTCAACTGCTATAGATCTGTCAATTTCATTGAAAGTAAATGACATGGCGCTGAAGCAACAAGTCCAGGCTCTCTACAAAAAACTGGAAAACATCGCAGTTACACTTGACATCTCCCAAAAGACATCCTGCTGTATTGGCGAAGTGACTGAAGCATGGATAGAGCTTAAAAATATGTTTGAGGGAGAGAATGTACGACTGCGTGAGACCGAGTATTCATTGGATGATTTAAGGAAGTTCAAAGCTCGTTATGAAATGGCAATGTCTCCAGCTCATTTTGCAGCAAACTTACTACATCCTAAGTACAGGGGTGAAAAACTCACGAGTGAAGATATTTCTGAGGCTTTATTATTTATAGAAGCTTATCACAGTAAATCAGGTCGGACCTCTCGAATGGTGGCAGTCATTAAAAAAACAAATGAATGGTCAAACAATGAACTTAGTGGCTCAGCTTCACACTGCTGTAGCTTCAAGTGCTGGAATTGAAAAACTGTTTTCAACATTTGGATTTATTCATTCTGACGTACGAAATAAACTGGGTACAGAGAAAGCTGCAAAACTTGTTACAGTTTTTAAATACCTTAATAAGGAAAAGAAAAAATAATTGTTATCTTGATCTTGTCATATTGTCTTACTCTCCTGACTGACAAACAATTTTGATTTTATAATGTTTATTAAATATAGGTAATTTTGTTTGTTATAATTTTGTTTTTGATTGATTTTAAATTGAAATTTTTAATATTCTATACTATCTAATGCATGTTTCAAAAATACGTGTTATCTTATCCCATTACCCATATAAATCCTGGTACTTGGTAGGTACTTAGATCTTTGTTTGACTGAATAAATAACTTATCCAAAAAAATATTACTTTCATTTTATATCATTCATTCGCAATGAAAAGTAGTTTTAAAGCTTGTTTTTTTCTCATCGTTTTATACAATGTTTAAAACTTGTTTTAATCTGTGTTTTTAAACGTGTGATAAAAAACACGGTTTAAAATCAAACTGTTTTAAACATTGTTTTAAACATGTGTTTTAAAACCATTTGTTTTAATCATGCCAACCCTGGTTGTGGCACACATGACTGACTAAAAAGAAGTCAATGAACAGGGGGTCAATTCTGCGTATCACGTGATATAATATCATGTGATAAATATGTCCCGCCAAAAAGTGCATTCTCGTGCGACTCATCGAGCAACCTATCTAAGAAAAGCCCTCGACAAATATCAAATTGCAAATTTCCAGAATACTTTTGTTTGCTATGAAGCAATAACTTGATATTTGGAGTAGATCATCATCATCATCATCAGCCCATACACGTCCACTGCTGGACATAGGCCTCCCCCGTACGACGCCACAAATAGCGGTCCTGAGCCGCCTCCATCCATCGACTCCCTGCGACCGCTACGATGTCGTCGGTCCATCGAGTGGACGGTCTCCCATGTAGGGGGGATTTGCCATAATCACCACACTTGGTAGGCGGATTGGTGATCGCAGTGTTGGTGTTTAAAAATACTCAGACGGAAGCTGCTGCCCTTCCGCTGGTAGGTTCCCTTAGCCGGCTTGGAGTAGATATATGGGCAGAATTAGCCTCCAGGTCGAAAGACAACGACGCAAATAAAAATAAATAATGCTGGACAATCCACATAGCATCATCTAGCCCCAAGCTAAGCAGAGCTTGTGTTGTGGGTACTAGATGACTGATATACATACATAATACAATATATTACATAGATATATATTTTCTATTATACATAGAAAACACTCAGAACAAGTGGAACAAATGTCTGCAGATAGTACAAACAATTGTCCTGGGGCGGGAATCAAAACCACAAGTAATGCATAGTAGAAGAAAGGTATGCATAGTTTATTTTAATTTTGCACTATTAAGCAATGACATTGATTGAATTAATTCCATTATTGAAAGAATTTCTTAAATGAGACTAGGTAGACCACTTAAAATTTTCAATCATAGGAGCGAAATAAAATGGTAGAAATAAGACTAAAATTAATTATTTATTTTCATTCTTATTTGATGTTTAATATAGAGTTGATAAAATTTATCAAATTTATTGCCATCATCATCATCATCAGCCCATACACATCCACTACTGGACATAGGCCTCCCCTGTATGACGCCACAAATAGCAGTCCCAATTTATTGCTCATAGACGAATAATCCATACATTAATCAATAATATAAATGTGGCGCAGCACATTAACATTGCCATACAGCGAGGCAATGCAGCCAGCATCTTGGGTACACTTCCCAAGATGCTAGCTGAATTGCCTACCGACTGCTATTGATATGGACCAGTTGAGCTATCTATAGATTATTTGCAACAGTCTGCAGTTAACTTAATTCTTTCAATTGTAAATACCTACTAGTTTAATTTGTTATTATTTGATTGTTATTTTCATAATCAGTTGAATATTATAAAGCAAAATTCTGTCTGTTAGCATTTTACGCCTGGAACAGGTCTTAATGAAAGGCAAAGATGGTAAACAGTATCCAGGGCAAGAACATAGGCTACTTGAAAAGCGCATCTGAAGCTAGGGGCAAAAGTTAGTTGCCTATAATATACCACACCTACTCAACTATCATCGAGGTGTTCGAATCAAAATGTTTTCCAAAAACTTGTATAATGTTTTGGCTTCACATAGAGAAGAATCTATAAATAGATTTGTGAAGATAAGGTTAATCACCTTATGTTGGTAGAGGTTTATTTAACATACCACAGTTATCTGGTTTTCTGGTTTAAGTAAAAAAAGCTGATAAAAAGCTTTTTTCTAACTCCTAACTGGTTGAAATATAAACTTTTTAGAACTGGACAGTTGGCAAACACAAATGAGGTACAAAAGTAAAAGTGAAAAAAGAGTTCCGAGTATAATTTATGGCAAAAACAAATTCTAAATTTAAATTTTGAGAGTGGCAGAGTAAAATTACAAAAATAAAAATACTATGTAATCAAAACAAAACCAGTTTTATTACAGTACTTGGTTAGGTAGCAAGATAAAAAACTTGATTATGATCTTTGATCTTTATTTCTTATTGGTATTTTTTCTCAATTTATATACCTATTTTTAACTGTAGGCAACTTATTTTTATTTAACAAGTTCCCTATCTAATAGCTGTATTGTCAGCTTTTTATCATAAAAGAATTAGTGTGGAATTTTGAGTAGATCTTTCATACATAATAGAAAACTAGTTTTCATATATTTACTCAGAGAGTAGGAAGTGCTACTTACAAGATCTGGTCAGCTGTTACAGCCTTTAAATTAATGGCAAAATCATGGCATAATACCTCAAGGAGTTTTTACCTACTGCCCATGCCTATACTTCATTAGTTATTTGTTTATCATTATTTTTATCACATATCAAGTCTTATTTTCTAGCTATAAATAGATACTTACAGATGTCAGATCTAGCAGACTAGATGCATGGACCAAATGCATCAGCATCCAAATGCACTAACACAAAATTGTCACACACTTTCACATAGGGAATGCAACAAACACAAAATAATTCATAAATCCATCGCTTTACCAGCACGGTAAATGCCATCACTAACCCATATTCACCCACTTTTGATTCTGGGCAATCAAAATAAATTATTTCTAATTTACAGTGGGTTCACTGCGACGTCCGTTCGCCGCTAACAAAATACTTTTATAAAAATATTTTTCGAAAGCGCATACACGCGCACTGAACCTTTCGAAAATGTACAAAAAATTATAGCGGGGTAAATAGGAAAATCGATAAGGCCTTCGTAACACAGCCGCATGTAGACTAGACCAAAAATTTGACAAAAAATGTAATAAAAGCGACATTTTTTTCTTGACGGTCTCTGCCAGGCGGTAAGTTTTATTTTAGATGTATAGATAGATAGGTGCGAACTGTCAGAATTTTCTGTTGAATTCGGCCAAATTGAGCAGCGACAACGAATGTTTACATGCCGAATGAGATGCAGCCGACCTAATTCGGCCGGTTAGCTGTAGACGTCCGCGCGAAAATAGACCGTATTGTACGCGGCACTTGCGACTTTCCTATTTAGCGGTAATCATTGTGAAAAATATGAAACGGATGCGAGTTTGTTTGTAAAACTTACGACTGGTTGTAATGATCAGTCTATTGGAAAATTCCAAAATAAAAAGTGGCGAACGGGCGCGCTATAACCGCACTGAGAAACGCGAGACACTGTTTTCGAAACAACCAACCAACGTTGGCTCGACGTCATTTTTGGCGTATTTTGAGTTGGATCGAGGACGGGAAAACTCGAAAGCGTTCGGATGCGGGAAAGAGATAGATCAAAGGTTTGCGTATGCGATAGTGGACCCTATGGGGTATAATAATTCATATCGGAATGGCACAGAATCGGGTAATAACTTAGGTATGAAGCGAGTGAAGCCATACTATTTTGAAGTTTTTTTCTATACTATGTATACATAGGCTAAAGTGGCGAACGGCTGTTTTTCTATGTAAAGTTTGTAGCTGTGTGCGCTAACTTCCCATAAGTGTAGTTCGAATGGATAGAATAGATGAAAATTGCGTCTGTGTGGGTATTTTGTGCCATATAAAAATTGTATAGTCGGTGACTTGGAACTTTGAAGGGAATCGATGAAAATTTCCAATTTAGCCGTTGAATAATTTTTCAAGTAGTCACGCAAATGATTTATGAGTTTAGTTATCCACTTAATAGGTGCCTGCCTACCCATAGTTAGATAGGAAGTGAATGAGGGAGTATTATCTCCTCAAAAAAGTACTTACCCACCTATGTGCTAAGTATAAAAAATAGGTGGGCAAAGGCAGGCACTTGGTGTCTGCCTTTGCCTACCTATTTTTTACCTAAATACAATCCACGCGCGAACAGAATGGGACGGAACCTTAACAAAGTAGGTAGCCTCTCTAAAATATTTTGCTTCATTTTTTCCAAACAAGGTTAGGTTATCTAAATTATATTAAAAGAATCAAGAATTTCTTCATACAACAACTCTTTATTTCCGTAAATAGATACAATAGGTAACTGTTAATAAACATAGAAAAGGTCAAATTCATTAAGGGATTCCGCTTTTGAAATTGATTTACTTCCATTCCATCCCACTCCCGAGTAGCTAGCCCAACGCCTAAGTACAAAAGTACGTAGGTATAAAAAGTAATAAAATAACAATCAATAGCTTTAAAATATTCTTGCAAATTGCAGGCAAGTTTACATACTACGATGCGCAGGTTAGGTAGGTTTACAATTTGTGTGCATTGCATTGGTAGTAGATAGATAGGTAGGTACCTATTTCTCAAGATTCAAACCCGCGACCGTTGCATTGCATGAAGTAGGTAAGTATTCTAGTAGGTAGGTACCTACATAAAACCTACCTTTGAATTGAATAAAGTAATAAATCTTTTACTTTAGTACTTTTTTCAGTTCAGTCAACAATTTCAAATTGAACCTGCACTACGATCCTACAATGCAAACTGATTACTGCCGCGCCACCACCGGCTACGTATCTATCTGAGGTCAAAGATATTCATGCCATATTTGCGAAAATATGATCGTTGTATGTACTGTCCATCTAAATCTATTTTGGCAAGATGAGGCCACCGTTAATATTTTGGTATTACAGTTTAGATGTGTGAGTGAACACACGCTTATAATTTATTTTAAACCAAATTGAACTTTGTGCTGCTCGTAATAAGGACATCTTTAGAGTGCAGTAATAGTTTGGAGAATTTTCGAAAATGGAATGAGGGTTTCTTTCGTAGCCGATAGAGCTGCCAAGCCAAGTTCTGACGCAGGCTAGGCTCGCACCACATAAAATAAATTCCATAATCGTTCGGTAGTTATGGAAGGTTACATCTTCACCTTTAAAAGGCGGTGTTGGTGTGGGTAACTTTTAACCGTACCTATATAAGAATACTTGCTACAGAGTAGGTACAGATCTTATTATTATTATTTTATTATTATAGTAGGTACTTACATAAGTAGGTACATATATTTTAACCCAGATACGTAAAATCCGGTATACTTTTCTCAAAGTTAAGTTTTGATTGAAATGTTGGATGCTGTACAAATTTATTTGAAAATAAATTTGTACAGCATCAGAAAAAAATTAGGGTGCTACGCACCAACCTACTTGCCAAATACGGGTTACCTTCCCACGAACGAATGTACCCAAAGAAAAGGGGCCGAAAATTAGCCGAAGCCCGCGGCATTGTCCCATCACTAATCGAAATCCAAAATGCTCCACACACGCGCGTAGTGATCGATTTTCGAAAACTCGCTTACCCCTCCCCCTCTACCCCCTTTCCCCCGTGGTTCTATTACCGCGCCAATGCCTTTTTACAGCCTTTTTATTTCTTGAATCTCGTCGGCTGTTTACGGGCAGGCTTCGAAGTTTTTATTATTTTTTGTTTTCTGCCTTGAACGTTACCTACTTATAGCCGTCATTCTTGGTTTTTTGGAATTCTATTTGTGATATTAAATAAGCGTATAATAAGGTAGGTACCGTTACAGAATTAACAGAGTATAATGAACCTTCATTACACGCAGAATGATTTTTTTATGAATATAATTTGAGAGTACCTAGGTAAGGAATGTATGAAATCCCTCAATGTTATTTTTTCCAGTAGGCAGTTATAGGTAGGTATTTATTTTTCTATCTATTTATTGTTAACTTCTTACTTTGATTACGTATGGCAGTGGCTCTTAATATTTTTGTGATGAGGGACCACTTGACCGCTTTCTGACTTGTATGCTCTTCATGTATGCTCTTCCGAGACACGATAGTCACGCTCCATCATCGAAGCCATCGGCGAATGAGAAGACGACTCTGTTTCCTGGCTGTATGAACAGACGGAAGCTGCTGCCCTTCCTCTGGTAGGTTCCCTTAGTCGGCTCTTACGACATCCACGGGTTGAGTTGGAAGGGTCGATATTCGTACGCCGCGGGGCCCCACGGCCAAAATTATTGTTCACAAGAATTAAATTCTACTTATAATTCTTGTCAAATCTGTATTTATCTGTTTATGGCCAAATAAATATTTATCTTTTATTTCCTCAAAGGCGCAGATGTCGCGTCGTGTCAATTCCTAACGGCCCGAAATTTGAATCATGCAAGCAAGCTATTTCGTTTCAGTATATTTGTTCTCTAAGTGAGACCTACTTACATAGACCAAAAAAGAAAATATTCTACTTCAAAAGTCCGGTATCAAGAAGTTTTGAAGAAGAATAAGTACTTACCTACCTCTACTTTCACTGTAGGTAGGTTGTGGTAATGGCCTATCACATTCTGCCCAACATGTATGAAAACCACCCAAACTATTGATTTTTATTTTCGACTTTGCACGCAGACGCGAAAGCATAAATTTTTTTATAACCCACCCCTCCCCCGTCTCAAAAATAGATCTTCCTGCCAACGGGCACCCTAACCGTAAAAAATACTGCTTCATTTTTTGGCCATAAAATTTTAGGAGAATATTTTTTACGCAGTTTTTTATGTCTTTCGCGTAAATTGGTGTCGGGCTGAAAATGATTGCAAAGTTTCAGTCGAATTTTGTCGAATGAATACCAATACGTACGGTTTAAGTTCCACTAGCTGCTGCCCACGCCTTCACCCGTGTTTTATCGGGTTAAAAAATAGCCTATAATATGTTATTCCAGGTACCCATTTTTCTAATTCAGCCCAATCAGTTCAGTAGTTTTTGCGTGAAAGAGGAACTAACATCCATACTCACAAACTTAGACATTTATAATATTAGTAGGATAGTACGTATAAATAAGCCTCACACTATCATCATCATATCAGCCGATCGACGTCCACAGCTGGACATAGGCCTCCCCTAAGGATCTCCACAATGACCGTTTTTGCGCTGCCCGCATCCAGCGATTACTTCTTATAACTTTTTTTAAGCGTAGCAGGATCAGAATACGTCTTATGTGGTCCATATCTAGAAAGAGGCTGAAGTTTGGGAGTGAAAAATGCACCGGAATTTTACAAGGAACTGTAACGTCACGGCAACGCGCCGCCGCGCCGAACCGCGGCACGACACCGCGCCGCACCGTTTCACGTTGACGCTTAGAGCAAGCTTAGAGCATTCTAAATAAATACTCTAAGCGTTGACGACGTCGTCGTACCGTGGTGATGAGGACAAGCCCGACGTATTCTGCTCCTGCTTAAAAGGCTCGTTGGTAGTTTTGGAGCATTTGAGAAAATATGAAATTTTGGGCTAAAAATCATCATTTTCACAAATGAAGTTGGTTTTATGATGGGTTAATATAAATAGTTTACGATTTGCGCCAAATTACTTTTCCGTTACTTTTATTCTTTGAAGCAGAAAAAATTTAAAATCACAAAATAATTTAAATCTCGCACCAACTTGTAAGAACTGTTCTCTGGTCTGGTCACGCGTCGCATCGACCAGGCAATAGATAAATTGAAATTATAGATCGGTATACATAGCGGCACGTAACTTTAGCGCTGACCGTTATTGCGCAGAAGTAAAAAAGAAGGTAAAAAAAATAAGGTCAGCTCTGCGGGGCTAGCGGTAGATTACCCATGCGTAGCCAAAGATGTAAATCGTTAGATATGCCCTGACACCAAAAACTGTGGCATTGTCTTTGATGTATGTAGACGTGCGCGCCGCGCCGGCACGCGCCGCTGTTTTCTCACGCCGCCGCCGCCGTCTCTATCAGTCGCGTCGGTGCGACGACCAGCAACCAGACCGGAGAATCTGTTCAAAACTCTCCATTAAACATATCATTTATCCCTCCTTAAGAATGTCTCCTTCAAGGTTTTCTGTGATTGCGGTTGCTAGAAGACGTAGAAATCTTCAGCGCACCACTGCTATGTTTCTTAGAGAGTTTTGATAAAACAGATTATCTATACAGTCTGGTCGCTGGTCAGCGCGCTGACTGATCGACTACACATGGGGCAGCGGCGGCGCGGCAGTGGATAGTCTCGAAAAAACGCTCGCTCCTTTCGCTGTTATTACTAGAGATGAGTCCAGTATTCAATAACTAACTCAGTACCTGTTAGCATGGTCCTAAAATATCTAACGCTATTGTAAAATCCGCATACCGCTAGGGAATAACTGTGCAACTCACTCAACAAACTCGCGCCTAACCGACCGTGAGCCATAACTACCCAACGCTTCAATACCTATACTTACCTAACCTATCATCTACGCATAGATACTAGCGGACCGTTCACCAGTAAAGTTATGTAGCTGCAACAAGTATTTGGTATTTCTAACCAAATCGGTTAGAAATATATTGGGTAGAAATCAGGACAGGTATAGAGTATTGTAACGTTATTGGGTACCAGTTGGTACTAGCGGAATTGAAACAAAATACCCAACTAATAATCGGTAGCCAAAATATCCAATAACTCCTATCCTTAGTTATTACTGTGTACCTTTAACTAAATACCGACCTATCAAATGAAAGCTCTTGTAGCCTAGATCGAGCTGTATTTTTTTTTGTTTTGAAATATGAATTCGTACATCGCTTTCTACAACAAACTTAGCGAACCTCTTTGACCGTTCATCCAGGAGAAAGCAAAAAAACAATAAGAAACCCATTTTTTTAATGGTTTATTGATTTTTTATTATTTTTGCGCCTTACGTCTTGCAATGGCAATTTCAAACC
This sequence comes from Eupithecia insigniata, assembly GCA_947859395.1. Classification (NCBI taxonomy): domain Eukaryota; kingdom Metazoa; phylum Arthropoda; class Insecta; order Lepidoptera; family Geometridae; genus Eupithecia; species Eupithecia insigniata. Next base: position 6,953,730 of record OX402021.1, read on the forward strand.
GTCATAATATGTAGCTCCGGAACAGTAAATTTATTGTAAACTATGATGGTGACATGATCACTCTGATCAAACCCTCTTTAATGAATAAAGATATAAAAAAAAAACTCGAAACAGAAGATTCAAACTAAAACAGTCACGACGTTACGGTTAGGGGCTAACTGCTATTTAATTTTAAATACCTACATAAGAGACAAAAAAATCAAACCACGCCGGCGCGGCGGAGCCGCTACGCTGACCGTGGAGGTCGGCGCGCCGCGCCGCCGCCGGCAAATTTAAGGTCGGGTCGCACGTCTAAGTCTGTGTACCACAGATTAGCTGGTAGTTTTACTTTGTTTATAGTCCGGTCGCAACGCTACAGCAGCGGAAGGAAAAATAATAGTTATTTAATTATATCGCAATCCTAAGAGTGAAATGTTACGCCTTTGGATTTATTTGTATTTTAACAATTTATTGTTGCATATGCGAAATGCACGCGATGGCATTTTGAAACACTTTTCAACAAAAAATGCCAAAGTTAAACAGGTCCAGCTAGCACCGTGTTTAGATGTACACTGATTCCAAATAAGTGAGCGAACTCATTTCGCGTGGAATGGAACACAAAACGGCGCGGTCTCACTACGGTAAGGGCCTATCTAACGATTTACATCTTTGTGCGTAGCTATCCCCTCCGCGTATCGCTCAGCGCTAGATTTACGTGCCGCTACTTGTAGGTAGAGATATCTAAGTAGGTAGGTTAGTTTTTGTTTTCAATACTCCTTGTAAGCCAGAGGTCAGCGGAAAATTACTCAAAAACGTGAACCAAAAAAGAAAACGTGACGCAAGTTTCGATTCGAAAGCCCAAGTCTCGTACTATTTATTTTTCCTCATTGGTTTCAGGGTCGAGTTTTTTGTTTGTTTTGTTATTTTGGCCTAACTGGTAATAACGAGGTGGACCAATCACGTAACGGTTTTGAGTTTCTCGTTTATTTTTATATCTTTTGAAATCTGCGTTGAGCTCGTTAAATTATTGCTCTGATTGTGGATAGAATGTGATGGCGGAATAGATTTATGATAATTATGTAGGTATAGAATCTGAGATGGAGGACTAAAATCGACAGCGTAAACAGTAGGCAGGCAATATCTTGAAATTATGCAAAAAATATGAAGTTCAAATAAAAACGGATATTGTCGCGGGCAACAGCTTGTACCTAAGTAATCTCATACAGCGTGGCAATGCTGCCAGCGTCTTGGGGACGCTTCCAACTGGTATTGATATGGACCAGTTGAGCTATCTGTAGATTGTTTTGTAACAGTCTGCAGTAAGCTCAATTGTTTCAATTGTAAATACTAGTTTAATTTGTTTATATTATTTGATTCTTATTTTTTTGTCAATAAAGAAGGGTTGGTCTTGGACGGTCTAAAACACAATTTGACTACTTTGATATTTGACTAGAGCATAAAGTGACTTCTACATAATAGGTCAAGTACTCAAATCTACTAAAACACTAGTGCATATTTTTCCTGGATAGCATAGTGACATGAACCCAAACTGTCGGGACATTCAGGTATAAAATGTATGTCCTATCTTTTGCTGTTTACCATTATTACCAATTTAGTTATCTAAATATATGATAATTATTATGTTTCTTGCAAATCCCTCTTTTACCTTTCACCTTCGTCTCATTAGTTTTCAATTTCGAAAATAATTAAGCCTAATTGGTGGAATTGGTCAATCCAGACGCAGAGCCATTATCCAAGAAGTTGCCTATTACAGCAATTTTGAAAGTTCTAAGTATCTAAATATAAATAAATAAATAATGCTGGACAATTCACACAGCATTATCTAGCCCCAAGCTAAGCAGAGCTTGTGTTATGGGTACTAGATAACTGATATACCTACTTAATATATTAAGTGCACTACATAGATATATATTTTTCTTATTATACATAGATAACGTCCAGAACACCCTGAACAAAAATTTGCAGATCGTACAAACATTTGTCCCGAGGCGGGAGTCGAACCCGCAACCTCCCGCGTCGCAGGCGGACCTTTGCCCACCGCACCACAGAAATCGTCAAACTATATAATATATTGTACTAGCGATCCGCCCCGGCTTCGCACGGGTGCAAATTATACACATAAACTACGCAACGGATTTTGACGCGGTTTTTTTTATAGATAGTGATTCAAGAGGAATGAATCACTCTATCTATAAAAAAACCGCATCAAAATCTGTTGCGCAGTTTAAAATATCTAGGAATATATAGAGACCTACAAACAGCGGGAAGCGACTTTGTTATAATACTAATGCCTTACTTTTAAGCTGTTTTTAAGTTTTGCGGGATAAAACCGAATCCCCTGGGGATAAAACATTTGTGGCACCACCTCGGTATCATTTTCTATACAATAGTGAAACAATTTTCCAAATCAGTCCTTAATTGGTGGAAATATCACGTAACACACATAATACAAAAATAAAAACGTCAAGTGCGAGTTGGACTCGCGCACCGAGGGTTCCGTAATAATATAATGATCTTGTTCCTTGCCAAATTTCATGATTCTAGGTCAACGGGATGTACATAGGTCCAACCCTATAGGTTTTGGTCGCTAGCAAAAACCAAAAATATTTATTTTTCGAATTTAAATTTACGGTTTTCTGATTTTTCCCTTTACTTGTGAAGGTCTTGCTTCTTGCCGAATTTCATGATTCTAGTCTTGTGTGTATTTGATTCCCACACAAATAAAGAAAAATGGGCATAAGCGGCTGTAACTTTTGATTGCGTTGACTTATACATAAATTTGATTTATATTACGGCTCCAAGAGGTTACGGACCTGAGTATTTCATATTAATTTCAAGTCGATAGCTCCAAGTGTTTCTGAGAAAAGAGGGTTGACAGACGGACAGACGGACAACAAAGTAATCCTATAAGTATAAGGGTTCCGTTTTTCCTTTTTAGATACGGAACCCTAAAAATACATACAGTCGAATTGAGAACCTCCTCCTTTTTTAAGTCGGTTAAAAACATACCTACCTAATTTTTTTTCACTATTATGCTATCGGAACATAGTATCAGAATAATCAATTAATTGGTAAATCATTATTATAATTATTACAGCAATAATTATTATTAAATAATTATTGCTATTATATTCAAAGACACTACTGTAATTACTGGTTAACTTATAGTAAGAATGGTCAATGGTATGTAATAGTTAAAATGGTGGTTTGAACTAGCGACGAAGGCGATCGATCGCGAACTGAGTAAGTTTAGGTATACGTGAGCGAATACGCATTCAAATGCAAGCGCAGCTAAATGCTTAACGGCTGCTTTGGTCAGTTTACGTGCAGAATTCTCATATAAATAATAGTATGGAAACAGGTATAATTATTATCTTACAATCTACATAATTACGAAATGCATTAATCTCTAGTAAAACTAGACCACTTTCTTAACTATTGCGAATTGGTGGATATGTCAAAAATTAGCATAACATGCGCTGAAAGTTTTTGACAGAGTTCAGTAGAACACCTTGACCTGGGGGCCAATTCTGCGTGTCACGTGATACTTTATCGAGTGACACTCTAGGGATAAAAATATCATAAAATTTTATTCTTATGTTATTGTTATGGAAAAGAATAACCAAAAGTTCTCAACGCCAATTGTTAATACCCAGTATAAACTATTTATTTTTCGATACCTGCAGCAATATAAGATAGATAAGATATAATAATATTTTGATAAGATATGATAAGATAATATTTTGTGGCAAAAAGTGGCGTTTTTTTTTCAATCGTTCGCCGTGAACTATACAACTCGCTCAAGGTATATCTTTGCTTAGAAGACTTTACTTGGGGCTGGTGTGCTTGGTGACGGCTTTGGTGCCTTCGCTGATGGCGTGCTTGGCGAGCTCGCCGGGCAGCAGGAGCCTTCCGGACGTTTGCACCTCCCTCGATGTGATGATGGTCGAGCGTTTGTTGTAGTGAGTGAGGCGAGAGGCTTCGGCGGCGATACGCTCGAAGATGTCGTTCACGAATGAGTTCATGATGGACATGACCTTGCTGGAGATACCGGTGTCTGGGTGGACCTGCTTGAGCATCTTGTAGATGTAGATGGCGTAGCTCTCCTTCCTCTTGTGCTTCTTCTTCTTCTTGTCTGTCTTGGAGATGTTCTTTTGGGCTTTGCCGGATTTCTTTGCGGCCTTACCGCTTGTCTTGGGTGGCATGACGTACGGCGAGTATCGAGTAACTTTCTAGCTAAACGTAAGCGCGTCAGTTTTCAACGTATCACGGGAAATGTCTGTGGTGGTTCTTCATCTCACCCCTTGTGGGGGTGGGCATAGGATGGCGAGGCTGAGCCGTGGTCCTGGCTTTTCGGATCCGCAGTGTGTCAGCCAAACAAATCTGTCCTCTCATTAAAGTTATAAATGCTATAAATATCTCTCAAAGCTAAAAATAGACTCCAAATTGCTTACTGCAATAACGTCGAGGTCCGCAAATAATATACAACCGGTTTGTTCTCAAAAACCTGTGGGTGTTACCGTTCAATGACGCAAACGGTGCCGATTAAGTATACTCGTATAGTCGCAGTTTTTAGAATTTATTTTTAGCAAGTTTCGTTGTTCTGAGGTACGTTATCTAAGCATTTTATTACCATGGTCATGATGGGTCATAAACATAAACTTTTGGTTGATCGTCTCGCCAATATGTTTTTCAGTGTTTTACAAAGAATAAATATAACGGACAAGTAATTTGCCACAAATCGGCATTTTAATTTACCTACAATAACGTAAGAAAAACAAATTTTGAAGCATTTGTGAAAATAAGAGAGCCTCAGGCTCGTTGCACCTGAGGCTTTTTCAAATGGTCTATTATGTAAATAATAGACTTAGCTGCGTATGATTTTCCCATGGTATAAGAAAACTGTCTATCTAACGCTGTTTTGACTGATCTAACAAACTTATTTGACGATTCAATTTTTTTTTATAGATTTTTCAATTGCCTCATAACACGTTTGTTTCCCTTCTTCTTCATTTTGTTGAAATAAAGTGGCAACGCGCGTAGTACATAATGTAAATAAATATCGATGGTGGCAACTGGATAGTGACGTCACCTGGAGAGGCTCCCGGACGAGCAGACCTATTTTCTTGGATAATGGATTTTCTTTTGATGCTTGCTCACTACTTTTTTTGTAGGTACAAGCAGACAAGGCTTCATTAAGTTCATTATTAATTACTAAAACTATTTCATCATAGCGCCATCTCCCGTCAACAACGCGTACCACTTAGACACTTTGGTTGCCGCATGATCCAAGCAAATGCCGAAAGAAAACAATGGCGAATGGGTGAAACCTCGGATGGCGAAACTATTCAATTTTTAACCTTTTTTAAAGTACAAATAGATGGCGATAGCTATATTGCAAATGTTTCTAAATTTTAATCGTAATTTTATTGTTTGATTGTAATGTCGTGGTTTCCTGTTTGGTAAATGAGTATTATTGTATTTTACTAAAAGTATTCGGATTTAGTTGTCCAAAAAAATACAATATTCATGTCATTAGCCTGGTAGTACTATTAGTTTCTAACAGATAGCGTTAGCATATCTTTTGGCTAGAAATTGTAAGTGACCCCGGTATTTAGACTTTTGGCACCTAAATCTTTGATCAAGGGGCGAAACCTTGACAGAAATATTATATAGCACTAGCTGCTGCTCGCGCCTTCGCCCGCGTTTTACCAGGATAAAAAAATAGCCTTTATTATGTTATTACAGGTCCCAAACCATACCCATACCAAATAGCCTAATCGGTTCAGAAGTTTTTGAGTGAAAGAGTAACAAATATCCATCCATACATCCATGCTTACAAACTTTGACATTTATAATATTAGTAGGATAGGATAGGTCACGACATTATTGAAGGGCAAACTACTATTTGGAACAGGGTTGTTTCTGATGCGGGTTTTTGACACATCAGCGGATGCTGATGCTGATTTTTGGTCTTGACATCAGCGGATGCTGATGCTGATTTTGGCCAACTGCGTGTCGGACTCCCAAACTGAGTATTCTGCACTAATTGAATATAGATGATTCTACCAATCGAAATCGAGTCTTGAAAAACTATGCATTTTTTACCCGACTACCAACGGAGAAAGGTTATGAGTATGGCACCCTATGTATGTATGTAGCCGATTTCTATGCCACCTAGCGCTGAAACTACTTGTCCGATTTCAACAAATGAGGTATCAATTGATTTGTCTCAATACCCCGATGGTTATAAACTAAGACGTCAGACGATATTGAGGGTCTAACGAGCTAGCGGGGTCTAAGTAAGTAGTGAAAATTCTAATGTTAGTAAATATGCTCGTGTGGGGCATAATTGCAAAGGCCTTTGTTTACATTCTAAAGCAATCAGCAAAAGAGTTTGAAAAAATATATAGTTAAAAACTAAAACCCGACTCCGTAAAAGTATTTTATTCTTTCTACGTAAAGGGCTTGTTTAAATAAGCGTTTACCGATTGTCCTTATAATTTTCTTTTGATAATTAGGTAGTCAGAGGCCATCAGATACCAAGCTACAACAGGAAAAAAGGTCTTCGATGACTAACGGACAATGTCCACACTAAGTTGAATTTCGATCACGGAAGTTAAACAACGTCAGGCGCAGTCAGTTCTTGGATGGGTAAGTGCCTGAAAACACCACTTTAAGATTTAACTAATATTATGAATGCGAAAGTATGTTTGTTTGTTAGTCCTTCCTTCACGCCCAAATTAAGCCACCAATCGACTTGATTTTTGGCGTAGGTTTAGTTGATAGGATTGAGAATTCGAGAGTAGTATAGGCTAGGTACTTTTTGTCCTGAAAACGGGGAAATTGATCATAAAAAAAAAAAATTGAAACTGCGGGGAACAGCTAGTATAAATAAAACTTAAGTAAAATAAACATAAATGACGTAGGGGGAAATATAACAAAAGGTAGTGATCATGGTATAAGAAAAGAAGGTATGCTCAGGTATATGATACACGGTGGTCATGTGGGTGTCTCTTGCTTACGTCATCATCGCGTAAAACCGTAACTCCCTGAACTCCTTGTAGGTACCTATTACCTACATAAACCTGATAAAACTATGTGGTTTTGTATTTGCCAATTATTTATCACAATAACTCGTGTTTAATTAACGCTGTTTTGACTGATCTGACAAACATAATCAACGATTGTATTTTTTTTATTGATTTTTCAATTGACCCTCATAACAAATGTTACGAGGGTCAATTTGTTGAAATAAAGTGGCAACTAGGCTTGAGGCGTATTTATCGTCACTGATAAAGTCACAGATATAGAAAATTGGCGGTATTTCACAGTGACAGAAACTAAATATATCTGTGACTATCACACAGGCAGTGCCAGTGTCACGAATGCACGATATTATATCGTTGTTAATTTATTAGGTACCTACACAATAAATCACTTCAGCTAGATAACATCGCTTCTATATTCTCTAATTGATTATCAATTAGAGAATATCACTAATTCAGAATGAGACACACCTAGTATTTTATACTTGGATATTTGAAATCAGAATCAATAACTTTATTTCTTTAGGCTTACAAAATAAGCACTTAGACAAGTCAAATTGTATACTATAAACATAGTTATTATTATCAAATAAGAAATAAGGTGTTATTGATATTCTCTTCACTTCAATTTTTTGTCCACTAGTGGAAGAAGTAAAATGTAATGAGAAAATGAAATGTATACCGCAATGTAACAAAGTTGTTGAGGAATACCGTTTAAATTTACTACTGCTACTTAGTCATCGCTACAATAAATATATTATTTTATCAGTAATATGTACAATGAATTTGTACGTGATTGGTAGAAATACTAGCTAGTATTTTGTCACAGGTATTTATCACAGATATTTTGAAATCACAGTAGCGTAAGTCACAGGTATCGGATTTTGCCTAGTATAACCCAAGACTAGTGGCATCTGCACAGTGACATAAGCAAGAGACACTCCCGGAGGAGCAGACCATGTTTTCTTGTATCATGGTAGTGACAAATATCAGATAAATATTTTTTTATAAAAATGGTTGAATTTAAAATACTTCGAACGCCACTACTAATACAAGGTACGCACCTACAAATAAATACGAATACAAACTAGCAATTAAACCTGTAGGTATTTCACCTACCACGCAATGTGTTATATTATCACGATGGGAGTTATTGGGTATTTTGGCCACCGGTTATTAGTTGGGTATTTTGTATCCATATCGCTAGCACTAGCTGGTACCCAATAACGTTACAATTGGTTGATGGATAAAAATGTGGTAGGAAACTATTTCCGCGCCACCAGTAAAAAATCTCGTAGGTACTAAAATAGTTGAACAGTTGAACGCAGTGCTCAATAGAAAATCATAGCTATGATAATATAGGCTTCTAACTACCTCTTTTACTCTTATCAGAATTCTTGTGTTAGAATCAGAATCAGAATCAATAACTTTATTTCTTTAGGCTTACAAAATAAGCCCTTAGACAAGTCAAATTTTCTACTATAAACATAATTATTATTATCAAATAAGAAATAAGGTGTTATTGATATTCTCTTCACTTCAATTTTTTGTCCACTAGTGGAAGAAGTGAAAAAGAAACCACTAGCACATTTATAATATCACTCAAGTGTCTAATACATTGATATTTTGCCTATCTAAATCTAAATTTAATGCGATTTAGATACATATCAATATTTCTATAAAGCTAAACAGAACATTGAATTTCTTACATACTACTGACAGTGCGGAACGGAGCGACATCTGGCCAAGCATTAACATCATTGATGTAATCATCTATGGAGTAAAAGGCCTTCCTGATAAGATTTTGTTTAATGTACTGTTTAAATTTACGAATAGGGAGTTCAGTTGCTTCAGATGGAAGCTTATTATAGAAGTGCACGCAATTGCCCATAAATGAGTTCCCTACTTTTCGTAATCTATATGCTGGGATGTGTAATTTGTTCTTGTTTCTTGTATTTCTATTGTGAACATCACACTTTTTCAAAAAACTATCTCTATTTTTGTGCGTATACATTAGATTTTCATAGATGTATTGCGATATTACTGTCAAAATATTTAATTCTTTAAATAATTCCCTCAAAGGGTCGCGTGGCTTTAATTTATAAATTGCGCGTACCTTGTTTGAAGAAAAAAGATAGTCTGGATGTCAGCTACTTTTCCCCAAAGCAAAATACCATAGGACATACTACTATGAAAGTAACTGAAATAAACTAACCTAGCTGTATCTTCATCGATAATATATCTAATTGTACGAACCGCATAGGCTGCCGAACTAAGTCTGCCTGCGAGAGCATCAATTTGCGGTTTCCATTGAAGAGTGGAATCAATATGTAACCCTAAGAAAACAGTAGAGTCTACAAAGTGAACAATCTCATCCTTTAGCATTATCTTAGTTGGAAATTCTTTTACATTTGGTAACATGAATTTAATGCACTTTGTTTTTTTAGCATTAAGTAAGAGGTTATTGGCGGTGAACCAATCTAGTACGTGTGAAAGCGAATCATTTACATCGTCATAATTACATTTATTTCTCTCAACTTTAAAAATCAGTGAAGTATCATCAGCAAATAAGACTATATCACACAGAAGTTTTGCTAAAAAGGGGAGATCATTGACATATACTAAAAATAAAAAAGGTTCTGATCCTTGCGGGACGCCTAATTCAATTTTTGCGCCCCTAGATCTTTCTTTGCCAATAGCTACTTTTTGAACTCTATCAGATAAATATGATTGCATAAGGTTTAGTGCCTTGTTTTGAATTCTATAGTGTCTCAATTTTCTAATTAATGTACCATGATCTACACAATCAAAAGCCTTAGAAAGGTCACAGAATATACCAAAAGCGTTTTTCGCTTTATCCCAGGCATCCAATATATGCTTTAGTAAAACTGTACCAGCATCGGTTGTTGATCTACCTTTGGTGAAACCAAATTGATTTTTATGGATTAGCCTATTAAGGACGAAATGAGAGGACAGCTGTGTGAGAATAATTTTTTCAAAAATTTTACTTATATCTAGTATTGCAATTGGTCTGTAATTGGCCGGATCAGTGTGACTTCCAGATTTAAAAAGAGGAACCAGTTTACTATATTTCAGTTAGACAGGGATGCCTACAAGTATTGGGTATTTAAATTAGCTACCTATCTCGTTTACTCGCAATAAAATCCTAGTGTTAAACAGAGATGCCAACAAGTATTTGGTATTTATAGCCGATTTGGTTAAAAATACCAAATACTTGTTGCAGCTAAATAACTTGACGGGTGAATGGTACGCTAGTATGCATAGATCAGGGGTGGCCAACTTGATTAGACCCAAGATCTACTATTTACTGACGAAACCCTGTGAGATCTACCAATTACATACTTCTTAATATTGTAAATGTAATAGTATAGTTCAGTATACAATTATATTATGTAGTATGTTTAATGTTATAAAAGGGAAGACATTAAATTTATAATTATTCTTAATAACTATGTACTGTAACTAAACCATGTACCATGACACCCCTCAGAGCCTGGTACCCGGGGCGGCGGATCCCCTCCCCCCGCCCGCTATGCCGATAGTCCTGTTTTATTCTTGACTTGTAGTTCCAGATTTAAAGTGCTTCGTTTTCCATTAATAATATAAATATGATTATTAGGTACCTATAATAATTTGTAGTTAGCGCAATTGTTTCAAATGTAAATACTAGTTTTAATTTGTCTCTTTTATTTGATTGTATCTTTCTTCGTTAACGAAAACTTAAGTACTTATATATTTTTTGCCTTGCCACGGTCGACTAATTGCCTAATTGCCGCGATCGACCGGTTGGCCATACCTGGCATAGATCATAGTTAGGTTTAGGTATTCAAGCGTTGGGTAGTTATGGCTCACGCACGGTCGGTTAGGCGCAATGCTCGCTTTGCACAGTTATTCCCTAGCGGTACGCGGACGTTACAATAGCGTTAGATATTTTAGGACCCTGCTAACAGGTACTGAGTTAGTAATTGAATACCGGACTCATCTCTATTATAAGTGTGATAATAACAGTAGCGTGAGTCTGGCTGGAATTTGGTAACGAGACGTGATCGTGACGTCTCCTTTTTCCATACAATTTGGTACAGCGCCTCTATCGTGCGTACGTGGAACTACGCTTTCGATCGCTTCACGTTACTAACGTGAGGAGACGTCCAAATCTCTAGGAAAATGACAGAATTGCGAGTCCGAATGATGCTGACGTTACTAACGTAAAGGTTTACTTATTTATATTTAAAATAGTATAAAACCGTTTAGAAGTATAAATAATATCTCAAAATGCTTATCACATTTTTAGTAGCAAGAATTGAGGTGAAAATATTTTTTCTCTATTGTCAATCACCAAATAATATTTTGTAAAATGTTGAATTTTTCATGGTAAAAATGAGAAAATAAATTGCTACGCTTGATTTCAAATGAAGATTTAGTATAGCTTATTATCTATACTATTTTTGGATTATTTTAACGCTGCTAATTTTCTAAGAATTACCTTATTTTAGAGTTTGTTGAATTAGCTTTAAAATAATTCATAGATCTTACATGGTGGATCCTCCACACATGATCCATGCCTACCTTAATAACAATAGACTGTTTTATTACTTAGATTTTTATTTTTGTCCTTATAACAGTAGCTAAAACACATTTTTTTAAGAATTCGTAGGTTACATCATCATCATCATCAGCCCATACACGTCCACTGCTGGACATAGGCCTCCCCCGTACGACGCCACAAATAGCGGTCCTGAGCCGCCTCCATCCATCGACTCCCTGCGACTGCTACGATGTCGTCGGTCCATCGAGTGGATGGTCTCCCATGTAGGGGGGGATTTGCCATAATCACCAAGCTTGGCAGGCGGATTGGTGATCGCAGTGTTGGTGTTTAAAAATACTCAGAAGGAAGCTGCTGCCCTTCCTCTGGTAGGTTCCCTTAGTCGGCTTTTACGACATCCACGGGTTGAGTTGGAGGGGTCGATATTCGTACGCCGCGACCCCACGGCTAACAACATTGGTACCTAAACAAATACCTACACTACCTACCGGTGACCCATGTTTAGTGATAAATCGATTTGTGGTATCTACCTTACTTTTGTCGGAGTGTTATAAAGTGATAAATAATACATAAGCACGTAAAATAAGGCGTAAATAATATTTTTTAAGAATCGCGACTCTAACGCCATCTATTAGTAATGCAACTACAACTACCCCCTAGGTTCATAGACCGCGAAGTTCTTTATTTTACCCAAAAATGGCGCTAAAATCGCTTATTTATTTTGTTATTTATTATAACATGTAGGAAAACCCATATAATAAAAAAACTAAGAATTTATAGGCAACTCATTTTGTTATACAATAAAATAAGCAAATAAATGTCTTATTCCAGGCTTGAGTCGTCATGGTGAACATCAGTGGTTCGTAAATGAGGCGCGTTTCAGATATGAACCTTTTCCTTACGTCTCTGCTCGATAGCTACTCAACACGTCCACGATAGCTACCGGACTACCAACAGTCGAGACGTGATCGTGGCGTCGACGCCACGATCACGCCTTGCCAGACTTGCCCCTCAGGTTTGTGTTGGTTAGGTTCAAAATTTGTACAAAAATGCGCTTTAAGCCTCACTCCCTCAAGTCATGTCTCGACTCGAACATCAGCATCAAAAATCAGCATCGATCAATGCGGATGCTGATCTTCAAAATGGTGCTGATGATCAGCAGATGCTGATTCTGATATTCGCAACAACCCTGATTTGGAAACGTAAAAAACAGGTGGCGGCGCTAGTGTGAAACAGGATAGCGTGTAGGCTGCTTTCGATTTTTATGAAGTAGTAGCTTTGGTCTCTTGTCCGGGACGCACAATGCTGCCGTATGCGGCGCCTGATACATTTGCCTCTGACCGCTGACGTAGACTGCAACGGGATCAAAGACACCAAAGCTTTTGATTGCATTTGCTTGCGCAAACTGTGTTTTTGCATGCCTGTTTGCAAAAATGTTTGAGCGTGTAGCCGGGCTATAATACTCGAGAACGTTCCCATATGCGAGATTACGAGTGTTACCAATTTAGTATATGTTCAGGGCGATAATAATATCAGTGGGGGGCTTAAATGTTTCTCTTTCTTCCAGTTTCTATTGATCTTACGGGCCAGTAAGGAAGTTACTTGTTTGCACCTTATCTTAATTTCAGCGAAACTTTTCTCATGAAACGCAACTTTATCATATTTTTTTTTTAATATTATGTACGAAAATCCTCAAATAAGAATTTATTTAGATAACAGGTATAAGACATACGCAGTGAATGAGCCATCAACCAATATTTTATATATATAACAGGTATGAGAATGTAATGAAGCCTTCCTTACCACCTTCATTAATTTAGATTTTGGCGCGTTTCTCCAACCTTTGGAAGCATCTGTCAATGTCACTGTCAGAATTTATAAGAGTGAAAAACAATACGACAGTGGAGACACAAGAGCATTAGACGCAGAGCCATTAACCAAACGGTTGAAGTTGAAGATTTATAGAAAAGCTAAAGATAATTATTGTTTCCAAGTATTTAATACTTAAGGCGAATTATAAGGGGAAAAGACGAAAACGACGTCTTTTTCGAACAAGTATTTGACGAAAATATAGATCGTGGACCTTTGAAATTTATATATCCGGTAACACATATCTTAAAGTATTATGTGCCGGTTTCAAATGCTTGCCGGTAGTTATAGTAAACACTCAGAAAAAGTTTAGAGAAACAATTTCTTCAGGTGAATGAGCTCACTTTTTGGCGGTGTGTCTTATTTGTTTACTACCAAACTCAGTATAGTTATTTATGTAGCTCGTATGCTTCAATTGGCGGTCCATTTGTTTTGAAATAAACTCAAAATAAGAAGTTTTAACGAAAAAACTATTTGCGCCTACTAAAACGTCTCTCTCCCACGAACGATTGCTCGCAAAATTTGATTAGGCAATGTTAGTAGTGACCGACGAGGGCGCACGCGACGTTGCGAGCTCGGCCGGACTAGCGGCCGGCTCGAGTGCGAGGTTGCCAGACCAAACAAAACAATCGTGCCGTCGTCTTCGTCGTTGTCGCAGCCGTCACGCGTTTTTCTTTTTGCATTATCATGCCTACATAATATCATCTGAAGCAGTTTCAAAAATAATGAAGTACCTACCTAATTGATTTTCTAAAATTCTGTGTTGTGTTTTGTCTTTAGTATTTCTTCTGGAGTTGTGTTTTAGTGAAACAATAAGAATATGGGAAATAAACAAGGGCTGAAACACCTGTACCTACCATGCTACCTATATCTGAGGGCCGCCAAACACGGACTACTCGGGCAGTTAGCCATTGATCAACATACACGGACTGGCGACTGCTTGACCGCACGATCTTCCGAAGCAGTTCAACTGCTCGAGTGGTTCCGTGTATGTGTATATGAATGACTGCTCCAAGCAGTCCGTGTAGTACCCGTGTAGTATGGTTGGTATGGTGGCCCTTATAAATAATAATTGCTTAGTCCCCTAGTCAAGTTCTCAGGCATAGTCTAATATCGATGCATCGATGCATAGAGTAGTGCCGTTACAGAGACTTATTAGCATCGTGTTTCAATACCAACTTTTTACACACGCAACCGAAGTAACATTACCTAATCTGTGGCGCAACTTTTACCTAAGTACCTAATAATTATGTATCTTACGGCCGAATACTCAAACGCAACTCAGATGTAAGCACGTCTTATGTCGCAATATTTGACAGTTTTCAATGAAAATCTGTCAAAAAATCGTCACTTGAGTCGTGCTTAAATCTGAGATTCGTTTGAGTATTCGGGGGTTAGGTACCTACTAATTATTGACGTAATTGTTATAATTATTATAAGATATATATATGGCTGAAGTGGCGATGGGCAGGCCATATAGCTCGTAGAACCGATAACCGTTGGGAAGTAAAGGTTCTCGAGTGGCGACCGCGATGTAACGCGAAACGGAGCGTGGGAAAACCTCACACTCGATGGACCGACGATATCGTAGCGGTCGCAGGAAGTCGTTGGATGGAGGCGGCTCAGGACCGCTATTCGTGACGTCGTTTGGTGGAGGCCTATGTTCAGCAGTGGTATATATATATACAAGAGTAGACAAAAATTGTATGAACTGTATATT
This sequence comes from Eupithecia insigniata, assembly GCA_947859395.1. Classification (NCBI taxonomy): domain Eukaryota; kingdom Metazoa; phylum Arthropoda; class Insecta; order Lepidoptera; family Geometridae; genus Eupithecia; species Eupithecia insigniata. The sequence goes on from OX402021.1 coordinate 6,968,932, forward strand.
GAAAAACAACACAATCTTAGCCAGGAGTTCAAAGACAAAGTAAAAAATCGCTCAAAAATATTTATAAAAGTTTGTCAAATGGCAAAATCAAATTATATTAGCTCAAAAATTAAAAACAGTGAAAATGTAATAAAATAACGAACGTATTGCACCAGATCTAGCTTTTATGTTCAATGAATCTATTCATTGTGGCGTTTTTCCTGATTTGATGAAACATAGTGAGATAATCCCACTATTTAAATCGGGTAGTAGGCCTAACCCCACTAACTTTAGACCGATATCAGTACTGCCTACATTCAGCAAAGTTTTTGAAAAACTTATTTTACATCTTGCTTAGGCATTTCAATGGCAATGACCTGCTACATCGTAAGCAATTCGGGTTTACTCCTTGTAGAGTTGGTATCGCATATTTTTGATGGATCAGGAAACTACATCACTATGGAATAAATTACACCTCTTTGGATCTTCTTACTACTTATTTGAGTGACAGGATACAAAGATAGACGTAAATGGGAAACGGTCTTCGGGATATGTAGTTACAATGGGTACCGCAGGGATCTATCCTCGGTCCTTTCCTATTTTTAGTTTATATTAACGACCTGCCTCATCTCGTTAAAAATAATCACGAGATTGTATTGTTTGCTGATGATACTTCCTTAATTTTCAAGATGATTAGACAAAACACAAATTATGACGGTGTAAACATTGCAATATCAAAAGTAGTCCATTGGTTTAATGTCAATAATTTTTTACCAAAACTAAATGCATTAGATTTATTCTACCAAATGTAAAACAAGTAAAGGCTGATATAAACGTAAAAGCAGAAACTTTAGACATTGTAGACAGTACCGTATTATAAGGAATAACTTTAGACAGTAAACTTCAATGGGGCCGGTTAGGCAGGTAGATAAACTATCGAAGAGACTTAGTTCTGCAGCATACGCAGTCAAAAAATCCGTCATCTTACAGACGTTGATACTTCTAGACTTGTCTATTTCAGCTACTTCCATAGTATTATGTAGATCTGTGTCGATCGATCATTTTTCAAGACCTGTTCGATCACGATCGAACTTGCAGAAAAATCGAATCAAAAACTCGATCGTTTCGCGGGTCGCGAAGACCCATGACTTGCCACTGCCATGCCGCGCCGGTGCGTGCAGTCTATCGTTCGATCGATCGGTCGTTTGTATTTGTCGGGAATTTTTTTATGGGGATTTTATAGAAGAGGACAAGTAATTTGGAATGCGATAAATTTTTTGCCCCCTTGCCAAGAAAAAATCCCTCCTTTTCACATCGGCATCTGGGAGCAATCTCGCTCCCAGATGCAGATGTGATAGAGGAGTATCGATTGCGGGACCGTATAGAGGGTTTCTACTCAAATTGGAAAAAAAAATCACCCCACTTTCCCCAAAAAAAAAACTCCCCTCTTTTTGTATCTCCCAAGCGAAGTGACTTGAAAGAAAATATTTTGTTGGGTCTTGTAGAGGATCAAAATAATTTCGAAAACAAAATGTTTCCCCCCTGGCCCTTTGACCCCCCTTTTTAATAAAAAACGGAAATTTGGTCTAATTTTGACCTTTTTTTTCCTATATACCTTTTTTCCTATATTTGGATACCATGTTATGTATTTTTCTTATTATTACATAGTTTACCTTTCTATCAAATGGTATCAATTGCCTACCTACTACTACCTTTCACTTAGAGAATATTTTTTCTTGCGGGCCATTAAATACATTAATTTCTTTATTTTTCAGTAAAAGAAGATAAAGGGTTCCGTTAAATTACTTCTTTCCAGATCAACTTACCACATCATTACTAGTTACCATACCAACCACTTACCTAGCACTGAAAACAAGGACGAATATAATTTTTTACACAAGATAGTGAATTTATATTATCATGCCGAGTGTTCTCATCAATATTAATAAATACTTCAACAAAAATAAATTTAATAATATTTGTTTTACTAAAAAGATATTTTGTGTAGTAATGTTTTAATCCTAAGCCTACCTATATTCATATACATCATATAATATTTTTAGACAATTATTATTCCTTTGGTCAGTTTCTCTCAAGGGGTATCTCTGATCATCATTACTCTGTGTACTGTGTCTACGTATGTACTACACTAGTGCGCGCCATCTAACTGCAGTGGAGGACATCGCGCGCGCGTTTTGCTTGCTCCATAGATGGCGCGTGGTATCCCCGCTAGGCTGCCAAATGCCCAAGGTCATTTGCCTTTGTATACGCCTTAACTAGTGAAATAGTCGCTTTTAGTGTTGTTTCTCTTTCAGGTAAAACTACAAACAGTGTCAATTTCTATAGTTTGTCAGTAGAATTGTAACTAATAAAACCTCCACTCTTTCAGAGCAACACACAGAACGTGATTTTATTTCGCCTCAATATAAGGACCTTATAAGAATACGCAGTGAATGAGCCATCAACCTATATTTTATTTATAGTAACATACAATAATACAACAAATAAATATGTTTTTAAAACATTGCAACGGCTACATACAGAACACCACCGATCTTAGGTCAAATTGATAGAGAATCGTTAAAATTCTTATAAAAATCAGATGTCTCTTTGTATACATAGCGGCACGTAACTTTAGCGCTGACCGTTATTGCGCAGAAGTAAAAAATAAGGTACCTGTAACGAGTATACAACCAGCTCATGCTGAGACTGAGACCGTTTTGTAACTCAATGCAAAAATACATATGTCTGTCTCTACTGACTTATTATTATGATGTTTTCTATGTATAATAAAAAAATATCTATCTATGTAGTGTATTATATTAAGTATATCAGTTATCTAGTACCCATAACACAAGCTCTGCTTAGCTTGGGGCTAGATAATGCTGTGTGAATTGTCCAGCATTATTTATTTATTACCCATGCGCAGCTATTGCCTCCGAGTATCGCTCAGCGCTAGACTTATGTGCCGCTATTTGTACCAACCATTTATGTGAATATACTGTTGTGAAACGTACACACAAACACTCAAACAGTTTAAAATGCTAGAATGGTCCCACATAACATACAAATGTACAAAACAGACATTTTTGTCCCAACTAGGGGATAGTACCAGCAGTTTTCCCAGCACTCGCTAGGCATTTAGATAATAAATGAAAATAATACATCTATAATACAATCTGTGTAGTTTTACTTATAATATTTAGTTCTTACAACTAGATGGCGTTATTAAATTTCAACTAAAACACCAAGAAATATATTTCTTTCCGTTTCAGTATAATCTTCTCTGTAATATTTATTACTGAGAAGCAAAATTCAATACAAAAGTAGCCTTCTTTATCAGGATTTAAGCTCATAACGGCATTTCAAAAGGCACAGCAACAATAACGCCATCTAGTGGAAGCTATTAATGCAATAACCCAAGTCAGTGGTGGTTAGTGCAAGTACAATAAACGTTAAGGTTGGCTTTTATTTTTATATACAACGGGAACCATGCTTTAATATCGGGAATCAACAGTTCATAGCGTACACGGTTCCTATTGCTGTTGTCATAGTTAGTACATTATTTTTCAAAATTGTTTTATTTAATTGACCTAATAAACGGAATATCAGTGAAAAATTCAGTACTAAATACGACTAGGAGTTCTAACACCGCCGATGATAATATTTGCTACACAGGTGTTCTATGATTAAGTGAGTCGAACGCGCAAATGGCTTTAATAAATAATTGCCAAATAACCGAAAATCCTATGCGAATTAAATCCTGTGGTAATAATTAAAGTAATAATTATTGTTGTAAATATTCTTGAGCAAATACAACTAAAATGTATTGTATTTGTATTCTTGAGCGATGCGTCTGCGTTATTTATCGCTAGATGGCGCTGTTTTAAACGTTCAGTTAATAATAGAACTTCTAAATAATTTAAGTAGTTCCATTTTGACCACATGAATAATTTTACTATGTATTATGGTATAAATGAATAATAATTATACTAACGGTATAATTATAAATTTACTATATATATTAAAGATTAACTTTAGGTAATTACCCAAGTCTATAATAAGATATAATCAGTTATAAAATCACTTGTTTAAAATAGCGGTGTTAGAACTAAATCTGTAATACTCGGGAACATTCCCACACGCGAGATTGGACCGATCGCAGCAGACTATCTCATGCTGTCATCGTGAAATGTATCCAAATATTTACGACTTTAAGCCCATATCTGAATGCTTATGTGCCGTACTGTAGCTTTGTTGGATGTATATATGAGCTAACTCCTTGAGCCTAACGTTATATCTCAGTAGTTTAAGAGTAAAAGTCTATCTCCCTGAAGCTATAAGTCTGGCCCGCAATCTCGCGAAGGGCATGGTCCCGACGCCGCGTTCTTATTGTCTAATAGTCGTCGATGTCGTACAGATTGTCGATCTCTTCGTCGTCGAGCTGCATCGACTGGAAGTCGACTTTGTAGCGCAGGAGGCCTGGAAGCACAAATGTCGATTAATAAACTTGGAATGTTAAGAATTTCTATTGCGGATTTTATCGAATAAAAAGCTAAGAATTAAAAAAATTCCAGACCTAGAAACGGGATTCGAACCAGCAACGTTGAGTTACCTGTAGATTGTTTGTATCAGTCTGCAGCTAGCTCAATCTTAAATACTAGTTCTTATTTGTTTCTATGATTAGATTGCAATTTTCTTTGTTAATAAAGATTTAGCACCCGCATCCTTTCAGCCAGTACAGGAATGCGCTACTTAATGCGCCGCAAGGTCAAGAATCCGACTATTCAAACATCTTCCAGACTTTCTTCGGACTCAAGCGCCGTTTGCTCTACCAACAAGATATTATTTGTTTCTGGGATATTATACAAGTTCTTAGAATTTTAGCTAAGTGCTTTAAAAAGAAAAGAAACCTTAGAAAAAAATACAACTTTTCAACCAAAAAATCTACAGAATGTTATGCGCCAATAATTTGTTTGTCAGACCATTCGGCAATGGGATCCCCATTGTCGAATGTACTGACAGACATAAGACCAACTTGGACATAGAAAATGACTAATAAATATAATAACATTTTATGGAAAGTTATTGACACAAAAGAAAACACATGCATAGGCAAAACACACCACAAATAAAAACTACAATACGCATGACCCATCATAAAGCCTAGCAGGAGGCCATGAACCTTCTGGGTCAAAAAGCCCGTAAGGTTTCCTTTCTTCAGACTTTTTATATCCATTTTCGAAGTGCACTTTCTAAGTGACGACGCATCGCGCATAATAAATAATGTTATGGGTACTAGATAATTGATATACCTAAATTACATTAGACGATTGCGGAGCGTATGTCAATGGCTGTTCTTAGCATACTTCCGTAAAACTTTTCAACGGCTCTGTCGGAAGACCATCGTTGGTTGTAACGAGTATACAACCAGCTCATGCTGAGACTGAGACCGTTTTGTAACTCAATGCAAAAATATGTCTGTCTCTACTGACTTATTATTTAATTTTTTCTAACTGTATGTTAATATTAGAATGAAAATCTACTCGGATAGTATTCATCAAAGTAAGTTGTCAAATAGTTATGTCTCTCCACGAGACATCTTCAGGACACCACAATACTCGACCTTGACATTGAGATTGCCAAGCAACTACGACAGAGTCTGGCAGAACACCGTCGGTGTTGCTTGGCAATCTCAATTTCAAGGACGAGTTTTGTGGTGTCCTGAAGATGTCTCGTGGAGAGACGAAACTAGTTAACAACTTACTTTGATGAATACTATCAGAGTAGGTTTACAGGCAGGTTTGCAGGTTATACGCGGAATTGTTACTAAATATTTTTTTCATTCTAATATTTGCAATGGATTTCCACTAAGTAACGCCTGAATCTATTACTTAACTGTATGTTTTTTATAAGAGTTGCTTAGTAGTGAGTAGTTTATATATTCTATTCTCAGTATCAGTTAACAATAACACAAGTTCGGACCGAATTACAATATTTGAATAGCTTCACCATAACAATGGTATCGTCTCAGAATTACACATTTTGCCATTTTACCTTTGTACTACAGATGAAATCTACAGATGAAGGGACGCTTGTCAAAAGTATCAAGGGTTAAAAACCATTCTATAGAAAACTCTCCGCGCAAATAGCACGCACTATTTAGAGCTTCTTTCATCTATGGGCGATTCTGCGACGATACCATTGTCATGTAAAGCGATTGATTAGCAAAATTCTGCCCCTGCTTACTTTCGGGTCAGATGATGTGAATGTCCAGTATAATTTATTTGTTTGATTCGTGCGCTGCGATTTCCGCGTACATATTGCGCTATCACTCAGTAATTCAACGGTAATTTTTTGTTATTATCTTCCTACGGCTTTTTATAGGGTCAAGCTTATTGTATTATTAGATAAGTAGAAAAAAGAGTTAGGATTACCTCAGAAATCCTCACAGTTAGCATGTAATAAAGAAATACCTAAAATGGGATAAGGTGCATAGTGATGTGACACTAGCGCCTCTCGTATTTTTTCTTGTATTATCGTTAGGGAAAAGAATTACCAAAAGTTCTCGCCGTCAATTGATAACACCCAGTATAAACTATTTTTCGATATTTTTGCGTTTTGTGTAATTCTTTTCCTTAACGATAATACAAGAAAAAATAAAGAGTGGCGCTAGTCTCACATCGTATTGCGCCTTAAAACAGCAGGACTGAATGATAATTATTTTGATGATTTATGAAACGACATAAGATCGACTTGAAGGTCCTATCTTCCGAAGGAAGACAAAAGAAGTCTGTCTTAAAAGAAACTGACTTTGTTAGTTGCGCATTTATTTAACTGTTGTATAAATTTTTGGCTTTAGGATTGTAATCAATGATTATTTACCGGGTTTGCATCTCGTACCTTTTGTTATTTTCGCCCAACCATCCATCGCATTACAGAGAGATCGTGGTCACGGGACGATGTACTCGGAGTAAATAATCATTAATTATATTAACAAATCATGAAAGTTTTAAACAGTTTTAGGATTGTATTTTTTTGTATCTTGTCTCTGTTTTTCTATTCTGGACAGTAGCGAATTAGAAGTGAATGCTATCGACTTGTTAATTTAGTGAACACTATGTACATTAATCACCCGGCATTCGTGGATGATGAATGTGTGAGTGAAAGAGTTTGCAAAATTTTCAACACATTTCATGGGAGCTGGCATACCTACCAAATGGTTGTCATCATTTTTTTTATAAGCTCTTCAAACATGTGTCTCGGAAAATATACATTTTTTTGTTAGTGTATACGTGTAATCTATCGATTAACACATATTTTAAAATTGGCCGCAACATCGAGAAACAAAATGGCGGACTTCGAACTTAACTGGCAAACCCACATGCCAGTTAAGTTCGAAGCTCTTTGTTTAGTATCAAAATCAATGATATTTTACTTACGATTTCTTAAGAACTGTTGATTTTTTCTACTTATTAACCCTACGTTTTTTATGTGGGTAGGTTAGTATTTATTTTTTTGCATATTAACAGTCATTTGGTACAGGTTGGACTTCGGCATCGGTCATATTCCTTGCATAGCAAAAAATCTGTCAAAGCTTGACTATCGAGGAGTGCGGACGTGTTTATTATAAACAGTTTGTCGGCGACGAAAAATGCTGATAATCTAGAGGAACTAAATAAAAATCAAAACGATGCATGATACTTTATTGCAAAATAAATGTTCTAAGCAGTCGTCGACACTTTTAAAATCTTATTTCAGTGTGCACAGTACATACATCAATTATTTCACAAAATATCAAATAATAACCTACTATCTTATGCTTTGCCTGTTTTAACTATCACTCTTTAAAAATCCCAGGTTTTACACTCCATTAAAACAATAGACTATGCTTAAAATTAACCTTTCAACAAAGCCATTCAAATTTCAGCTCATAATCTACATGCCAGTTCGTCAAGTTTTGCGTTACCTCCAATATACGTTAGCATCGCCTAGGTATTGATTTTAAAGTGAAGCTCTAACCATTTTCTTTGCCTAGTTAGTTATTTATCCACGAAAAACAAACCTTTAGACAGCCTATCATTTTAATAGATCTTACTTCATTGCAGAGGGATAAATATACCCAAGGAAAACTTGAGCGTCATATAAAACAATCGCGCTGAAGATTTCAATCACATCAGTTCGACAGAGATGTTATTGAAGGCTGAATGGCACTAGGAATAGGGTCTAAAATCCAGTAAACGTCAGCTCAGAGAGATTTGGGTGATTGATTTTTTAGGGGGCCTGTGTATCGCTCATGTTGCAGATGTTTACCTATCATTGCCCAACACGTGTCCTCTGGGTGGTGCTCAGAGCGGTATCCGAGGACCGCACTCTAATATCGACTCAGTTCACCACCCCCTAGAGACTGCGAAGCCCCACCTAGAATGCCTCTCGATGTCTCATACATCACATACCCAGGGTATATGGTAGTCCCCAAGTCATGGAAGCTTGCTAATGTGCAGCCTTTGCCCAAGAAAGGTAGTCGAGCTGACCCTACGAACTATCCATACCGCATCTCAGTCACCTCCCTGCTATGTAAATGCATGGAGCGTGTACTGAATGGAAAGCTCCTGGCATACCTAGAAGACCTCCTGAGTGACCGCCACATTTGGAGCGAGACTATCGAGAAGCACGGTGAGTATTGCAATTTCACTGTATGTCTCGAAAGCCTTTGATAGGGTCAGGCACGACAGCCTTATTGGCAAGCTTTCAGCGTACGGACTTCCATACCTCTCCTGTAACTGGCTCTTCGACTTTCTGAGGGAAAGATCTATTCCTACCTCAGGGGTCAGTACTCTCTGCCACGTTGTTCCTGCTGCAAATTAACGATCTGCTGGTACCCGGTATTATTGGGTACGCAGACGACAGCACTGTGGTGGATAGGTACCTTTCCAACGCCAAGGCCACATACAGGTGCAAAGAGAAGACATGTTGCACTGCATGAACTTGACCCTGAAGGCAGTATCGGATTGGGGCGAAGCCAATCGGGTCAATTTCAATGCCTCAAAACGCAAGCTTGCCTCTTATCAAAAAAGAGTCAGTCTCTCCAGGTTCCTGTTTTCCGGAATGTACCGGTACATATAAATGATCGAATGTATAGTATAGTTGGGACTTGGAATAACATATTTGTAGGCTAGTTATCCCGATAAAACGCGAGCGAAGGCGCGTGCAGCAGCTAGCTGCTGCCCGCGCCTTACTTAAAATAATACACTACATAGATATTTTTTATTATACATATTAAACATCCTGAACACGCGGAACAATATCTGCAGATCGTACAAACATTTGTCCCCAGGCGGGAATCGGACCCGCAACGTACTACGTCGCAGGGGGACTTTCGCCCGCCACGTTGGTCGTCCTTTGGATAGATAGAAGATAGAAAATACTTTGCACACTTAAAACTAGAAAACAGTTACAGTTACTTTACAATAAAATCAAAAACTCATCTTCTAAGTTCTCAAAGTTGTCTCTTCAATCTGGGCTTTGTTCGTCAGTGCGAAAAGCTGCATAATTTTGGTGATGATTTTACTGATGATGATTTTCAACTACGCAACAAGTTTTTCCTTAGAGAAATACAAGAAGTAAGGTCTAGCAATTGATAGGGTAAATATATTAATTTTTAAATATTTAACTGTTAATATTATATATACCTATATTAAATATTAATCAGGATAAAACCCTTACCCCCTTATTCATAATGGTCTGTAACTTAAAACAGCTGCTAAGCAGTGTTATCTCTCACTCTGACAACTTCAATAGAAGAAGACAGAGTGACAATTAGCAATGCTTTAAGTTAGCAGACTATTATGAATACGGGGTAAGTCTAAAACTGAACAATAAATTCATCACATGACGGTAAACATTAAATTATAATAGAGTAAATGTTTGTTACAAACGTGCTCCAGCTTTGCAGATCGTGCCCGTCTCCTGGCCGTTTCTAAATGGGAGTCAGGAGATAGGTAGCAAGCACTTCCTTCATATAATACTGGCACTCTATTGGATCCCGAACTTTCCGTATAGCAACATGTCTTCGGTTGGGTGCAAGGTGTTGCGCGCCTCATCAATGCCAGTGCGGTACTGTTGTCGAACAGCTTGGTCATCACGGATTATCGTGTATGCCGGTCGGATATCTCGCCATGCTAGCCTTAACGACATCATCCGGCGGGCCTTTTTCACCGCTAGCGTACCAGCTATTCTCGAACCGAATGATCTGTTGCGTGACGATGGTAAGAGGCCCGACGGTATGACTTTAGTCCCTTGGGAGCTGGAGAGGCCTATTGTGTGGGACGCTACATGTGTCGACACACTTGCGCCTTCCCATCTTTCAAGGACATCCGTGAGGGCTGGTTCGGCGGCAGATTTGGCTGAGGATCTCAAGAGGCACAAATATGCAGGTCTCGACAGAGCCTACGCATTTGCTCCCCTGGAGTCGAGACCCTAGGTCCGTGGGGTACCGAGGCTCTCCGGGTTTTCAAAAAATTATCTGAGCGCCTGGTCGAAGCGACGCGTGACCCGAGAGCTGGTGAGGATCTGGCGCATTAGCATTGCCATACAGCGAGGCAATGCAGCCAGCGTCTTGAGTACGCTTCCGACTGGTATATGGTATATGGACCAGTTGAGCTATCTGTAGATTGTTTGCAACAGTCTGCAGTTAGCTCAATTGTTTCAATTGTAAATACTAGTTTGCGATGCCAGCCTTAACGACATCATCCGGCGGGCCTTTTTCACCGCTAGCGTACCAGCTATTCTCGAACCGAATGATCTGTTGCGTGACGATGGTAAGAGGCCCGACGGCATGACTTTAGTCACTTGGGAGCTGGGGAGGCCTTTTGTGTGGGACGCTACATGTGTCGACACACTTGCGCCTTCCCATCTTTCAAAGACCGTGAGGGCTGGTTTGGCGTCAGATTTGGCCGAGGATCTCAAGAGGCGCAAATATGCAGGTCTCGACAGAGCCTACGCATTTGCTCCCCTTGGAGTCGAGACCCTAGGTACGTGGGGTACCGAGGCTCTCCGGGTTTTCAAAAAATTATCTGAGCGCCTGGTCGAAGCGACGCATGACCCGAGAGCTGGTGAGTATCTGGCGCAATAGCATTGCCATACAGCGAGGCAATGCAGCCAGCGTCTTGGGTACGCTTCCGACTGGTATTGATATGGACCAGTTGAGCTATCTGTAGATTGTTTGCAACAGTCTGCAGTTAGCTCAATTGTTTCAATTGTAAATACTAGTTTGCCATGCCAGCCTTAACGACATCATCCGGCGGGCCTTTTTCATCGCTAGCGTACCAGCTATTCTCGAACCAAATGATCTGTTGCGTGACGATGGTAAGAGGCCCGACGGCATGACTTTAGTCCCTTGGGAGCTGGGGAGGCCTATTGTGTGGGACGCTACATGTGTCGACACACTTGCGCCTTCCCATCTTTCAAGGACATCCGTGAGGGCTGGTTCGGCGGCAGATTTGGCCGAGGATCTCAAGAGGCGCAAATATGCAGGTCTCGACAGAGCCTACGCATTTGCTCCCCTTGGAGTCGAGACCATGAGACCATTGCTATGCAGCGAGGCAATGCAGCCAGCGTCTTGGGTACGCTTCTGACTGGTATTGATATGGACCAGTTGAGCTATCTGTAGATTGTTTGCAACAGTCTGCAGTTAGCTCAATTGTTTCAATTGTAAATACTAGTTTAATTTGTTTATATTATTTGATTGTTATTTTCTATAGAGTAAATTATATTTTTAAATTTTTATTCGTTATTATATCTTAGGTTTGTCTGGATAAAATATATGTCTAAAACTGAAGAATAATTATTCACATGACGATAAATTTTAAATAATAACAATTATATACATATAATACATTCTTATATAAAAATTAGAGAGCCCACGGAGCGATAGTACACATAAATACTTGAAAATTAACAATCGTTCTTAGGGACTTCCCTAACTAATGTTGACGGAATAGGCAGATGGTAGCCATGGCGTTTTTATTAATGAGCTGGACTTTTCTGACCTACTAGGTAAGAGCGCTTGTATACGTCCGTTTTTTTTCGCCGGTCAACGGACCGAAAATAAACTGAGATGCTAAGATATTCTGCCGGATAGACGTTAGGTTACATTGCAGTTTCTTTTTTCGGTCCTTTGCCCGGCGAAAAAAACAGACGTATACAAGCGCTATAAGAGGTAGCGTAAGCTTTACTCTGCAGACAGGCTGAATCTAATTGCTCTATCCTCCGCAAGCAATAAAATTCAATGCTGCCAGCGTGGAGCTAAGCTTCGGTCACGACATCAAAAATCGCTGATGTTAATTGATTACCATTGCCTATCTACCTACAGGCTTGTTCCCGTCAACTTCAGGCATAGATGTTAAGCCTTATGTGCCTGTAATCTAACCGGAACCATACCCTTCGAGCCGAAACACAGCAATGCTGCTTGACGGCTGAAATAGGTATGGCGGTAGTACTCCCCCGGGCGGGCCCTGCACTAAAGCCCTACTACCTTCGGTTACATAACTTAAGAAGAGTTAATTATTTAAGAGCATATACTCATAATTATCTTTAAAACTGGCTTATAAAATAATTTTATTAAAAATCTTACAAAAATCTTTATACTCTAAGATGCACGCTCTGCATTCGTCAATCTCAGGCATAGATGTTAAGCTTAATGGGCCTGTAATCGCACCGGCAAACATACCCTTCGAGTCGAAATACAGCAATGCTGCTTGACATCTTTATCTACGCGAATTATAAGCTTAAAAAAGGATTTATAAGTTATTACTAGGATTTTGTAGGATTTAATAGTCGTCCAGTGTAGGATTTAATAGTCGTCCAGTGTAGGATTTAATAGTCGTCCAGTGTAGGATTTAATAGTCGTCCAAGTCAACGCCTTCGAGTGGCTCCGGGTCGTCCATTTGAAATGATTGAAAGTCAACCTTGTACCGAAGAATGCCTTTTGAAATAAATTTAGTTTAACCAGAATAGTTCCGTTTTAATAATGTTGTTAAGTTTGAAGTAAATTAAGTTTAGTTTTTTTATTTAAGTTCATCGCACGGTGTCCATAAGTTTATTTTAAAGTAAATTAATTTTAGTTTTAAGTTCATCCCACGGTGTCCATAAGTTTATTTTAAAGTAAATTAATTTTAGTTTTAAGTTCATCCCACGGTGTCATAAGTTTATTTGAAAGTAAATTAAGTTTAGTTTTTTTATTTAAGTTCATCGCACGGTGTCCATAAGTTTATTTTAAGTAAATTAATATTAGTTTTAAGTTCATCCCACGGTGTTCATAAGTTTATTTTAAAGTAAATTAAGTTTAGTTTTATTTAAGTTCATCCCACGGTGTCCATAAGTTTATTTAAAAGTAAATAAAGTTGAATTTTAAGTTCATCCCACGGTGTCCAAGCAGCGTTAAAAAAGGAGAGAAAATAAAGATTAGTATGGTAGAGAAAATCACTTAATTGTATGCGTTTTTAATATACAGCGTTACTGGTACTTCACTGACACTGCTCGAACTGTAGGTTCTGCCCATCACCACGAAAACGTTCGTGAAGATGCTTGGTCATAATTCTTAGGTTCTTCCAAGGTTATCTGGTAGAGATCGCTCGTGAGCGATAAGACCGCCAAGAGTCACATTTCTTTTTTGTATCAAATTGTTTGTAAACTGTTTTGTTATGTGTGCAATAAAGCATTTTCTCTCTATCTATCTTAGTTTGATACAAAATGAAATACATCAGTGTCAGTGATTTAATAATAACCCTGTACATATACAAGAAAGAAAGATAAAAATAGAAGGCCATAAAATATTGGTGATCCGGTTGGAAGAACCAAGTGTCTTTACAATAGCGGGACAAGTTAGATGGGCCTTCCAGGATGGCTTAAGACCCAATTTCACCATTTCCTTCCAAAACTAGGATCAAAAAAACCAAGTGTCTTTACAATGGCTGGACAAGTTAGATGGGCCTTCCAGGGTGGCTTAAGACCCAATTTGACCATTTCCTTCCAAAACTAGGATCAAAAAAACTCAAGTTCAGCTTGATCGAGTTTAAATTCATAATAGCTATTGTGTGCATTACAGTTAGCTGTTAACGCTTGTAGTTGTTTAGCGCTTGAACCGGATCAACTTTATGGTGGTAAAATGAGTAGAAGTCGTTAGTGCTAAACTGAGTTATATTAAACGCGATCAATTGCAACGTGTTCATCACATTCAATTGCAACGGTAAAATAGGACCTTAAACATCCAGGGACAGATTAAACCGGATGATCCGGTAGTTCAGCAGTGGATGTCTGTACTGCTGACCGGATATAGCGGGCTACATACCTCCAATGCCTCCGAAGCCGCGCACAAACTGGCTGCCCTCCTGACTCTTGTCCGTGATGATCTCGAGCGTGGCTCCGAAGGACTTGTAGTTGTTGGCTAGCCACTCCAGCAGAGGCTGGCATTCCACCAGCTCCAGCTCCACTCCGCTCTAGAAAAAGAAGATAATTGATTCGTTTTGAAAAAACAGTTTTTTAAGTATTGCAGGATAAATAGCTTGTTTTGAAAAAATTAAGAACCGATTTCGAATCCCTTAGTTTGAAACAGTTTTTTAAGTTTTGTGGGTTAAATACTAATCCCTCAGAAATAAACGTTTTTTGATACTACCTCGGGATCATACTCTATACAAAATAGCGAAAAAAACGAAGAAAACACATAAAAATAATATGGCGTATTTTAAAAAACGAAAGTTTTGCAGGATAAATACTTACTACTAAATTATATAGAACCCCTTCGGGATCGTTTTCTATACAATAGCGAAATAATTTTCAAAATCGGTTCATAATTGGTGGAGATATCGCGTAACATACATACAAAAAAGAACATAAGACTAATTAATAACCTCCTTCTTTTGAAGTCGGTTTAAAAGAACATAAACCGAACATAGAACCTCGTCCTTTTTTCGAAGTCGGTCTAAAGAGAAAGTAAAGATGGGCACGTATTTGTAAAAAAGAAAAGTCTCTGATTCGTTTTCGTGCAAATGCTAATCTTATGCAAGCGACATAAGAGTTTGTTTTATTTATTTATTGATATGTAAAACAGAAAACAATCGTATCATCAATATTAAATAGAAAAATTATAACTAAGGTTCATAGACTAGAATGTGATCCAAAACATGCATACAAATACTCATTTATTCGCCGTATCAGAATCAGAATCAGAATCAATAACTTTATTGCTTTAGGCTTACAAAATAAGCACTTAGACAAGTCAAATTGTATACTATAAACATAGTTATTATTATCAAATAAGAAATAAGGTGTTATTGATATTCTCTTCACTTCAATTTTTTGTCCACTAGTGGAAGAAGTGAAAAAGAAACCACTAGCACATTATAATATCACTTAAGTGTCTAATACATGTTTTCTAAATCTAAATTTAATACGATTTAGTTACATGTCAAAAATTTCCATAAAGCTAAACAGAACATTGAATTTCTTACATACTACTGTCAGTGCGGAACGGAGCGACATCTGGCCAAGCATTAACATCATTGATGTAATCATCTATGGAGTAAAAGGCGTTCCTGATAAGATTTTGTTTAATGTACTGTTTAAATTTACGAATAGGGAGTTCAGTTGCTTCAGATGGAAGCTTATTATAGAAGCGCACGCAATTGCCCATAAATGAAAAAAAAGAGGAATTTTGCACGAATTCAAATCTGAAACGTTGATTTTCCTTTTCCGAGTAGGCTCCCTGGACGATCCATACATAATCTAGCTCCAGAGTATGCAGAGTTTTTGTTATGAATACTAGGAGCACAGGGCACACTTGGATACGTCAATTTACAAAATATACTTTACAATAAATGGTACTTACTTATATTATAGATAATTCAAAGAACGACAAAGAAGACCAACATGATTATATAATAGAGCAGTAAACGCATAACATTTAGAACTATAAAATTAGTTTAAAATTCAAATACAGTAGTGTGATTGATACAATAATAAAATACCTACCTAAAAATAAATCTAAATAAATGAAGATATTACATGAGTATGTTAAAAAATAAGTAATCAAATTTAAAACCTATAACAATTAAAAAAACAAAATACATAAATTGTCAAAATTACCTATCTACATTCAACATATAGAATCAATTCGAACTTTGAGCGCACTGTGTAGCCAGAGTGGCCAAAACTAATTTCTTAAATTTTATTGCTACTCACAAATATGTCAATGTTTTGATCGACCAACAATAAATCATTAAACAAGCGACACATTCTTACAATCGGATTGTAATATGAAGCATTATTTGAGTAAACGTGCAGGGCGAAGGTATTAAAAAATGGTTTTCTTGACCTTGGTTTGATATTAATGCTAATTTGCGAAAGCAAATTAGGACAATCAATATGAGAGGAGTTTTGCACGAATTCAAATCTGAAACGTTGATTTTCCTTTTCCAAGTAGGCTCCCTGGACGATCCATACATAATCTAGCTCCAGAGTATGCAGAGTTTTTGTTATGAATACTAGATAACTCTATTTAATACATTGCATACATCACTACATATAAAACAGTCTCGCCGCGTCTGTCTGTTCGCGATACACTCAAAAACTACAGAACTGATTTTCGTGCAATTTTCACCAACCGATAGAGTGATTCATGAGGAAGGTTTAAGTATATAATTTATCAATGTTTTGTGTAAATTGGTTGAAATATAACGATAATTGCCTGGGAGCTTTAATCGTAAAACGCTGCCTAATCGTGCGAAGCCGGGGCGGGTTGCTAGTTGATAGATAATTTATATGAAGAACTAGCTGCTGCCCGCGCCTTTGCCCGCTTTTTATCGGGATAAAAAATACCCTTTATGTTATTCCAGGTCCCAAACTATACCCATACCAAATTTCAGCCTAATCGGTTCGGTAGTTTTTGCGAGAAAGAGTAACAAATATCCATACATCCATCCACACAAACTTTGACATTTATAATATTAGTAGAATGAAAATCAACCCACCTCTTTATCTGTGAAGTGCGACTTGTCCTTCTCCTGTTCAGGCGTGAGATGCAAGATGGTGGTCTCCTGGTTGTTTGCATGAGATTTCAGCACGTATCTGTTGAAAGGAAGATATAACTCAAGTTAATATTTCTCTGTTTCTCATTTCCATGATCACGGGCCATATAGTGAACCGGTCCTTTGGGAGGCATGTGCGGAGCCGAAGCTAACAGCACAGAGGCCCTTTATGAGAATTAATGTAAAGGCGAGAGCTACACATAGCGGGTATCATCCTTGGTTGCACAATATGATACACCCGAAGATGATATCCGCCATTCATATTTAATTATTTACTCATCAATTAGGCTATTCTGGGTTCATGGAATGACCTTGGGTGCTTGAGGAATAAATAATGCTGGACAATCCACGCAGCATCATCTAGCCCCAAGCTAAGCAGAGCTTGTGTTATTGCTATTTGTAAAACAATTGTCAAATTTCACGCATATCGGATCAACGGTTAGACATTCCACCATACACCCAAATCACCCAAGCTGCCACTGAGAACTTCGTTCAATAATGCTCGATAATTCACACAGCATCATCTAGCCCCAAGCTGAGCAGAGCTTGTGTTATGTGTACTAGATGACTGATATACATATATAAGGTAGATATTTTTTTATGATACATAAAAATACCCAGGACACCCGGGACAAATATGCTTTGCAAAACGTACAAACATTTGTCCCGAGGAGGGAATCGAACCCGCAGCCTTCTGCGTCGCAGCGGACTTTCGCCCGTCGCGCCACATTGGTCGTCGATATGCCTTCCTCGCATTCCAGGACCATTTTTTCAGCTAATATAAGAAACTGGATCAATTGGCATTCAAAAGTTTTCGTTTTCTTTCTAACTACATTTTTTGAATATCTAAGAATGGGGTTATGAAACTTTCTCAAAAATATGGAGTCTCGAAGACCATTTTCCTACACGGATTAAAGTAGATTTTGATCTGTATAAGCGTAATGCCATTTGCATTTGTGCTATCGCGCCTTGATTCTTGCTCACGTGAGCGACGCGACGCTGCTAGCGGGTACATACCTCTGAATATCGAGGTTCTCCCAACATATGAGGGTTTCCACTGAGCCGAGCTCGAGAGCGCGAAGTGTGTCGTCCACGCCGAAACAGTATTTGCCTGTGTCCTGAAAATTATAAAGATTTTTAGTTTCAAAGAATTTAAATGATATCCTAAAAATTTACGATTTCAGCGGGACTTGAACTCATGACCTTCCCTCAGTAAGGGAATGCGCTAGCCAATTGCGCCACGAAATCAAGCACCCGATGAGTCGAAAATCTTTGATACTTCCTACGGATTCGCTTTTAGCTCCACCTACAGGGGATACATTGAAGTTTATCCAATCCTGCTCAAAGTCTAAAATTACATTTAGATCTTTTGACGAGAGGTATCGGCCATTGCTCAATTCTGAGGATTTTCGTTTGTGTCATAATTCCTTTTCAGTCGTTTTTTTACCTTTGATGACGACATTAAAGTAAACTTATTTTATGAAAAAGTATATTACAATCAAATAATAGAACTACCTAGTATTTACAATTGAAATAATTGAGCTAAATGCAGACTGTTGCAAACAATCTACAGGTCGCTTAACTGGTCCATGTCATTGAAAAAGTTGAAATGTAGGTAGTAGGTATGAATTTCAAAGTAGGTCCGAATTTGAATACTGTTCTGTGGCTTCTATTCCTTAGTGCTATAGCTATGTTTTATCTAGCTAAGTTTCATCTAGGCTGTAATTGTAAAACTAGTGTAATTCGAATTAATTATGTACTAGTTTAATAAAAAAATATATATGTGGAGGTTAGTTATACACGGTGTAACATGAGGTGTGGATCATTGGTGCCTGGGGGGTAGGGGACCTCAGTACCTATCGATTTAACTTCCAGTGAGCGCTCAGTGACCCCAGTGACAGCAGTGAAGCGTTCTGCGCTAAGATGCCACAGAAGACCAGCGTGCTGCAGTTGCCTCTCACAATATTTTTTCTCTATAATTATTTTTTATCATAGTATTTTCTTGTGTCTTCTAAACCAATAAAAATTCTCTTATTGTATGTGTGGAATAAGTGGAACTCGGTAAATACAAACCTGTGAGATCTCATCGAAGTATCTGCCGATGAGTTTCTTCTCCTGTATAAACTTGACGTTTTGGAGGGACTCAGCAGCCAGCTCGATGGCTTGGTTGAAGCCATTCTCTCCTCCGTATGACACGTCCACCAGCTTGATGATCTTGGCTTGGAGCCGCTGCGAAGAGAAAGTCAGATAAGATCTACAATACAAATACTGTATATTGCACACAAAGATATGAAAAACAGAACAGGAAGACATAAACACAGAAACAGTTTTATGGGCGACCTTGTCGCTAAGTGCGATATCTTCCAGGCAATCATTTGTGGAGAGGTAAATAATGTTGGATTTTTTACACAGCATCATCTCAGGTTATTCTAAAGATAGAATGTTTTTAAACAACTTTTATGGCGTCAAGTTTTAAAAGATTTGAAACTATCATGGTTGTTTACAACAACTGTTGTTCCATGATCATGGCGCATGAAAGATTGCCTCAAAAGTCAAATAATGGTAAATATCCCGTTATTAACATAAGAGTTTAAAAATAATTGGAAGACAGAACTCAAATTAACAAGTAGAGCATATTCTGTTCGAAATTAATAAAATTTAGGGGCATATTTTCACAATCTACAGAACAGTAGGTTCCAAAACTTTTTTCTTCTCGTATCGGTGAATGGAGAGCCACCCTTGAGATTGTTACACACAGACAGAATGGGGCACGCCTTATTATTAGCTTGTTTATAGTAAACGCAGGGTAGTAGCCCACAGTTTCGAGATTTCTGTCTTCGTCATAGCAAGATGTCATCTCAGCCGAATTTCGGCCACGCGAACAGTATGTAGGGTGCATCCCTCATCCTAATGTAACATTCATTCTTTTGTAGGTTGACTTATTCCCGATCCCACTCACTCATTCTGCGGCAGTAAGTTGGATTCTGGTACTCTTACCAAACGCACGTCGAATATATAACTATGAGAAATCATACCCTGGCGCCAGTTACAAAGAATTACAAAGGAAGAAGAGTCATCAGTCATGTGCGCAGCACATATTATAGTGTGTGCGTAATCAAAGGCCGTGGTCATCAGTCGTAAATTTATTTGTTTGTCTGCATGGTCACTAAGGCCATACACTTAGAAGTGGTAAGTGAAGAGTGACCTATCAGCAAAAGGTTTCAACGCTGATTTCATAAGGTGTGTAGGACGTCGAGGCGCTGTTAGTGATAACTCACAGGTGCACTCTCTATTCGACTTCTAACCATTTGAATGCGGTTTAAAACTAAGTTCCTTTACTCACGTACATATTTATGACCTTTAGAACTTTAGGTTCACAAGCTCTATACAGTTTTGAAGTCTAGACTCTAGAGGAGGTACACCAAGTAAAATTAAAGTATCAACGAGGATGAGTCAGAGTCACCTCGGCAACCTTCCTTCGGTAGTTGTGTTGTTTCTAGTAGTTTCTACTAAGTTAACTTACAGGGTCGAACATGTCAGACTGACTGAGCTCCGTCTTGAAGTCAGCGGAACCGGCGAGGATGAGTCCGGCTACGTTCGGCCGGTCAGCGCTGATGAACAGCTGTGTTGCCACCTCGGCGACTTTTCTGACGTAGTTGTGACGCTTCTCCATACGCAGACGGGCGAAACGCAAGGCTGATTGACCACCGCGACCGTGCTTCTTCGGTAGGTCTACGGTGAATTTGTGGAGGACCTGTAAAGGGAATTATTGGTTTGTCATTGCTATTTTACACACACGAACTTTTTTGATGCTAATCGATCTCATTTATTATTAATATTTCACTTCATTTATTTTAAATCTCGCTTAAAATACATTTTTACTATAGAAAATACAATAGGTAACATATAAAACTAATCTACAGTAAAAAATATATCAAAACGGTGGATCACCGGCCGCGAAGCTAGGCTCAAGCGGCCGGTGACTAGGGCTGCACAGAGAGGAACTTCCTGACGATACGCGCTGAGTCCAGGAGTACCGCCTTTTGAATCTGACCCTTGATCCAACTTCCTAGCGAGTGTCTTTTAAGATGTTGATCGAGGCTCTTCGCTATTACGCCATTAACTGAAACGACTATCGGAACGATGGTCGCTGAATTATTATTATTAATTTATTTCAGATCTTAAAAATTATTATATTATACTGCTCAAAAAATTATATCGAACAACCTTGAGGTTGGAGTACAAAACTCATAAACAGCAAAATACTTTCATTTTGTTCTAGTCCGACTTAAGAAGGCAACGAACCTCTCCCAAACTGAAACGGATCGGCCCATGCGGATTTGTCGTAGTTTCACGTAGAATGAAATGGGGCGCGCTATAAGTGAGTAAGCGCGTCTAACCATCAAATACGAAGCTGTGTGCGTGTCCTCGGTGTCGGAACCATTTTTGATATATTTTCGTACTTTCCGATTAATTTTGATAAGTTTAATTTGTTTATATTATTTGATTTTTATTTTCTATGTCAATAAAGGAATTTTGAATGAACGATTGATTTCAGAAATATTTTGGATTATTTATAATGTTGAATATATTTAGGATGTTGGCAACGCGACAGATTTTAGAATAAAGGTGTCTATCATGCATAAAAGATCGCTTGAAAATGACTCGATTTGGTGGTCAAAATTAGCGCTCTCATTTAAAGATAATTATGTTTTTTGAAAAACTAAACCGCTACAAAACATAGCTATTTTTCATCCGATTACGTATGGAAAATTTCAATAAGATCGGGGACATAGTTTCCAAATGAAGCGGAAAGTACGTTTGTATGGGGACTAAGGCTATCCGTACCGTTCTTAATTTATGGTTTTATACTTCTTAATTCTTTATTACACAATAAAATATACATACAAAACATTTAACATGAAAATAATGGCAAAGGCGAGCTTAACCCTAAAAAAATTTCTCTTCCAGCAAACCTTACTCAGCAAAACTTTAAGAGAAACAACACTTACCTCTCTCGTATTTCCCTGCAGAGTACCAAACAGCGCACCGTTACCATCCATAACAATAAAACCGAACTTATTGTCGTCAGCCAGCAACGCTGTCAGTGCCTCAGTATGGAACTTATTGTCGCAGAGGTAGAGAGAAGTGTTGATAGGCTTGAACGGTTCGAAGTCGATGTTGACCTTCTTTTCCTTCCCTTCTTCTGTGACTATGGTGCCGCAGTATATGACTAAGCCGTTGGGAGGCACTGTTGGGGGAGAAAGGATTTTTAAAAGGGAAGTTTTTGCAGCAGCGTAATCATATTCCTATTGTTTTTTTCAAGTATACATAATTTTTATATAATAATGTTGGACAATTCACACATCATCTAGCGGCTAGATGATGCTGTGTTACTTATTTAGCTAAGCAGAGCTTGTGTTGACAATTCACACATCATCTAGCGGCTAGATGATGCTGTGTGAATTGTCAACATTAGCTGTGCTTAGCTAAATAAGTAATGCTGGACAATTCACACAGCATTATCTAGCCAAGTCTAGCCCAAGCTAAGCAGAGCTTGTGTTATGGGTACTAGATAACTGATATACATAATACAATATATTACATATTTTTTATTATACATAGAAAACGACCAGAACACCCTGAAAAAATATCTGCAGATCGTACAAATACTGAGGTGGGAATCGAACCCGCAACCTCCTGTGTCGCAGGCGTTCCTTCGCCCACTGCGCCACAGAGGTCGTCACAGCTTGTGTTAAGGGTACTAGATGACTGATATACTTAATACAATACACACATATTTATAAGTACACTCAGACTATCTCAGTCGGGCTCGCGGGCGTCACCGGCAGCCCGACTGCGATAGACTGAGTGGCAAGTTTAACGTGTAGCCGCGACCGTCCCTTCGATATTTCCCCTCTACGTATGTTTTTGTCTACTTGTATGGTACAGGTTCAATCGATAAGTAATTTCTCCCAGCAATGACAGTCAAAACCTTTTCCGGGACAACACCTATGGAAAATTATTTATATTTATTTAAACATGGAAAATTTGGATGCCCTAAATCCAACAAATCCTGCTATTTAATTTAAACTGACGTGTCCGAAAGTTCTCTATGATCTTATGGGAAAAAAGCATTTTAAATTTGAATTTAATGGGCATACCTTTTGTGTACAGCTTCAACCGATGCTGTACAGATGTAATGGCTCCCAGCACTGACAGCCTGTTGACGCGCGACTTGATGTTGGATGCTGTTCCGAACTCGTCGGCTAACATCTTTGAAACGCGGGAGATCTGGTCCTTGGGGGGGATGATGAGTGAGATCATGGATGTGCCATTTCTGTAAGAGAAACAAATTATTAATATTTGATGACAACATACGCGGAAGTTTTACTATAAAAACTTTCGTAGTTTGACGAATACATTCACCTACCTGTGTACGATACTCTTATAGACGGCTGAATTATTATAAAAATTACCTGGAAGGGACGTGGTATCTACAGCACAAGTCTCTGACTTAGTGTAGATACCACAGATCATAACTGTAATGCACACCAAGCTAATCTATCTACAATTGTATTTTCTTAATGTGTTCAAATGTGATAATGCTTGTTTCTTGCCCAATAAATTATTATTCTATTCTTATTCTATTCTAATTATGACTGTAAGCGGGTGAAAATTATTATTCTATTCTAATTATGACTGTAAGCGGGTGAAAATTATTATTCTATTCTAATTATGACTGTAAGCGGGTGAAAATTATTATTCTATTCTAATTATGACTGTAAGCGGGTGAAAATTATTATTCTATTCTAATTATGACTGTAAGTGGGTGAAAATTATTATTCTATTATTATTCTATTCTAATTATGAATGTAAGCGGGTGAAAATTATTATTCTATTCTTATTCTATTCTAATTATGACTGTAAGCGGGTGAAAATTATTATTCTATTCTTATTCTATTCTAATTATGACTGTAAGCGGGTGAAAATTATTATTCTATTCTTATTCTAATTATGACTGTAAGCGGGTGAAAACTTTTAAGTATGTAAAAATACTTGTGCCAGGATCTCCTGCTCTTCAATACAATACATGGATTTAACAAATAAACAACAATAAATTACTAATGAATATTTAAATGCCAATACAAATAAAAACAAATTTAAAAATAACTCTAAATTAAATTTTTAAGGTTTTTTTTATTATAGTGCTTATGCCTGCACTTTGGTTAATCTTAAAGAATTTTAATAATATGGGAGGAGGGTCGCTGGTTCAAGTCCCGCCGGAGTCGTAAATTTTTGGGATATTATTAAAATTCTAAATTAAATTATCTCTAAGAGACAGCACTGATACCTATTTGAATTTATGTGGATGTGTGTTGTGTGTTCGTGTTTTTGTGGGTGTTGTGTGTGTCTAATGGCTGCTCCTAAAGACACCGGTCTCTTAAGAGACCGGGCAACAGGGGAGCGGCCAGAGAGTATTAAGTGAGTGTCTGTGGTGCCGCCGAGGACACCGGTCTCCTATGACTAAGTTTGTGAATGTGTTTATGTATGTAAAAATATGTGGGGCTCCTGAGGACACCGGTCTCTTAAGAGTCCAGGCAACAGGAGCTTCCAAGGGAAATGTTTGAGTATATGTATGTATTGTAATATAATAATTGTATTCATCATATCAGCCGATCGACGTCCACTGCTGGACATAGGCCTCCCCTAAGGATCTCCACAATGACCGATTTTGCGCTGCCCGCATCCAGCGATTTTCCGCGACCTTGGGGTCTACCTACACCGCGCTTTCCGGTACGTGGTCGCCACTCTCTATAATAGTGTTATATATTATTATATTAAGTGAATGTTTTAAAAATATTAAAGTGTTAGTAATATAAGTTTATAGTTAAATTTATGATTTAGACATTTATTGAGCACCTGTGAAAAATTTTCAATCTCATTATAGCTCATCGTATGTAGTTAGCCATTCAGTGATACTAGCTTTTAGCGCAAATATGGGTACATTATAAATATTAAGAATGTTATGTAGCATTTTGTATAAGAAGATAGATCTCTTAGTAAATTGTTGCATAGCAAAACGAGTCTTGACAGATGTACCGTCATTAAATTTTATTCTTCTCTTTAGGTAGCTATTAGGGTCACAACGAACAGTCTTGTGTTTTTCGATAGTATGATTTAGTATATAAAGTACACTCACACTTACGTTACACTCAGTAGCTTGCTAGTAGAGTAGAGGTCTGACGTCGGAAAGTCATACGGTCTATTGTACTTAATTTTAATCAAAGATCTCTGGGCTCGTTCCAACTCCAGTAATTTAGTTGGGTGAACTACGAATCTAGTTTGTGTTGGAAGAACACCAACCTTTTCCCTTAACAAGGGACTTCATCAGGGAGAGTACGGTTCGTTCGTTCAACGTCGCGGTGCCGCGACGCTTACTTTCATAATGAATACGCGAAAGTTTAAGTAACTTGCGCATCCGTCTGAGTAACTAAATAACTTTTGTTACAATCAATCCGGGTGCTGTCCGAATGTAATAAAGTCAGGTTAAGAGCCTGGATAGTCAGAAACGACTGCTTTAAGGTGGCGACTGCATAATGAGCAACAGTCTTCTATTTAGGGCCGCCATACACGGACTGCTCGAGCAGGTAGTCATTGATAAACATACATGGACCGTTCTTGCAGTCATAGTCAACGGCTTGATACTGCCATTGATGACTGCTGGAGCAGTTGATACCAACTGTTCTTATTCATTCGGGCGCGACGTGGAATGAAGAGCGCGGGCAGAGGTAACTGCGCGCGAGCAGTCGACAGCTCGAGCAATCAGTGTATGCCTGGCGACTGCTTGACCGCCGACGTGTATGTGTGTACGCACAATAGCGCGCATAGTTAGCTATGCAGTCGCAGCTTGAAGCAGTCGATAATGGCTGCTCCAAGGTATCTGTGTATGGCAGCCCTTACAGACATACACGGAACTGCTCGATTTGTGTCTGCTGTTGTGGGACAGTGGGATTATTATTTTTCCCATAAAACTTTGAATAAACTGTGTAAATATTCAGAAATTTTATTAGATTAAATTGAATGATCTTTTATTTCATTTACCGCATCTAAACTCATGGAAAATTTAACGGAACGCAAAAAATGGAGGCGAATCACTCCATCTTTCTCCGGATCGTCTCACTTTGGTCCTTCCAACAACTGCTTTCTGACAGAATTTGAAGTCATTAGTAAACCCGTCATTAGTACACCTGTGGTGAGCAATGGGCCTCTGGCGGGCAAGTGTGCCCCTAGACCAGCTGGTCTAGGGCAGGCAGCTGCCTTAACTCTTCTTCTTATCGTTATGGTGCTAACTGCTACACTTGTAGAACTTCCTGTAACTTTTTTCGTACCTCGCAACAAGTCGAAGCAAAAACTTCTCACAATAAATCTGCCGTCCCTCTCCGTTTTTACTCATTTGCGAGCTTGTCCTGTACGCCTGATATATCCTCTAGTCTGTCGGTATCGTTTAACATTGCGAAAAATCACAGAAGAAAATATTTTATGTCGTTCTACCTTATTTTTGCGTTCCTCTAAATTTGTCCCCGAGTGTATAATGTCCAGACAATTTTTATTTCTACTACTAAGGCAGGTAAGCATGCGGTCCGCCTGATGAAAAACGGTTACCGCAGCCTATGGACGCCTGCAACTTCACTCTTTGAATGATACATTAAATTGTCCCATAACTAATCTTAAAACCCCCAATCAACGTCGAATAATATTGATTTTCACTCCCTTGTTGGCAAGGGTGACTAAAGGACAGACGAATCGAGGGTACGGTATAATCCCTAGCACCCTTACCCTTCAATAACATAATAACACCGTTTGATGGCTATATTTTACATACGTTTATAAGATAATATGGCGTGTTTTAAAAAACGATAAACCGACTTAAAATTCTCTTACTTTTACACTTATTTTAAGTTATGCGGGATAAATACTAATCCCCCGGATATAAACAAATTATGTGAACCCTTGGGGATTGTTTTCTATACAAGAGTGAAAAAATTTTCAAAATCGGTCCATAATTGGCGGAGATATCGCGTGACATACATACAAAAAAAATCTGACGATTTGATAACCTCCTTCTTTTGAAGTCGGTTAAAAATATGATCGGAGTCGTAGGGAGATAGCGAGATATTTTAATTACCTTCCGCCCGCGACTTCACACGCATTTTTCCGGGATAAAAAATCATTATATTTTTTGTATACAAAACTCAAGGAATATTGGTGGAAAATATTTAACGCTATTGGTATCATCATGCAAAGCACAGAAGCTCGAAACAATTTTTGATTTTGAAAGATTTCATTAATCATTTAATTAATCTCACGTATGTGTTCAAATTGATTCGCGGGCCGTGGGGCCGCGGCGTACGAATATCGACCCCTCCAACTCAACCCGTGGATGTCGTAAGAGCCGACTAAGGGAACCTACCAGAGGAAGGGCAGCAGCTTCCTTCTGAGTATTTTTAAACACCAACACTGCGATCACCAATCCGCCTGCCAAGCGTGGTGATTATGGCAAATCCCCCCGTACATGGGAGACCATCCACTCGATGGACCGAAGACATCGTAGCGGTTGCAGGGAGTCGATGGACGGAAGCGGCTCAGGACCGCTATTTGGGGCGTCGTACGGGGGAGGCCTATGTCCAGCAGTGGAAGTGTTAGAGCTGATGATGATGATGTGTTAAAATTAAAATTTAAAACTTTTTTGCTACTCATGTGATTATACGTTGTTGTAGTTTGTTTGAGTTTTTAGTGATAACTTTGCTGTTACCTTGTTGTTTTCTGTTATTTTTATCAGTTTTTATTCATAAATATCTTGTTGACATAAAATATCTTGAATAAGGTAAGCAAAAATCCTCCGTCTACGTGAATTATAATCGGAGTATAGCGCTGTTCAATCAGTGTCACAATCAAAAGCGTCGCTCTTCAGAACTGTAAACTCTGCCTCTGCAGTGTAGCAAAAACAATGTTGTGCACGGCTAAACATTTAGCACAGAACCACTAACAAGTATGTATTGAAACCTAAACAAACAAACTTGTGAAAATGTTCAGCGTTGTAATCGCTCATTTGGACATATCAAGGTGTTGGCTGTGTCGTTAACCTTCAGGTACGACTTCCTGAAGAGACAGAGATGATTGTATTATCTTTACGTATATTATTGTAATGGTGTTAGTGGTAAAAAGAACTGTAGCTTACTAGCCTGTATTTTAGCTACAAATAAAGATTTTCTTATTCTTTTCTTATTCGTATAGACCACAGACTAGATACTTTTATCTAGTCTGTGGTCTATACCTGGTGGATGACGACAGTAACTAAAAATCACATAACGAAAAAGTTTACCCGGAATGGTTTATCCGGAATACTGTCAGGTGTGTAAACTCGCTCCTACAACTACATACGCCATCACGTGAAAATAAACGGATCCAGTAAACCGGATCCTGTAAAACGGATGCTGTGTATGTGTGAGCCCTAAGACGACGAATGTGGATCCGATAACGACGATCTCAGAGTGCGGCTGTTGCAACGTTGCTTATGCGCGATTGCAAGATCCGACTGCGACTCGACTGCGACAATGCACATGCGCTCTGTGCAACGGCACGGCTCGATGGGACCATGGTCCGACCCGTGCTAGAAGTGACAAAGAACCTACTTATATACATATGTATACTCCAATTCTAAAACCTGGATATTTTTTGTATGTTAAAAACCCAAGGAATATTGGTGGAAAATATTTAACGACATTGGTATCATCGAAGCAAAGCACAGAAGCTTGAAACATTTTTTGGTTTTGAAAGCTTTCATTCATCGTTTCGTTTTAACTTATCTATCGTCGTCGTAGTGATTATGCGTTGTTGAAGTTTATGTTTTAGTGATAACCTTGCTGTAACCTTGTTGTTGTTTGTTATTGTTATACTTTTCGTCCATGAATATTTTTGTTGTCATAAAATATCTTGAGTTCTTAATCAGAGTATAACGATCCGTGCGGGTACTATTTATGACCGGTAGCGGTAACGAAAATATGAATGGAATTATTGTCTTTTCATACGTCCCGTTTGCCGGCGGTACCCGGCGGCGAAGTGTACATTATGGGCATGTACGATAGCTCTCACGCGTACCGTCGAAATTTGTATACATTTCGCTGCCGGGTATCCGGGACCGGCTACCCGGTAACCAGCCGAATTCTGCTAACCAATAGCTTTACTATGACAGTGGTATCGTTGCAGAATCGTCCATAGATGAAAGAAACTCTAGTTGGTGGGTGCGGTGCCATATGCACAGCAGATTGATAGATTGGTTTCAACCTTTGCACTTTTGACACGCGTTTCGCCAACGCCAATAGTTTCTTTAAACATAGGTAGATTGCCAAAATGTGTCATGCTGACGATAACATTGGTATAGTGAAGTGATTATATGTATTAAATTGTAATCATTCATATTTTATATTCTGTATAATTAAATCGTTCGGGAAACTTCGCAATATCTTCTCCTCACATATACCGCAGAGCCTCAAGACGAAAGTCTTAACCAATGTGTGCTACCAGTGATGACTTACGGATCCTAGACGTGGTCGCTCACTATAGGCCTTGTGCATAGGCTCAAAGTCACCCAGCGAGCTATGGAGTTTCTCTACGCGATAGGGTCCGGAATACGGAAATTCGTAGAAGAACCAAAGTTACCGACATAGCTCTCAAAATCAGCAGGCTGAAGTGGCGATGGGCAGGCCATATAGCTCGTAGAACCGATAACCGTTGGGGAGTAAAGGTTCTCGAGTGGCGACCGCGATGCAATGCGAAACGGAGTGTGGTATCGCAGGGAGTCGTTGGATGGAGGCGGCTCAGGACCGCTATTCGTGGCGTCGTTTGGGGGAGGCCTATGTTCAGCAGTGGACGTGTACGGGCTGATGATGATAATCAAATAATTTTTATTAATATGCATGTACGAGTTAGGCTTACAACATAATGTAGGTGTACATTATGTTGTAAGCCTAACCGGCAAACTAGAGATACTATAATTATATTTGACATAAGACCAATATTAATGTAATGTTACACCTAGTTCACAACAATAAATTATTTTATCTTTTATAAATTTAGTGAAATTAGGTCCCAGGACGTTTGAAAAGGCACTTGTTGGGGATCGCAGGATCGGAAATCGCTCTCACTCGAACCACTTACCCTCTAGCCATCTCCAGGCTTTTTATAAGCTTTTTAATCTTCCATATCTCGACGTTGCGGTCAGCCGAGCACTCTTCAGACTCCATCTTGACCACTCACTACACTACGCGATTGCAATGACGTCGAGTTTCGTTTTAGTTTAATTTTCAAGGGATTCAGCTCATTTTGGAAGACATGGTACCTAAGCTACTCAAAGCAATTTGAACTCTTAAGATATGATGATAAGTATCTAATTGATGATTCTAATCTCCCGGATCTGGAAGTCGTTGGTAGAGTCCTAACCAGAAGTTGGCAAGAAGATATTCTCGCGAATGCGTGTCTAATTGGCTACTGCGTAAAGCAAAAATGACTTTTACGATTGTTTTCAGACGCGAATCAACGGTCCTCGTAAACTCCATCTGATGAAAATGGAAGGTAGTAGAAAAAGCCGAAAAAGGTTAAGATGAAGCTTGATGATGGCTTTGTTGAAGGAATCTGCGCTCAAATCAA
Source organism: Eupithecia insigniata (assembly GCA_947859395.1). NCBI lineage: Eukaryota > Metazoa > Arthropoda > Insecta > Lepidoptera > Geometridae > Eupithecia > Eupithecia insigniata. The sequence continues at coordinate 6,999,705 of OX402021.1, forward strand.
AAGATGAAACGCAAGAGATTTTTACACTGTTATAAATGAATTTCGTTCATCATAATTCATGAACGTAGTTTTTTTTAATTTAATTATATAACACTTGTTTTATTATGTTTGTTTGTTTTATACAGCCTTTATTGTAGTCTTTTGTATAATGTAAGTTTTTTGTTTTTACTTTCCCCAGTTTTTGTGTATGTGTGCTAAATAAATTTTTATTGTATTCTATGAAAAAATGCTTATATTCTTTATTTAGATTTTAAAGTTTAAAACGCCGTGTTTCCGCACTGATTTAAGACTAGGGGCCCCAATGCAAACTCCTAGGTTACTGTGGGGAGGCTGTCGCTACATCTCGAGTCCACTACGATGCGGCGTTGCACATGCGTCCTGCCCTTGGGTCATCAGATCGATCATTTTGACGCAGTGGGCGGGATTTTATTAACCGACTTCAAAAAAAGGAGGTTCTATTCTATGTATGTAGGTATGTTTTCAGGGTAGTAATAAAAGCTCCTACAAAAAAATAATAAGCTCACTAAATATTAAACGTACCTACTGCCTAAAATACTAGCTTTCCGATTACTTTTGTCCGAAAAAAATGATGAAACAACAATGCAACAAATGCAAAAGAATAATCCATCAGTCCATAAATGAAAGAGGAATCGACGGATATACAAAAATAGACATACATACAGCCAAACATAGAACATCCTCCTTTTTTACCCGACTACCAAAGGACGAGGATTATAATTTTGACACCCTATGTACATATGTATGTAGCCGATTTTTATGTTCCCACGTAAGTAGCGCTGAAACTACTGTTCCGATTTCAAGAAATGAGGTATCGCATGATTCGTCTTAATAGCCCGATGGTTATAGGCTACGTGACGTCAGATAAAAATGGGGGTCTAACGAGATAGCGGGGGTCTAAGTAATGGTCGAAAATCCCAATGTTAGTAAATATGCTCGTGTGTGGTATCGTTGCAAAGGTCTTTGTTTGTTCTTTCCGAAACCGTTTATCAAACTTTTGTGAGGTTAACGATTCTCAAGCTATCAGCAAAAAGGTGTAAAAAATATAGTTAAAAACTATAACCCGACTAGGTACATAAAAGTCTTAAACAAGCGTTCACCTATTGTCCATAGCATTTCTTTTGATACTTAGGTAGTCGGAGGCACCCACCCCATATACCTAGGGTACCTACAAGTAGGAACAAAGGCCTCCAACTACCTAAGTATCATAAGAAAATGATAAGGACGACAATAGGTGAACGCTTGTTTAAGACTTTTATGTAGTCGGGTTTTAGTTTTTAACTATATTTTTTTGAATAGAATAGAAATAGAATAGAAAGAACATTTATTTCGACACAGGTACAGATGAGAATAAAATAAACAATCGGTAAACAAAAAACATTGTAACATGGAGTAAGTTAAGTAAGACTGTTACAATAAAAATAACCTTTGCCGCCATCAAGCGCTGCCGAAAACGTTGACGACTTATGTCATATTATGACCATTCGATATAGAAATCTAAACTCAGATCGCGGCGGCGGCGGCGCAGCACCGCGGTGGCTGGGCAGTGAATGAGTTAAGAAAGTATAGCGCCGCATTTAGGAAAGATTGCGCTTGCGTCTTTCTCTCGTTTTGGTATAAAAAATGAGTTTTTTTTTTTATAAAAAATGGGCTGTGGTTCTTATTCCTTATGATGATAACAAAACTTAAGAAAGTTTTAGCTACTGTACTCCTAGTGTCTGGGTTTTGCACAACATCATCTAGCCCCGAGCTAAGCAGAGCTTGTGTTATGGGTACTAGATGACTGATATACTTAATACATTATAATTACATAGATGGATATTTTTTAATCCTATCCTACTAATATTATAAATGTCAAAGTTTGTATGGATGGATGTATGGATATTTGTTACTCTTTCAAGCAAAAACTACTGAACTGATTAGGCTAAAATTTGGTATGGGTATAGTTTGGGACATGGAATAACATATAGGGTATTTTTTATACCGATAAAACGCGGGCGAAGATGCGGGCAGCAGCTAGTATTACGTAGAAAATACCTACCTAGAACACCTGGAAGGGACCTACTAAGGCGGGAATATAACCCGCAACCTCCTACCTGGCAGGCGGATTGTCGCCCGCCAATTCTTCACCTAATTTTAACTGTAGTCCAGTTTATTACCCGACTACCGGAGGGTTATGATTTTAAGAGTGTGGTGCTATAAGAGTTTCAATAAATAATGATGACATATAAAAACTTCTGCCAATAGATTCATCAAAGTGAGCAAACTCTCTCAGTGGCAGCTTGGGTGATTTGGCTGAATGGTGCAATAGTCACTTTGACCATAATTAATTATCTAAATAATTTTATTTAACATATCTTAAAAAAGGTTAACAAAAGAATAACTATATTCTAAAGGTTATACTTTCCAACTGTTGATCTGATTTGCGTGAAATTTGATAAGCGCACAGATTAGACTTGTGCAATGTGCTGGTAACTAAATGAGGCGAATCAGTCAGGGTTATTAAGATTTAATAAATATAATGTGTAATTAGTCTATTTGAAAATGGATAAAACAAAAATTATGATGTGTGGGTTGAAAGAATTGTGCACAAAATGCCCAATTTCCAAAGCAGGCTGGTATATCATACAAGGGGCAATGGGAATTTTATTGCATTTTTTCACAAGTCTTATCTTACTGGAATCCAGCATCTGAGCTGCAAAGATCCATGAAGCAACGTAGTGCAATCCAAGGACCTATATAAAGGTTCCAGCTTCTGGCCGATGAGGCTATTAACATGAGGATGGCGGTCTTTTCTTACTAGACTTACTTAGGATAAATTAAGGTTTGAATTTGGTGGTAAGTCTTTTTACGTCTCGATGCATGTTTGCCAGTACTGGGGCTGCATTTGTTGTGTGTCAGGTCATTTATCTTATATATAAAATTTCCATTTCACAATGTTAGATACCATACTCCTCCGAAACGGCTTTACCGATTTTTACCAAATTTTATATGCGTATTCAGTAGGTCTGAGAATTAGCTACTATCTATTTTCCATACCCCTAACTGATAAGGGTTGAAGGCAAAACAATGTTTGGTGGGTCAGCTAGTCATATATAATAGATAATGTGTTTCTGACTTTCTGTTCTATCTGGTGTGCAATAATAGTAGATTGTTACACAAGGGTAGTAAGGGAGCTATTACAGAACAAGATCCAATTTGGCGCCAGTACGAGCGCAGCTCGCAAAGGGCCCTAAATTGGATTGAATGCATCCGAGATATCGAAGCGAGGGTGAATATAGTTCGAGGGTGTAATAGCTACTTGCAACCAGGGTAAGCATGCTACTTTACATCATAATGGCGAGGCAAATAAAACATTAACTTTTAACTTTAGTGTATTACAGTAGCACAGATCAAATGAAATGAAAGGCCGCCATTTCCTCAGTTTTTTTTTTTGTAAAAAGTTTTCTTATCATTTTATAAGAAAAGAGATTGTTTCACCAAGGAGTTTTTTTGCATAACTTGAAAAGTCTTTACAATTCAAACAAAGTGTGACGTAATGAGATTTGAAAATGGAATTTGTATAAAAATGCATTGTGTTACGAATATCATCTTACACAGCCTCTTTGCTTACTAAGTAAAACCTTCTTGCCGAGCATTATGGTGTAAAGAATATTTGTATTGTATTGTACCAACAAACTTTACTAATAGTTGTTAATTGTATCTGGACTGGTGTCCGCAACTAACCCACAGGTGGGCTCTTTTTGAGTGTCGGGTAGGGGGCTGCTAGTTTAACCACCCAATGTCTTCCAGGAAAACAAACACTACATATGGTTTATGATTGTCAATGGTCAATTACAGGAACAATGGTTAGAATATAGTATCTTTAGTATCTGTAGCAATTTCATGAATACAACTTTTCTAAAGGTGTATGTATGAATGAGGTTACTAACCTTTTTGATATAGCTCAATTCACACTGACTATTACTACTTAACGAAATTCTCAAACGCCATTGCAATTCTATGAATGAGTAGTATCCAACTCTCCCACAAGTTGGCACCATATTGAAACTGTGACTGGTCATACTGAGTCATCCCCTAACCTAACAGGGCCTTATGTATTTGGGCTAAGGGTCATTATCAGAGGATATTGACACCAGGCTTAAGAATTTCACCCTCGACTTGCGCACGCACGCGACGCAATGCAGGACGAGCAAAATATCGATTTTTTCAGCCATTAAATGAATGATACAAAGCTTTCTCATATGTAAGAGTTATGACGTAAACAAAGGTTGAAGTAGGTAGGGAGAATGAAAACTTACCCCCTGGCCATTTCTAAGCTTTTGATGAGCTTCTTGATCTTCCAGATCTCGACATTGCGATCAGCAGAGGTCTCGTCTTGGCTGGACATTTTTGTTTTGTTGGTTTAGAAAGTTCCTGATAAAGTTTTTGCTGTACAGTCTTGAAAAAACCACAATATACAACTCAGAGAAAGGGGTTTGTATTTCAGAAGGTAAGTAGGTAGCTGCTCAAAACCAGATCAAACCGGACATGCCAAACACCACGGTCCTACCACACTTTCAACAGTTCACGTTTATAATGCTCGTTATCACTTAGTTCCCGCAGTGCGAGGATTTTCAACAGTTCTTTAAATCTGTTCCCATGTGTAGCAAGGGATTTTATTATCGTGGGACAAAAGATGACGTTGATAAAATTAATAAAGACGCGGCGCGGCGAGTTCACTCGTTGTCCGCCGTAAAAAGGGTTACCATATAGAATTCAACGAATACCTAAACACATTCTCCAAAGTGTGTTTTTCGATTTACAATTAGTATTTTAGAGGTTTAGAAGCTTTGATACAACTTAAAATCAAATGTTTCTATCATTAGTGATTTACTAATATTAATTTAAAAACGAGTTTAAAACATTATATTAAAAAATGCAGGAAACTCATGTCTTTATTTCATTGATAGTGAGTAGAGTTTGCACAAAAGTTTGGTACTTTGATACAGAGTGGCAACTCTGTATTCCAAAAACGTCAGTGTCAAACCTCTATGGTGCCAAAAATAAAATGTTTATGGCTACCTACTCTATGGTCTATGGTTTATTCCCCACAGACTATTTTCATTCGTTCATTTTGGCTTAGGTAGAATTCCATTCGTCAAATACATGTCAAATATCTTTGTCCGATGTACTTTTGATCAAAGAAATTGGAAGACATCATCCAATTTCCTAAAAACTGTTGCCCGCGGCTTCACATGCATTGTTTCTATGGAAACGTATAAAGGTTATTTATTTCATATGGAAACTGATATTTTATGAGTTAAGATTTTTAATTTCTGATTAGCCAAAAAAAATTCCACTACACAACTCTTCACACCCTACGCAATATGAAGAGTTTGGATTTAGTTGTAAGGCGACCGCAATCCTAGTACAACGTCCGCGATGCCAAAGTACTCGGTGATTTCCTGCCCAAACGACATCAAAGTGCGTAAAAAGGATGGTGTTTCATATTTTAGGTCAGTATCGTAACCAATTTACGACTTTATCTATCCACAGAGCATGTTTCCATTTTAATTTCAATAATTTTCATTTTAGTAACCAAATACAACGGTCACTACCCGACCTTGGCTCCTGGATGGATGGGTGTCTCTTTCACACGTTTAACAAATGTGTAACAGTAAAAGTGAAACAAACAAACAATGTAAATCCTGTATTGGCCATAGGATCTATAAATAAGTTTGTCAATCTTAGTTTCTAAGGGCTGTGGATTTTGTATACTAAATAAATAAATAAATAGTCTCGTCCAACATTGTTACAAGAGTGATGTGCAAATTTGTTCTCGAAGGAAAAGGTATGGAGTGGATTGAAACTATTTTTTTTTATTTTGAACATTATAGGTATACATGATAATGATAATATAATCATATTGTATAATTTTTTAATATATGATCGGATTTTTTTTTAATTTTAAACTAACTGCGCCCTCCGGGATTACTCGCGATTTTCGGGATAAAAACTAGATAGCCTGTGTTAATCCAGGATATGTTATCTTTAGGCTATCTGCATTTCCATCCAAATCCATCCAGTCGTTAGAGCACGAAGAAGTAACAAATATACACACAAAAACATAAAACCAGATGTTTAGTTCCGGAGATTACTGATGAGGTTTTAGTTTATATTCGTTGAGTTTGATTGTTGTCATTTGGACAAGTTACTACTATGGTTACATAAAAGTTGTTAATTAATTAAGTCACAGTGGAAAATAAAGATATAAAGTGAATGGATCGTTTTTCTTAGTTTATAGGATTACCATATAGGAATATGGAGACTTCCTTGTGCAAATTAATAACGTCAGGAATTTAACAGGTTATGGGCCCAGCTCGCTTCACTGCGTTTTCTCATTTTTTGTTTTCTCGTTTTCTCATAGGTACATATTAACTCACAAACTCACATTTCACAAATATTACCTCCATAAAATGTTATCATTATAATCATAAAGAGCATCTCCACTGCTGTCTTGTTCCAGTTCGTACTCATAGCCTGAGTCATCGAGTTTTGAATTATGATTATATTGCGTTCAAGCGACATTGAACACGAGTGAAATAGGCATCCGTCCAAGAATTTTTTTATCAAATGTTACTCGAAGAAATTTGACAAGTGGAATACCACCCTTAGAAGTATAGTTCACTTTTTCTTTCAATTTAAACCAACTGTCAAGTCAACTGTAGATGTCACGTCAAATGGATCGAATCAATCATATGATTATTTTTTGCTTTGGAATTTTTTCATGGACCTTTTTTGAGGTTATCTTTTATCATTTCGCAATAGCTCACGATATGTTATGCAGTAGATTACAGCAAATTATACTGAACAGGGTACCAGCTGCAATTGATAGAGATAATGTACAGTATCGTTGTCTAGTTAGAGCGCGGCTGATGCTAAAGCAATGTCAAATGAACAAGTTGTTTGCGTCGCTAGTCAAAAATAAGAAAGAAGTTCCTATCATGTCGGTTAGGTTTCTCATTCGGGATCTTGGACTAAATAAGCTGCGGAACGTGTGGACGCGTAGAGTTAACGTTAGCAACGTTTTCAAGAGGTACAGGAGAGATAGGAGTGTGCGTGAAGTTTTCCTGTGCTTCCGTCAAACGTTTTTCCATCCAAGGGGAACAATATTACTTTCAGCAACTGCAGCTTGCAAAGGGAATGTTGACGATGAAGATGATGGAAAAGTAGAATTACCCAAGTGCAGTCAGGACATTACGGATGAAGAGTTACAGGTACCTATATTTGGGCTGATATCCAAGAATTTGTTTACTCATTGACATGGCCAAGGTCATTAGAAGCACAGGGAAAAGTAGATAAGCAGATTGCAAAATACTGGTTCAGTTCAAAGTTTAGATGTTAGTCTGTGAAGATCTCCAGTAATGTTTATAATTAGAAACAAATATTTATAGTATCAAACAACTTTTTCTTCCTACAGAACTTTTATTATGGACTTGAAAATATATTTAACTAGCTACTGCCTGCAACTTCGCCTGCGTTTTATCGAGATAAAAATAGCCTATAATGTTATTCTAGGTCCCTAACTATACCTATACCAAATTTCAGCCTAATTAGTTCAGTAGTTTTTGCATAAAAGAGGAACAAACATCCATACTCACAAACTTTAACATTTATAATATTAATAAGTAGGATTTTATGAACTTAAATTAAATTTTAAGGTATAGAATGCTTATGCATGTTATCCACACTAATCACAACTTCTGGTCTGGAGACCTCCTTACTGCCCATGACCAGAAGTTGTGATTAGTGTGGATAACATGCATAAGCATTCAAATTGTGTCATATAAATAAAACTAATAGCAAATCTCTCATCAACAGAGCTTGCTTGCAGCCTTTGATGGGATTGAGGAGCTCTCAAAAACAATATTCTGTCCAACTTGTAACAAACGGGTCATGATTGATAGACGGCTATCTACTATTAAATATTGCACGTAAGTAATAAGATAAATCTGAAAAACCCAAAACTGATCTCAAATTGTTAATTATTATTATTATTAAATTTAAGCATTTTAAATAGGTTACTACCTGTCTCACATCAACATCTATTATATAAGCACAATATATATGTACATGGTTGGTGTACCTAGATTAATAAATAATATAAATAAGCCAACTTAGGTACAATTTCACTGTTTGCTGCAAAAACTAAGTTCAGCTTGATAGAGTTCAAATTCGTAATACTTATTGCTCTTGAACTTGGTTCAGCCCTTCACCCGGCTCAAATTTATGTGGGTAAAATGTGCTGAACTCATTTAAAGTGCTAAAGTGAGTTTACCTGATATTGAATGCATTCCTTCTGTAAAAAAAATGTCTGTGTCTCGTTTAGATATCGCAAGTTAAACAAACTACAGTGTGCTCAGTGCCACTGCTTAGGGGGGAAAATCACGAAATATAACAAGGCTCTCCCTTGTTGTATTTCTTGATTTCACCCTCTGTGGCACTGAACACACTCTGTGAATGAATGAACACCTTATTATACTTAAATTAACATTAATACAAAATCTTATATCTAAATGAAAAATAAACAGTACAAAAGGAGGCCTCATCTCTGAGAGTGATTTGTTCCAGGCAACCTAGAGGTCTGTGGTTCAGCCAAACGTGATTAATGGAATACCCCAGTGGTTATCATCTTACATTTTCAATAGTCTTTCTTTAATAATGTCAATGAATAGAATTATTTATTCAGATAAAAAATCAACAATACATTTTTGTTAGAAGTGCCTTAAAGCCTATGTTAGGTTTAATTAGACTCAGAGTTCTCACCGGTAAGTAGGTAACTATATAAATTTTATAAAATATACATTTTGACAGGCTTTTCATGAGCCAGCAATGCTTAAAATTAAACATATTTATAGACTAAAGTTCTTCAATATCAAAACATAGTAGGTTCCTATGATAATGCTAACGTACACAAACAAACCTTTCGCTACGGTCCGAATGTTGCAAAATGTAAAGCAAAATGCTAAGACTTAATCGCACTCCGGTCCTCTTGTGGCATTGACTGTTGTTAATTTTGATTTCTTTCTTCAATTTTATGTGCAGATGTTCCACTAATGGCACTGAATTTGTAAAAAGTATAATTTTCTAATTAATTTCAGGTGCAAAGAAGCAAGCACGCCAACAATATCAGAAGATGGCTGGGAGCCGTATGTGGAGGCTGAAGATACAATAATCTGGCGGAAGGAGTACAAAGTTGGACAGGGCCTCTATGCTTACAGAGGTAAGGGGTCACATCACACGATCTTAATTAAGGCGGCGTCCTGCGTGGGCGATTTAAAGCGAACGCGATTACAATGCGATGTGGTGCGACATGGCCACTCTGTCCTGCGTGCGCGCGAATCACCACCGCCATCCGCCGCGCCGCCCGCGCGTCGTTCAGTTGAGATTGAACTTTTGTCAGTTCTCGCGAAAATATCAAACCAACTGATCGCGTTCGCTTCAATTCGCGTCGCGTCGCAGCGCTACGTGACCATCGTAGAACACTTTACACAATAGTTTTCGATGATTATTTTTGCCGCGCCGCACCGCGCCGCTTCGCGTTCGCAGATTGCTCACGTAGGACGCCCCGTAAGTCTATAGATAAACTCTGGTTCGATTCCCGCCTTGGGACAAAATGTTGTGAACTGCAAATATTTGTCTAGGGTTAAAATTTTTGAGACTATCACGGTTATTTACAACACTAAAGTTAATAACGGGATATTTAAGTACCATAATTTGAGTTCTCCAATATTTCGGCACAGTTACATGCTCCATGATCAGGGAACAACTGAAGTCACTGTGAGTTAGTTTTTATTGGCAGATATATTTATACTCTATATAGTATTGGAGAACTCAAAAGCTCAAATCATGGTATATATCAAGTTAGTTACTTTAGGGTTTGTCTCGGGTGTTCTAGGTATTTAGGTACTATGTATGATAAAAGATATATATCTATGTTATATATTGTATCAAGTCGACGACCGATGTGGCGCGGTGGGCGAAGGTCCGCCTGCGACGCAGGAGGTTGCGGGTTCGATTCCCGCATCGGGACAAATATTTGTTCAGGGTGTTCTGGTCGTTTTTCTATGTATAATAAAAAACTATCTATGTAATATATTGTATTATGTATATCAGTTATCTAGTACCCATAACACGAGCTCTGCTTAGCTTGGGGCTAGATGATGCTGTGTGAATTGTCCAGCATTTTTTTTTATCAAGTATATAATTCATCTACATAGTACCTATATACGTATAAAACAAGTTCTGTTTAGCTTGGGGCTAGATGGTATGTGGATTGTCCAGCATTATTTATTTTCATTTATACATACAGTCGAACATAAAACCTCTTTTCGAAGTCGGTTAATAAAGGTCACCAACACGTGCCTGTGGCTGGTAAAATGCGAGTGGATGGATATTTATTGCTGTTATATAATGTAACATACATAGATAGATATTTTTTACTCTAGATATATAATAATATGGCGTGTCTAAAAAAACGATAAACAGACTTCAAATTCCCTTACTTTTACACTTATTTTAAGTTTTGCGGGATAAATACTAAACCACTGCGGATAAAAAAAATATGGGACCCCTTCGGTATCATTTTCTATACAGTAGTGAAAGAATTTTTAAAATCGGTCCATAATTGGCGGAGATATACCGTAACATACATACAAAAAAAAACATACAGACGAATAGATAACCTCTTTATTTTGAAGTCGTTTAAAAATACCCAGAACGCGAGCGGAGCAAATATTTGCAGATTGTACAAACATTTGTCTAAAGGTCAAACCAGCAACCCCCTGCGACGCAGGCGGACCTTCACCCGCCACGCCATATAGGTCGTCAACAAGAGATAACTATTAAATTATGTTGCAAGGTCAGTTCTGTCTTGTATATTTTATTTTTCATTATATAAGTTTATCGGTAATTCTATAAATCTAAAAAATTGTTAGTAACTTTTACGTTAGTTTATACAGCAGTTTTTACGTACCGAATCTTTCTTTCGCAAGAATAATTCGGTACGTAAATAATATTATGTATGTATATATATATATATATATATATATATGTATATTCTATTGTGTAAAAATTCAATATTAAATTCTGTTACCTAGCACTACCTACTAAACTGTTGTCCACACTACCCAAAGGTTAGCAGGTAGAGAATGCTATCTAGCATTATGCTCGCCTATGTACAACTTTTGTGCAATAAAGTATATTCTATCTATTCTATTTAGTTTACTTCATTATCGTATTTGTTACCAAGACAAAACTGTTCTCCATTTTTCCTTCACAAGCAAGCAGTGTTTTAGCTTTTATATGCGAGGACACATAAATGGTTATAAGTTATTATTTAAGTTTATTTATAAAGTGTGTATAACTGTTTGTTCTCCGAATAAAATAAAATAAATAAGGTAAACATATCAGCAGGTTACGTAATTAGTCAGATAGTATAGTCAAGGTCAAAGCCATTAGGCTCCTAAGCTAACGTTAGGTGTTATCATAATATACGAGTATTATCTAATAGTACTAATTGTGTTTGTTTTATTCAAGGGCGGCTATTTTTACGGTTCTAATTCTAGTCGGCCCAGTTCATTTTACTATGTCACACTAATTCTTGCGAAAGTTGGATGTTTGGTACTTCTTTACGCTGAAACCACTCAACGGGTTGAGCTAAAATTTTCATCATCATATCAGCCCATACATGTCCACTGCTGGACATAGGCTCCTCTCCTTAATAATATAAATGTCAAAGTTTGTGAGAATGAAATTTGGGAAATGAAATTTGGCATGGGTATAGTTTGGGACCTGAATAACATATAAGTTACTTTTTATCCCGATAAAACGTGGACGGAGGCACGGGCAGCAGCTAATCTCTAATAAGATTATTCGGAATGTGGGCCCCTTACCCCCGAATACTCAAACGCAACTCAGATTTAAGCACGTCTCAAGTGACGAATTATTGGCACATTTTCACTGAAAACTGTCAGAAAATCACGACTTGAGACGCGCTTAAATCTGAGTTGCGTTTGAGTATTTGGGTGTTACTCATTTTGAAGTTCGCGCCAAACTCTAATGAATGAATGAGCAATAGACAGTAGACTTTACAAACAACTTGTTCATTCGTTGAATTCAAAACTACCCTCGAGACAGTGAATTAAATGATTGATTTCCGCTCTCCATCTTACACAAAGCTGAAATGCTTCCGCCGTGTCATCAAATTATTTCTCTAATTTCTTCTTGAAATGGTGAACGGACGAATTTCGTCTTCAAGTTTAGATAAAATTTATAATTACAAAACAAAACGTTTTTTTCTTATAAAAATCGAAATATCAAATGAATTAACTTTGCATGAAATAGATAAAGTGTAATTAAAACTAAAGAAAACGGCTCCTTTCGAAATTAGAGTTTTTGTTCCCGTGCTCATTGCATGTAGCGTCGCGTCGTCCATTTTGCATTGCTCGCTGTAATACAGAAAGGTCAGGGAACATTTTATTCGAGTTTTTGTACAGCGGAAGGCGATTTATACTTTATCGAAAGGACTTCGAAAAGCTAGATGGTGAGTGTATTTAACTTTTCTCTACAAACAAGATTTTTTTGCGTTAGTTACATTGTTCTAATCTCGCGCACGTGTTGGTAACTTTTTATTCTTATTGAGAACCAGCACTACTTTCGTGTAAAAGAACAAAACCTCGCAGGGCAAGCGACTTAGGAATTCGTACCATGTGGGACAAATATCATAAATGGATCCCCATCTACAAAAAAAAATAAAAAAAAGCTGTAAATATCAATGGCGTCAGTAGGCAGTATCAATGCCTCTGACGAAGCATCACCTCACACACAGGTCACGTTTGCTAAAAGCGTGCCCTACACAGCAATGGTGTGTCAACTTGAGCCATGCGCTCGATTTTATACAGACGCAAGAGATTCCTGGAGGACTTTCCTGTAAGAACCTTTCGAGTCAAAGTTATCACGTTCCTTCTGGCGCAGAAGCAGACGCATAAGTTTTGCGTTAGTGATCGGAATCGTAAGAAATCTGGTCAATCACGAGATAAATTTGTTTGGTAATGATTGCGATGTTGTAATAACCGATTTAATTTTATCATGATTCAGTTATTTCGGACATGTGATGCTGAATTTGCAATCTAAATCGCAAGATATCTGGTTAATCGCGTGATAAATCTGTTTGGTAATGATTGCAATCGTATTATAGCTTATTGGATTGTATCATGGTTTAGTTATTTCGGGATTTCCGATCCATCCAGAGGCCATTCAGAGGCCGTAGGTACCTTAAGACTACTTGACTACTACCTAGGAAACACTGTTGGGTGTAGGTAGCAGCCCTTTGCTTACACAAAGCTTTTCTCTATTGAGGTTACATTATCCAGCCAGTTCTTGCTTTTCAACCGACTTCAAAGAGGAGGTTCTCAATTCGACATACGTTATGTTATTTTTTCTATGTTAGTTACTCGATATTTCCGCCAATTATGGACCGATTTTGAAAATTCTTTCACTATTGTATAGAAAATGATCCCGAGATGGTCCCATGAAAATTGTATTCCCAGGGGGTTAGTATTTATCCCGCAAAACTTAAAAACAGTGTAAAAGTAAGGGGATTTGAAGTCGGTTTATCGTTTTTTAAAACACGCAAAATTATACTAAGTCGCCGTCGCCTTTAATTTTTCCTTCGTACCTTGTTTTCTTAAGTACTTACTTAGCATTTTTGCCGAAGATATAGTCATTATGGCAGAATCACTGGAAGACCTTAGCAGGATGCTCAGAGACCTCAACAACGTTCCCGCCAAGTGGGTCTTAAAATGAACATGGGTAAGACAAATATCATGTCTAATGCCCATGTCGTACCCTTACCGGTCTATGTGGGGAACGATGTTATCGAAGTTGTTGATCATTATGTCTACCTAGGCCAAATGGTCCAACTAGGTAAATCCAACTTCGATAAATAGGTCAGCCGACGAATCTAACTCGGATGGGCAGCGTTCGGGAAACTTCGCAATATCTTCTCGTCACAGATACCGCAGAGCCTCAAGACGAAAGTCTTTAACCAATGTGTGCTACCAGTGATGACTTACGGATCCGAGACGTGGTCGCTCACTATAGGCCTTGTGCATAGGCTCAAAGTCACCCAGCGAGCTATAGAGAGAGCTATGCTCGGAGTTTCTCTACGCGATAGGGTCCGGAATACGGAAATTCGTAGAAGAACCAAAGTTACCGACATAGCTCTCAGAATCAGCAGGCTGAAATGGCGATGGGCAGGCCATATAGCTCGTAGAACCGATAACCGCTGGGGAGTAAATGTTCTCGAGTGGCGACCGCGATGCAATGCGAAACGGAGTGTGGGAAGACCTCCCACTCGATGGACCGACGACCTCGTAGCGGTCGCAGGGAGTCGTTGGATGGAGGCGGCTCAGGACCGCTATTCGTGGCGTCGTTTGGGGGAGGCCTATGTTCAGCAGTGGACGTGTACGGGCTGATGATGATGATGACTTAGCATGTTTGTTTATTGTTTTCAGTATATGGGCGTTACAAAGAAGTGTTGGCAAGCGACTACGCCGCTGTAAACCTCGACACAGCGTACAGAAAGCAATGGGACACCGCTGTGGCAGACCTGTCAATCATCGAGCGGAGCCCTACTGTGGCTGGCCAGGCGATTATACACTGGGAGGTGCTGTGGCCTGTGAGTACAACATCCACTTTTTTTATAGTTAAAAGACCTTCGTTTAACCACAATCTCGCCTCATGGAAAGTGACGATGTGTCCGACAGTGTATCACGAAAGTCTTGAAAACACCTATTACTCTTGTCTTGAAGTGTAAAGTGTAACCGCGGTGCAATGCGGAACGGAGTGTGGGAAGACTTCCCACTCGATGGACCGACGACATCGTAGCGGTCGCAGGGAGTCGTTGGATGGAGGCGGCTCAGGACCGCTATTCGTGGCGTCGTTTGGGGAAGGCCTATGTTCAGCAGTGGACGTGTACGGTCTGATGATGATGATGAGTTTTTTGTTTGAACTATTCATCCGTTATATTGATGAATGAGGTGTCTACACATTATTAAATTCTTCTTTCACATGTTGTTGCTGAGTCCTAGTCATTGGCTTAAAGTTAGGAAGTTAGGTAAAACTCGTACACCGATGTGGCAACATTGGGGTATTTCTCACTGCGGTATGTCATTCATTCGTTTAGAACAATCCCTGTCAGCCTGCATTGTTAATGTTCCTTAACCATAGTCACCTACACATGAGAAATTACTTGAGGACCCTTCAGCGCCAGCGACGACGTTTGGAATTATGTTTTGTTCACTTTGTTCTTTGGCGTAGAGAACACAGGAATGCGTTTTTGACGTGGCGGTCAAAGGGTTAATCTACCTAGAATTTTTATTTTTAGCAAGTGTTTGGGAATTTTTGCGATATTTATTATTATCATTCATTTTCGTTTCGTAAACTATATACACTAAGGCCCAACGCAAACAGAAGGCGGCGAAGCGAAGGTAAGATAAAGATACGGTGCGGGCGCGATATCTGCGCGAGTAGAGCACAGGTTCCATAAGATAATGGAAACTTCATATGAATATCCTGATCGTTTTCGCACAGTTTAAAAAATGTCACATGAATGTTACCATATCATATTGTCGAAAGTAAAAGGACTTCGGAAGCAACTTACAAATTGGAGAACTTACATATTTTAACCGAAGTTCGTTTTCGGTTCAAACCACATTCGGTCCATCTCTAATAATAACACTCTCTGCCGTATCCTCCCCGCGTCTGTTCGTGTATATATCGCGCCTGCACCGCACCGTATCTGTACCTTACCTTCGCCTCGCCGCGCGGCCTTCTGTTTGCGTTGGGCCTAAGGCCTCAGCATTACTGCGAATATGATGCGAATAAAATACGCGGTGTGTGAGTTTCATAAGCTGTTCAACGTGACGTATTTTTTATATAACTTAGGTTGAATTTCCCCGTTGCTATTGAACGGGTTCCATATAAAATAATGATCGAACGTCACGTACATACGTATATGGTTAGTTCCTTTGATCATTAATTATAATGTTCGTAGTTTTATATGCAATATTTTTACACACGCCAAATAATACCAACATTATTTGGCGTGTTTTAATATACAATAAGCCGACTTCAAGTTCCCTTACTTCATGATCCAAGAAAACAGGTCTGCTATTCCGGGAGTGTCGCCAGGTGACATCACTGTCCAGTTGCCACTTTATTTCAACAAAATGTAGAATTTGGAAAACAAATGTGGTAAGGATCAATTGAAAAATCAATAAAAAATTACAATCGTCAATTATGTTTGTTAAATCAGTGAAAACAGCGTTAGTTAAATACGAGTCAATGTTTTAAATAATTGGTAAATACAAAACCACATAGTTTTATCAGATTCATACAAGAGCTCGGGGAGTTACGATTTTACGTTACTGGTAACACTAGGAAACAGAGTCGTCTTCTCATTCGCCGACGGCGTCGATGAGCCTTGAGCAACCCACGTGAGCATCGTGTCTCGGAAGCCTTGTTTTCTTATACCATGCCTTACTTTTACACTTATTTTAAGTTTTGCGGGATATATACTAATCCCCAGGGGATTTGTATTTATTCCGCAAAACTTAAAATAAGTGTAAAAGTAAGGAAATTTTTATTCGGTTTATCGTTTTTTAAAACACGCCATATTATTTGTTTCCAGAGGCTATTCGCGAACAGAGACTATGTTTACATCAGACGGCACAAAGAATACAACGTCCACACTCGACTGCATAACCCGTTAGAAGAACGACCATCAAAAACAGAAACAAACAAGCCTGTAGACGTATCCAACCCAAACCAAGTTATAGTTATCTTATTACCCAAAAATATGCAAGAACTTCCACCCATGAAACTAGAAATTGATACTTGTAAACCGACCCCACCTTGTGAAAAACGTGACGAACCCGAAGCTAAAGTAACAACACCGGTAACTACAAAAACAGAAGCAAAGGTACCAGAAGAAAAGCCTGTACCAAAACAGGAGAGTAAAAAACCTGAAACTGGTAAAGTAGCAGTTGATCATGACCCACCAGTTTCAAAAGCAGCTCCGGTAGTGGAACCAGAGAGACCGAGTGTTCATTCCAATGCTAAACGGAAATCCCAAGAAGAGTACAGTAATATGAAGCCAGAACCGCAGACAAAGGATAATAAAGTGTACGTGATTTTGTCGAAGAGCTGTTCTCATCCGAAGGTTCCGGAGACGAGGAATGCTATACGGGTGACTGAGTACTGGAGTCAAATGGTTGTGAGGTCAATAGATGGAGCTGAAAATGTAAGTATTTTTAACTTTCTAGTGGTCGCGCGCGGTCTCTGAGTCCGCAGCGAACTTTTGATGTTTTTTATTATGATTTACTAGCTGGTGCCCGCGCTTTTTTGCGCGTTTTAACGAAAAATATGTATGTCATTCCAGGTCCCAAACTATACTCATACCAAATTTCAGCACAATCAGTTCAGTAGTTTTTGCGTGAAAGAGTAACGAATATCCATACATCCATCCATACAAACTTTGACATTTATAATATTAGTAGAAAGTAGGATACAGACAAGACTTCTTTTCATTACCAAGCCATAAAATGTAGTACAATATTTATTTGTCTTCTGTAACCAGATACGTAATATTGCGGAATCAGACGACACGCGATTACTTATGTTCCGCGCAAGGGTTATTTTTTCTGTCTATGTTTGTTCTACCTGAGCCATAGTAAAGCCATTCTCGATGTATAATGTTTGTGAAAACTAAATAAAAAACCAAATTGTCTACTTGGCATGAAGTTAGAAAAATAATGCTAGACGATTAACACAGCATCATCTAGCCCCAAGCTAAGCAGAGCTTGTGTTATACGTACTAGATGACTGATATACTTGATACAATATATAGATACATAGATAGATATTTTTTATTATACATAGAAAATACCCAGAACACCCGAGGCAAATATTTGTAGATCATACAAACATTTCTCCCAAGGCGGGAATCGAACTCGCAACCTCCTGCCTCACAGGCGGATCTTAGCCCGCCGCGCCACAGGGGTTGTCAATAAATAAATAAAATTCAAAAATGTCCTTCTCCGAGATACATTCTTTCTCCTTGCGATAAATATTTGTCTTTCAAGAAATTATGTATTTTTTCAGACTGGCATGGAGTTCGTGTTAACATACTACGACGAGCCGGCAGTGGGAGGCCTGCCTAGCGGCGTTTCCTCATGGGCCTCCGGTCGCGCCGCGCCCACCTACCTGGACAAGATGCGAGAGGCCGCCAAACAGTACGATGCCTACAGACTCGAGCATGGATTGGGCCCGGTAAGTAGCCAGCATTAGAGGCCTTCCTAGCGTTTCCTCGTGGGCCTCTGGTCGCTCCGCGCCCACCTACCTAGACAAGATGCGAGAGGCCGCCGAACAGTACGATGCCTACAGACTCGAGCATGGATTGGGCCCGGTAAGTAGCCAGCATTAGAGGCCTGCCTAGCGTTTCCTCGGGGGCCTCCGGTCGCGCCGCGCCCACCTACCTAGACAAGATGCGAGAGGCTGCCGAACAGTACGATGCCTACGGACTCGAGCATGGATTGGGCCCGGTAAGTAGCCAGCATTAGAGGCCTTCCTAGCGTTTCCTCGGGGGCCTCCGGTCGCGCCGCGCCCACCTACCTAGACAAGATGCGAGAGGCCGCCAAACAGTGCGATGCCTACAGACTCGAGCATGGATTGGGCCCGGTAAGTAGCCCGCTTTAGAGGCCTGCCTAGCGTTTCCTCGTGTGCCTCCGGGCGCGCCGCGCCCACCTACCTAGACAAGATGCGAGAGGCCGCACAAACAGTACTATGCCTACAGACTCGAGCAAGGATTGGGCCCGGTAAGTAGCCAGCATTAGAGGCCTGCCTATCGTTTCTTCGTGGGCCTCCGGTCCCGCAGTGCCCGCCTCCATATTATTATGTCTTCATTTTCGACCGGCACGTGCCAGTAGTACCTACTGAAAGGATGCCGACGCGTTTATAATTGACACCGAATTTTGATTAAATGTACCGACTGGATACAGGTTTCATTAAAAAAGTGTAATCTAGCTTATAACGAAACGCAACATGTGGCGAGGGAAGAACGGAACGTAGGCAGTGACCGCGACAAGATGGCGGCACATACAGAAAAGCAGCAAAGGCTAACAAATTGTAAAACTCAACCAAAAGATTAATTAAAGTGTTATTGCCCAAATCGGCGTATTTACTAAAAAGTTTATAATAAAGGCGTTAAGTTTTCTTAGTTTCTGCGCAATTTTTTATATGATTTTATTAATGCAAGAACCTTCGAGGAAGTATGAGAAAACATTTAAAAAAGATGAATGAAATCGGTAAAGCCGTTTTCAAGTTATAGCAGTACCAAGAGAAATAGAGGTTAATTTTTGTATATAAAATATATAGATTGTTTTTTTCAACAGGGAGTGCTAGATGGACCCCAGCCCAAGCCATTGTCCTACCGGGAACCAGAACCAAACTCAGATTTCAACGAACAGGACATGGAGGTAAGTAACATTATGACCAGTTAGTTTTGATGACCGATGTTGTACGGCGGGCGAAGGTCCGCTTGCGACGCAGGAGGGCTGCGGGTTCGATTCTCGCCTTGGGACAAATATTTGTACGTTCTAATTTACAATTACACTATACATTCATAGGTATTGCAATAAAATAGATTAAATTGATTAATCGTCTATGAATTTATAATGTTTATAACATTAGAATATAAATAAAAATTGAGAAACAAATTCAAACAAATAATTCATTAAATTTATAATAACATTGTTCAATAAGCCAGAACTTTAGTTTGCTTTTGAAGGATTGTGGTCACGATGATATTATTGGAGCTAACTACTAGTTTATTTATTTCCAGTCCTCAAAACAAGGACCGGAACTTGGACTGGACAAAGATGACCTGAGTAAAAAAGACACTAGCAAAAATCCCAGAAAGCAGGACCATAGGAAGGACGAGGCGGAGCTGAGAAAAAAGAACGAGGCGACGCAAACCGATTTATTTAGGCATGTTAGCGCGGAAACCCTCGCAAAAGATTCCGGGGACAAAGC
The DNA here is from genome assembly GCA_947859395.1 of Eupithecia insigniata. Classification (NCBI taxonomy): domain Eukaryota; kingdom Metazoa; phylum Arthropoda; class Insecta; order Lepidoptera; family Geometridae; genus Eupithecia; species Eupithecia insigniata. The sequence goes on from OX402021.1 coordinate 7,019,859, forward strand.
AGATGCCGAAGTTACAGAGGAAAATCAGGTAAAACTTATTTTTTTCAATTACAATCTGGGTCTCTTCAGAGTGAATAGGTGTCTTCTAGACCTTCTCGTCACACGAAGGTCGTCAATAGACCTACGTTTGACCATAATCTCACCTGATGGAAAGTGTCGATGTGGCGGACGGTATATCACAAAACTCCTATTCACTCTGAAGATACCCAGATTGTAATTAGATGAAAAAACAGATTATTTGATGGGATGTGTACAATACAGTAGCCAAACTCGATGTGAAATGTTTGTAAACAAACCACAACACAAAGACTAAACGGCACTTGATTAGCGGAGAGGTTGAGATATAATTGTAAGCAATGTTATTGAAGGCAGGATTTCAAATCGACAAGTAATGTAAATTGCGTATAAAGACGAAGAGAAAGTTTGTTTACAAACATTTCACATCGAGTTTGGCTAGTGTATACACCTACATTTGTGAAAAATTTCAGAACGATCTGATAGTTTTGGGTATACATTAAAACTGGTTTATTGTCGTAGTGTGTGTGTTATATTGGTGTGTGTCTATTTATAAAACTACTAGCTGTTCCCCACGGTTCCACCCGCATTACCAGGATAAAAGTAGCCTATGTTACTCTCCATCCTTCCAACTGACTCTATGCCAAAAATCAAGTCGATTGTTCGCTTATTTAGGGCGTGAAGGAAGGACAAACAAACACATTTTGTCATTTATAATAAAAGTAGTGAGGATTAATACAATACCGGGTGTTTTTTTTTAAATTATGTTTTTCTTTTAGCCTCTAAATACTCTCTAATTTGTTTAAGGATTTTGTTATTATATTGCGTAAGACTTCTCACTCAAAAGGGACGGTTGCCAGCTCAAACCAGTCAAAATCTAAAATTTTTGTATATTATTTAAACTCTTCTCTTCTAGAATTCATCAGAAGAAGTCACAGAAGACGATGAAGAGGAATCCAATAGCTCGTGGTGGCCAAACCCGTTTTATTTTTTGAATTGAAAACATACTGCCGTGCAGCTAAAGGTTTGCCTTTATTTTAAGAGATTTCGAATGTACAAGAAAACCAATGTCTTGAAATTTTATTTCTTGTCAGAGATTTCGAATGTACAAGAAAACCAATGTCATGAAATGAAGTGACCTTGATATCGGTACAACGGCCCCTCCATGGGGATATATTGTTTTAAATATCCTTTCGTCGTGTTTGAAGACAAGATTCTATAGATTGGTCGATTTTTACAGTTTCTATATTACCTAATGGATTTTGGAACTTAGAAGTTATATTTTTGGCGCAACTGTAACACCCACAATGATTTGCTAATACATACGTTTAGAGTTAAGTGGCCTAAACGATACTCTGGCCAAATTCATTATACAATGTTTGTAAACATTGCAAAAAATCAATAAGTGATTTTTAGCTTAAGTATGGAGATACTTACCTAAAAATCCCAGTGATTTTTTCACAGAAGTTCCACTACTTGTCGATATAAGCTCTTTCCTAAAATGCATATTGCTGACAATTTATTTTCAATGTCAATGCCAAAAAGAGAATTTTGATTTACGTGCAGTAAGTTGTTTATAAATATTGTACATTGAGAATGGCTCTTGTATATAACGGTTCTCAGTTAAGCTCTTTCTTGGTTGAAGACAACACTGTATGAACTCTCGCAGTGAGCAACTTTTGCTGGTAACCTTCTTGCGGTTGTTGTGTCATCGATTCGTACATAGAATATTTATGTACTTTTTAATGTTTTTTTTTTCACGAAGTTTATTTTAAACGTTGATTAGATTACATAACGATGTAAAGATAGATTTGTTTAGGCTGATCAGTCGTTTTTTATTTAGTTTTACAATTGTATAAGAGTTTTTATTACGATAAAAATACAAAACAAAAACTAAAAAAAAAAATAACCTAAAAAGCATAAGAGAGTACATACTCTATGGCAATATTTGCAAATTCTAGCGATACACATTAAATTATTTGACGCAAAATTTTGGTAAATCAGTTAAGCGGTTTTTATATAATTTAACCATTTTTAGGGTTCCGTATTCAAAGGGTGAAAACGGGACCCTATTACTAAGCCTCCGCTGTCTGTCCGTCTGTCCATCAGCGGGCTTGTATCTCATGAACCGTAATAGGTAAACAGATGAAATTTTCACAGAAAGTGTTCTTAATTTGCAGATTTGACAACAATTATTTTTGAAAAATTTTGCTGTCCTTTTGTAAAGGTCTCTCTTGAACTGATAGAGACAGTTGAAATTTTGACAGGGTGTGTATAACTATAACTATTACCGCTATACCAACAAATAATAAAAGTAAAATGCTTGGATTGACCGCGTCATTGCGAAATAGTTATGTACGATGGTACGGAACCCTCCGTGTGTGCGACTCGGCTCTCATTTGGCTGTTTTTATTGCAATGGTTTAGTTAAATCCGGAGAAACCAAAGTTCTAGATAGTTGATCCAAGGCACATTTGGGTAATATTCAATCTATTCATAGGAACTTTAACACATTCACTGCCCAGCCCGTAGCTGCAGCTGGATTACGTCCAACAGTACCTTTGGCCTAACTACTCGTAGGTTTTAATTTTTAACAGTCGCAATCATAAATTTATGGACCCCGTTTTTTATATACAATTATATAAAAATACATATTCGTGAAATATGTACATATTTAAGTTACTGATTATTTCGCTCTAAATGTATGTAGATTTCTGTCAATATTTACTTTCTTTTTCTGAGCTCCGATTTTATTCCTCACATAACAATTTGTCCCAGGATTTTTTTTTTGCGATTAGACCGCTATTTTGAAGAATATATGTCGGCCATGTTCTTATTATAAAAATACATTATTAACAAACCAAATTTTTATCTAATTAACGACATATTTTTTTTCTGCTCTGTATTTAGTTATTTTAAATCGTAAAGTCAAATACAAAATATATTTTTTTCTAATACACTACGTAACACATACTACATAGTTATGTAAAATAACTATAATAAATACACAAATACATACATATATTCTAAGAAATATAATAAGAGCCCATTTTTTTTATTTTAAATTTCTTAGGAATTACTCGCAGGCTAACGCACTATAATAGCAATAATATGGTGTGTTTTAAAAAACGATTAAGACTTCAAATTCGGGAAAAAGTTTTGCGGGATAAATACTAATCCCCTGGGGATACAAATTTTATGGGACCCCCGGGATCATTTTCTATACAATGGTGAAAGAATTTTCAAAATCGTCATTGGAGATATCACGTAACATATGTAGGTACATACAAAAAAATACATGCAGACGAATTGAGAACCTCCTCCTTTTGAGTTCGGTTAAAAACTTAAAATATATGTTGTAGACATATATTTTTCTGCGGGACAAATGTTTGCATGATTTGCAAGTATATGTCTAATGTCATCTCGTACCCATAACTCAAGATGTGGTTACTTTAAGACCAGAAAATGTGCTATTTTTTTTTTGTCAAGTAAAAGTGCCTTTGAAAATATTTAGAAAATTCTCACATGACGACAGAAACAAAGTCCCGGCTATGTATGTAGTAGTCTAAATATAAAATCGTTGCGTGAATTATAGATACATGTCATAACGACGACCGATGTGCAAATATTTTTCTCGGGTGTTCGAGATAAATGCTATGTAGATTGATATTTTTTATTACACAGAAAAATACTGTGTAATAAACGCATCTCGAACCCCCGTCTATGTCTTCATACAGGATGTTCCCTTATAATGATAGGGTGTAGCCCTTCTTTATTCAAAATGCGCCACGCCGTATTTTGAAATATGCCATGACGTAGAGCGAAACGTCCGGTACTGATGGTAGGTCCGAAAACAAAACACGGAGTACGGCTTCTTCGATTGACACATCCATTATGGCTTGAGGCTGTTGCGATCTCGAATTAATCCAATACTAGCCAATCTTCTATGGACTTCATTATGAATGTAACTACGAAACTAGTTTGTGGTGGAAGAACACCGACGTTTCATGCCTTAACGAGGGATTTCATCAGGGCGAGTGCGGTTCGCGTTCGCGGCGCACACTGCGGGCGAGAGTCCTCTGCACGCGGGTCGCAGACGCTGGTTGTGGTGGGTGCGAGGAGCACGCTGGTTGTGGTGGGTGCGAGGAGCACGCTGCTTGGTGAAGCTGTAGAGTAGGAGAGTCAGCTTCTTACATTCACAATGAATTCGTCAAACTACGAACGTTTTTATAGTTCTAAGAACTTCTTGAAAGTTACGGGTTGTATTACCCTTGTAGCCGCCGCCGAGCCGAATAGTTTGTTTTCCCATGAAACTTTCTTGAGCGGCTCTACTGATGTTAGCTTTTTAGTTCAGTTCACGATGGTAAGAATTTCCCACCTCTGTTTGTTGTGATGTTACGTGAAGAAGCGCGAAATTAACTGTTCACCGCGCTTCGGACCGGTGAGAATAGTTATTTTGCATAATCATAAAAATTACCTGATAAATATGTTTTTATTTTTTTAATTTAAAAAAAGTACCTCTAAATGAATCCGCCATTACTTGTATCCGCCGGGCCTAACATATCCACGTTTCTCTTGACGTGTTGCGGGATATCTTCGCTGGTGTGTGCCGGGTTCTTGCACTTTTCCATCATCAAGGCAATCGAAACACTGTGATTCGAGTTCTTATTCTTTTTGGTATTTGGACTAGCCACAGCTGATCGTGGGCGTTCAGGTTGAGTCACCAGTTCGGTTTCGATGTGGCCGATTGGGTGGACTTTCATGACTTGGAAATGGGAAACTGTTACGCTATTGAACTTTCCCATTTTTTACTCTGAAAGTTTCAATTCCTCCAAAAGCGGCGCGGCGGCGTGCCCGCGCTGGCAGCAATTTTTTTTTTGAAAACGATCGATACATCCCGTTAACCTAGAATTATAAAATATAGCAAGAAACAAGGTCTTATAATTACGGAACCCTCGGTGCAGGAGTCCAACTCACACTTGATATTTTATTAAAAAAGGGAAATGGTGTGAATATGTCCAGGTGTGGAAATTTCATTTGAAAATGGGAAACAATAATTTGTAAAATTACAAATTTTTACTTCGAAAGATAATTTTTTGCTTTTCTGTATATTTTATGGCATTGCCTTGAGCTTTTTGAATGATTATGTGAATATTTCAAGATTTTAAAGGTAATATTTAAAATTATGCTAGTATAAAAACTATTTTTTTTTTAAATATTTAAGGCCTTCGTAGTTTGACAAATTCATTATGAAAGTAAACGGGTTAACTACGAACCTAGTTTGTGTTGGAAGAACACCAACTTTCATCCCTTAACAAGGGACTTCATAAGGGCGAGTGCTGTTCGCTTGATCGTTCAGCGTCGCGGCGCACACTGCGGGCGTGTCGCAGGCGCTGCATGCTGCAAATGAGTTGGAACAGGTCAAGCTTTGAAATAAGCCCAGGACTTGAACTCAGCCATTTTCCTTATTAATATCTTATTAATAATCGAACCATTTTATTTTAATTACATTTCGCATTCTTTTATCTTTCAGTAAGTATTTTTTATATCACTATAGCTCAAGTAGTTTTTAAGTAATAAACGTTTTTATCGAAAAGGTGGCGGCGCGTCAGTGCCGTAATAGGCGACGGAAATGCGCGGACAGTTGAGGCTAGAGTCGCTCGCGCGCTCTGGACCGTTGAGTGGTAGGCAGCAAGATAAGAAAACGTATTATAAAAAAGAAAAAAATTTTAAGGATACCGCAGACACTTGATCCAAGCTCCGATCCCAATAGCAGTTCCTATGTCATTGGAACCAATAGCAGTTCCTATGTCATTGGAACCATATTGGTTCCAATGACATAGGACCTGCTATTGGTAGTATACCAATGACTTGTTTAGACTCAATTGAGACAATATTGGTACAATGTATTCTCGGTATTAGTATGAAAGAATAAGCAAAAAATTCTGAATAAAATTTATTTTTCAATGTAGTCTCCTAGTTTCTCAATACACTTATTTGTTCGGGAAAGTAACTTTTCAATTCCCTCTAAAAAATATTTTTCTTCTGGCCTGAAAAAATTTCATTGCTGCCTTCAACTCTTCATCGTCGGAAAAATGCCTTCCACGAAGGACTTTTTTAAGATTAGGGAATAGAAAGTAATCACTAGGGGCTATGTCCGGGCTGTAGGGTGGATGATTGATTTCTTCAAATCCGCACTCCCGCACAGCAGCCTTGGCAATACGCGCCTTATGAACCGGCGCGTTGTCGTGAAGCAGCAAGACACCTGCAGTCAATTTTCCACGTCTTTTTTCTTTTATTGGTTCCTTTAAATTACGCAGGGTGTTTGCGTAAGATGCACCAGTAATACTTTGACCTTTTTTTGTGTACTCGATTAGCAAGATTCCCTTAGAATCCCAAAACACTGTGGCCATGAGCTTTCCTGCGGACGGCGTGACTTTGAACTTCTTCGGTGGGTCTGTTCCTTTTCTATGCCACTGCATAGACTCTTGCTTGCTCTCAGGGTCATAGTGATGAACCCACGTTTCATCACCAGTAACAAGCCGATCGAAAATACTTTGCGGATTTTCATCACAGAGCTCCAAAAACTCCTTGCAACAGTCAACTCGCACTTGTTTCTGAAGCGCTGTGAGCATTCGCGGCACCCATCTTGCACTGACCTTTGATAAATTCAGACTCTCATGAAGGATAGTGTGAATAGTACCCACGGATAGCTTAGTTCTTTCTGCTAATATTTTCACTCTTGCACGGGTATCTCCGAGTACAAGTTTCTCGGCGAATTTGCACGGGGATCGTCTTCAATGCTCTCTCTACCCCGTTTGAATTCCCTTGACCACTTCTGAATTGTAGATAATGAAGGCGCAGAATCTTGGTAAACAGCCACCATTTCTTCGTGAATTAATTTTTCCTTGTTTTGTGAGGAATTTTATCACAGCGCGATGCTCGATTTTTTTCATCATTGTCGAATCAGTCATCGTAGTTGTCTTTTCGCAATGATATCTTGAATACTAATGGTGACAATTAAATGAAATTATGTATTTATACCCTCAAAGAGTGTCATTAACTAATGAGATAATTTACCTACCCTCATCATTAGTATATCACTTCGATACCGAGAATACATTGAACGCCCCTCGTATCAAGTGTCAGTGGTGATCCTACCATGCCAGGGAGTTGGTCTTTTCTGTTACACTTTTTTTGTTTCCTGTTATTATTGCGAATATAGTTTTTCAAGTTTTACGCTTTACCAGCACTGGCTTATGTAAATAGTGCGAATATTTTATGATGTTGGAATCATGTAAGCAACTTAATGTGATTTTTTTTATACGTTTAGATAAATATCGTTAAGGCATTGCCTTTAGTTTTTTAAATGATTTATAAGAATATGTCAAGATGTTGGAGTTTCGTAACTTGAAAATGGGAAATTATTACTTTTAAACTTTCCCATTTTTAACTTAGAAATATATTTTTAAAGGAAAAAAATATCGTCTTAGAATTCTAAACTACTCTTAATATACAGTGTGTCTCTAGATAAAGTGCAACCCCGAAAGGGGGTGAAACTAGTTCAAAAATTATCGACAATAAAATAGAAAAAAAAATCGTATATACTTTATTGATGAATTAAAATTTTTATTACTCACTAATGACTCTATTTAATAAAAAAATGATTTCTTCCAAAGTAGTGGGTCTATTTTGTTAAAATAAAATCCATAATCATGTCAGATATGTGACGATGACGATAAAATAACAAATAACTCACAAACGAGTGGCTATCGTGACTTAAAGTTTAATTTTTGTATTAAAATTACATTTTTTATGCTGTTTTTTTCCAATAATCTCCAAAAATCTTAAAATTAAGTGTATAATACTAGATATTTTTATGACTTTTTATTATTGTCTATCATAATAGTTTTTAAATAATAAAAAAACCTACGTTCTAACATAAAAAATGCGCTGGCTAGGAGCTTTTAAAGTTGACCACTGATTACGTCACCACTCAGGTAGAGACCCTTTTTTTTACTGCTCAGGTAGTATTAAAAATCCAATTTTCGTTACAACATTTTTATTTAACTTATTACATGTAAGTATGAAATAAGGGTTTTGTTTAATGCATTAAATGCTCTAAATGGCTTCCTTGTTGTTGTAGGCACATTGCCGCACGAAGAGCGATTTGTCGTGTGGCTCTAAGCACCATCTCTGGGTCACTTCTTATCTCATCGGCACATCGCATGATTTGGTCTTGTAACTCTACCTCTGTGTTTACGGTCGTTCTGTAGACTCTTTGTTTCATAACACCCCACAGAAAATAGTCTAGGGGTGTCAGGTCAGGTGAACGTGTCGGCCACCCGACTGGTCCACCCCGGCCGATCCACCTATTAGCGTAGTTTTCGTTTAAAAAACTTAGCACATTGCGCCCGTAGTGCGCAGGGCATCCGTCCATCTGCAAATACATCTGTTGCCTTGTAGCCAGCGGAACATCTTCCAGCAGTAGTGGCAGATCGTCTCTTAATAAGTTTAAAAAACTTTCGGCATTTAATGTTGCGGGTAAAATAACTGGCCCAATCAGCATGTCGTCTATTAGAGCTGCCCATACATTAACTGAATATTGCACTTGAAAAGTAGACGCCCTCTTTAGGTGTGGATTTTCCTCGGACCATACATGTAAGTTTCTGCAATTTGTGATTCCATTCCGGGTGAATTTCGCTTCATCCACCCATATAAAATATTTTTTAGGAATTGTGGATTATTTCAAATTTTTTCTTGAATACCAATGACTTGTTTAGACTCAATTGAGACAATATTGGTATCAAGTGTCAGTGGTGATCCTACCATGCCAGGGAGTTGGTCTTTTTCTGTTACACTTTTTTGTTTCCTGTTATGATTGCGAATATAGTTTTTCAAGTTTTACGCTTTACCAGCACTGGCTTATGTAAATAGTGCGAATATTTCATGATGTTGCAATCATGTAAGCAACATAATGGGATTTTTTTTATGTTTAGATAAATATCGCTAAGGCATTGCCTTTAGTTTTTTGAATGATAAGATTTGTCAAGATGTTGGAATTTCGTAACTTGAAAATGGGAAACTATTACTTTTAAACTTTCCCATTTTTAACTTAGAAATATATTTTTTATAGGAAAAAAATAACGTCTTGGTATTCTAAACTGCTCTTAATATATAATTATAAATAAACGTATAATAACTATTACCAAGGCAAAAGGATAAAATTCAGCCTCGTGTTTCAGATAGACTGTTAACTACATAATTGTGTATGCCAAAATCAAAACTTATAAAATCATTAAACAGATAAACATTTTATTAATAATTTGTTTAACTATACGTCACAATCAGTCCAAACATAACAAATGAAATAATCATTCCACATTATTAAAAAAAAAATTATAGCGTAAAGGTATAAAACGCCTTCTCTATGAGCCATCTAAACTGATCTGGGAGCTTCTTGTCGGTAGCTGGTCCCATTACGTGCGTCAACTTGTCCGTTCCGTTATTGATAGCAGTGAGTGAGGTTGTGCAGCCTACACTGTTTCGTTTGGGCCCCCCGGTTCTACGCGTTCGGGTTGGTATACGAGGGGAGGTCAAAAAGTCCGCGGAATGGCAGGGAAATAGAGCTCAAATAAACCAAATTATTATTTTTCCTTTTCAATATTGTCGCGACCTCCGGGCTGGGAGGCTGCAAACTCGTTCGGGGCTGGTTAGCCCGCCGGTTCCGATGATGAAGCCTGACGTGGGGGGGTCCTATTCAGGTCCTAGTCCTAGCAGCTCCTTGGGATTTTGGTGAAGGAAAGACTTGTTCAAGTTCCAGCTGTTTATTCTTCTAGTAGTAGACTGTTCTTCTATGTGTGTTTCCATAGTGGTAGCTGCTGCTGAACTTCTTTCCGGCCCTTGTTGGGGGCGCGGAGGGAGGCCTCGAGGCTATGCCTCTTTACCCCGGCTCGAGAGGTGACGATCCCTCGGTCCTTGGGTTGAGCGCTATGCTCTTTTGCGCTGGTTTTCATACATATTTTTTTTTAAGGCTGCATTGTGTATTTTTTTTTTTATAATACAACCCAAGGACTCACGGAGGTTCTGCGGGGACTAGGTCGCGCGGCAGGGGTCGCCACGGACGATCGTTGTCCGGAGGCTGGGGCAGGTGAGGCGCGAGGTGGCGGAGGTGTGCGTGCCTTCCGTTGTCGGCGCGGTCGTACATTCGACGCGCCGACTGGACGACAAACTCTTCTATTGTTTGGACCTGCAGGTCGCGGGCGATGACGTTCCTGACGTAGCGGCCCGCGCCCGTGCAGATCCTTAGGGACATGTTCTGCAGCGCCTGGACCCGGTCTTTGTTGGTTTGCGATAGTACTTTGGTCCTCAGAGGCAGTCGAGAGTCCAGGACAGGACGGAGGAGCGCTCTGGCGACGCGCGCTTGTTGTAGCGCGCGGTCAACCTGTGGCTGCATCCTCAACGACCTGTCAATCTCGATGCCGAGGTACCCTGTGTGCGAGCTCCAGGCCACGCTCTGGCCCCGAAGTTGTAGCTGCGGTGGGTGGCGGATGCGGCGGGAGACAAATAGCGCGGCCGTCTTTCCCACATTGACGGCCATGCGCCATTTGTCCAGCCAGGGCGGCAGGATGTCGAGCAGCCTCTGCATCCTGCGGGCTGCGATGGTGGGGCTGGTGGACGACGCGAAGTAGGCGCTGTCGTCGGCGAATAGCGCTAGCGACACATCCCTCTCCCCGGGGCGTAGGTGGCCCTCCAGGGTGGGGATGTCGTCGGTGTAGAGCGCGTATAACGCCGGCGACAGACAGCTACCCTGCGGTACACCAGCTGTGATGGACCTGGTTGAGTGTGTATAGTGCATAGTGGTAGCGAACGAACTTCTTCTTTCCGGCCCTTGTTGGGGGCACGGAGGGAGGCCTCGAGGCTATGCCTCTTTACCCCGGCTCCAACTCGAGAGGTGACGACCCCTCGGTCCTTGGGTTGAGCGCTGTGCTCTTTTGCGCTGGTTTTTTTTTTTTTTTTAGGCTGCATTGAGTTTTTTTTTTTTTAATATGGGTTTGTATTTTTTTTTTTATAATACAACCCAAGGACTCACGGAGGTTCTGCGGGGACTAGGTCCCGCGGCAGGGGTCGCCACGGACGATCGTTGTCCGGAGGCCGGGGCAGGTGAGGCGCGAGGTGGCGGAGGTGTGCGTGCCTTCCGTTGTCGGCGCGGTCGTACATTCGACGCGCCGACTGGACGACAAACTCTTCTATGCTTTGGACCTGCAGGTCGCGGGCGATGACGTCGTTCCTGACGTAGCGGCCCGCGCCCGTGCAGATCCTGAGGGAGATGTTCTGCAGCGCCTGGACCCGGTCTTTGTTGGTTTGCGATAGCAGCGCATACCAGGCCGACGCTGCATATGTGAGTCGGGACCGGACGTAGCCTTTGTAGACCCGCACTTTGGTCCTCAGAGGCAGTCGAGAGTCTAGGACAGGACGGAGGAGCGCTCTGGCGACGCGCGCTTGTTGTAGCGCGCGGTCAACCTGTGGCTGCATCCTCAACGACCTGTCAATCTCGATGCCGAGGTACCGCGTGTGCGAGCTCCAGGCCACGCTCTGGCCCCGAAGTTGTAATTGTGGTGGGTGGCGGATGCGGCGGGAGACAAATAGCGCAGCCGTCTTTCCCACATTGACGGCCATGCGCCATTTGTCCAGCCAGGGCGGCAGGATGTCGAGCAGCCTCTGCATCCTGCGGGCTGCGATGGTGGGGCTGGTGGATGACGCGAAGTAGGCGCTGTCGTCGGCGAATAGCGCTAGCGACACATCCCTCTCCCCGGGGCGTAGGTGGCCCTCCAGGGTGGGGATGTCGTCGGTGTAGAGCGCGTATAACGCCGGCGACAGACAGCTACCCTGCGGTACACCAGCTGCAATGGACCTGGTTGAGGATGTGGCTCCCTCGACTGCGACAAAGAACCGCCGGTTGTCCAGGAAGGAAGCCACGATCCTCACGAGAGCTGGCGGTGTCGGGGATAGTGGTAGCACACTTTAATTTTACTGAGCTACCCCTAAGCTATACCGTGCGGAAGACTGCGTGTTATTTGATACATTTCTATCCTCATTTTTGCTATGTCTTACAAGGTTTTATGGCTGTAATTATGCTTTTATTTACTCTACCTACTTCTGTTTGATATCAAATTATAGGTATTAATGTAGGCTATCCTACTAGACTAGGTGCTTATTCCTACGTTTTATATTCACAAAGTTATTTCCTGTTTTGTTACAATAATTTTCCTACTTCAATATTTTTCATAACAAAGCTTGCCTTTACATATGTACTTATGTCTATTATACGTTATTAATTATTTATCACATTTTTGTTCTATCTATCTAATTTGAACATATTTATCTATATTAATCTATATTATATTCTATTTTCTAGCGAGCGTTGTCAACAAATATATTCTCCCGTAAGCCTAATACATTTTTCAGATCTATCAAAACGTTTACTTATACATTCGTTTTTTTTTATCAAGGCCTTCAAAATAGGCCGAAATTGTAGACTTAACTTCGTCATCGTCAGTAAAAAAAAAAAAAAAAAGTTCGACGAAGTTCTTTTTTCAATTTTGGAAACAAATAATAATCAGAGGGAGCTAGATCTGGACTATAGGGAGGGTGGTTTAAAGTTTCGTAGCCACATTTCTGCATTGCAACATGGCTCTTGTGAACGGGTGCGTTGTCGTTCAAAAGCAGCACTCCTCGAGTCCATTTCCCCCGTCTTTTTTCTTTGATGGCATCTTTTAATTTTTCTAGTAGAGTGGCATAGTATCCTCCTGTTATATTCAATCCTTTTTCCCTCGAAGTAGCAATTGTGGAGGGTGGCGGATGCGGCGGGAGAGAAATAGCGAAGTAGGGGACGGCTCATCCCGGTTCGTAGCCGGGTTGGCCACTACTTACGGGGCGATCGGCGGGTCGGGGAGTGGCCGCATAGAGTGTGGGATATTGGGCGGGCGGCGGCTGGATGCCTCCGATCGGTCGCTTGAGCGGAGGGCGGGCGAGGCTGTCCGCCCTGGTGCTATCGTGGGCGGGCGGCGGCTGGGTGCCACCGGTCGGGCTCCTTGGCGAGGGGCGAGTGAAAATGCCCGCCCTGGGGCTGTCGTAGGTTGGGCGGGGCGGGTGGGAGGATTGTAATGCCCCTTTTGCGTGTCTCGCGCCGGAGCACAGGGCACGTCCTGCTGTTTGCCGTGTACTCACGACCGCAGTTGGCGCACGTCGGCTTCTCGGTCAGGGCGCAGGGGCAGGCGGCGGCGGCGTGCTGTGCGCCGCACCGGACGTAGCGCATTGGTCGGTGGGAATTGGCCGAGGCGTGGCCGAATGCCTGGCATATGTGGCACTGCGCTACTCGGTTGGCCGCGCCGCGCCGGTATTCCACGCACACGTCCGGCATATAGAGGAGCTCAGAGAGTCCGTACAGGCGCACGAGCTCCTCTTCCGGCAGGCGCGGCGGTCGAGTTGGGCGTGAAACAAGCAGCCTGCGCGGCCTGCATCGGTCTTATTTGTTTAATGAACCGAACTGGGAAAACCAGTTCGGTCAGGGCTGCGGCGATATCTTCGGTGGGCGTGTCCGCGGGGAATCCGAGGATTGCCACCTCGGTGAGCAGCTATGTGGGAACGTCGTATATTTATCGAAATAGATTATAATGTCACAGTTGTAATGCCCCCGCCCCCTTGTCCCTGAGTTCGGCCCATAGATTGTCCATGTGTACGTGATATTTGTATGTAATTGGCACGCATAGTTATAGAAATGTTTGTTCTGCTTCCCTATTTGATTTCTGGGAGTTTAACTTATTCTTTTTTTTTATTTAAGAAACCTTAGATAAGTACGTTCATATTTTTTAAAGTTTTTTTGGAATTAAGGTTCAAGAAATAAAAGGCTTTTTATTTTATTTTACTTATTTATTAACTTATTCTACAGACAATCTATGAAGGCTCGTCGTGTCCAGGACAACCACAATATGTCAAGATATTGGAATTAAACTTGAAAATGGGAAACTATAACGTTATAAACTTTCCCATTTTTAACTAAAATTTTTATTTTTTAAATATATTTAAATGTTAGCTCATTGCCTGGAGTTTTTTGTATGATTATTATTTGAATGTTGTGCATATGTTAAGATTTTTGAATTTTGTAACTTGGAAATGGGAAAATATTACTTTTGAAACTTTCCCATTTTTTATTATTAAGATATCTTACAGGAACAAAATAAAGAAAAAGCAATTGTTTCTATATTCATTTTGCTCCTGAATATATTTCTGACAAATTCAAATGTTGCCTGCCTGTTCCTGGTCCTCGACTCTGAGTCGGGATATACGAGAGGAGGTCAAAAAGTCTGCGGAATGGCAGGGAAATAGAGCTCAATTAAACCAATTATTATTTTTCCTTTTCAATATATTCTCCCTTAAGCCTAATACATTTTTCAGATCTATCAAAAAGTTTACTTATACCTTCGAAAAAAATGTTTTATGAAGGCCTTCAAAATAGGCCGAAAATGCAAAATTGGGGGCACGGACGGAGGCCTCGAGGTTGTGCCTCTTTACCCCGACTTCAACTCGAGAGGTGACGACCCCTCGATTCTTGGGTTGAGCGCTATGCTCTTTTGCGCATGTTTTTTTTTCGGCTGCATTGGGTGTTTTTTTTTGTTTTTTTTATTGGTTTGTATTTTTTTTATATAATACTACCAACAAACTCAGGGAGTCTCTGCGGGGACTTGGTCCCGCGGCAGGGGTTGCCATGGACGATCGTTGTCCGGAGGCCGGGGCAGGTGAGGCGGAGGTGAGTGTGTCTTCCATTGTCGGCGCGGTCGTACATTCGACCGCGCCGACAATGGGATTGCGCCGACTGGACGACGAATTCTTCAATGGGTTGGACCTGTGGCGGCAGGATGTCCAGCAGCCACTGCATCCTGCGGGCTGGGATGGTGGGGCTGGTGGACGACGCGAAGTAGGCGCTGTCGTCGGCGAATAGCGCTAGCGACACATCCCTCTCCCCGGGGCGTAGGTGGCCCTCCAGGGTGGGGATGTCATCGGTGTAGAGCGCGTATAACGCTGGCGACAGACAGCTCAGCTGATATGGACCTGTTTGAGGATGTGGCTCCTTCGACTGCGACAAAGTACCGCCGGTTGTCCAGGAAGGAAGCCACGATTCTTACGAGAGCTGGCGGCGTCGGGGTTTGCAGGAGCTTGTACAGAACGCTAGGGTGCCAGACTCGGTCGAAGGCCTTCTCCACGTCCAGATAGACCCCGACCGTGCAGCGCCCGGCGTTGTGCTTGACTGCGAGGTGGTGCAGCACCCTGGTGAGGTGTAGGGTGGTGGAGTAGCCGCTCCTGAAGACGAATTGTTCCAGGCGCGGCTCGATAGTAGAAGCCAGGCGCCCCAGAAGCAAGCGCTCCAGGAGCTTGGACACTGTTGGCAGCACCCTGCTGCCGGGGCGGTAGCTAGCAGGGAGTCGGTGATCTTTGCCCGGCTTGGGCATCACTATGACCCGCCCGGTCTTCCAGGAGTCCGGGAAATGGCCCGTCCGTAGGATCCCATTGGAGAACCGGGCGAGTGCGGTGACTCCGCGGCGGGGCAGCTGTGCGAGGGAGCTGTGCGAGGGCCGTGTTGGGGATTCCGTCATAGCCTGGTGCCTTCCGCCTGGGAAGGCGGAGGACGGCTTTCCGCACCTCGGCAGGGGAGATGAAGTACTCCCCGCCTAGGGGCGGTGTCGGGCCAGACAGGAAATCCCTCACGGTCTCCTCGACCTGTTGGTGGTGGACCAGGGTCTCGTATGAGGCGACGTCCGAGACGGGGTGTGGCGTGAACTGCTCCGCCAGATGGTCGGCCAGTATTTCGGCTCGATCGGCGGGAGCAAAGCGCCGGACCCCATCTCGTGAGGGCCCGGTTCAGCGCGTACAGGTTGGTGTCGTGTTCGGAGGCTCGGTCGATCGTTCGATCCCAAGTCTCTCCACGCCAAGCCTGTACTGCGGCCGAGAGCTCCGCTGTCAGCCTGTTCAGCATCGTCTTCAGCTGTGGGCAGCGGGAGCGCGCCCACTCGCGTCGGAGGTCGCGCTTACGCGCGATTTGTCGTTGCAGGTCGGGGGGGAGGACGCTGCGCCTGCCTTGGCGCCTGGTGATGGTGGTGGAGGAGGCCTCTGTGGCCTCCTTGATGCGCGTCAACAGTGCAGAGGCCTCAGCCTCCACTTCCGCCGGCGTTTGTAGGGGTCCGACGTCCACGGACTCTAGCGCCTTGGCGTACGCTACCCAGTCGGTCCTCTCGCCCAGGGGCCGCGGGGCAGTGAAGTCCGCGGCCAGGTCGAGCGTTATGAGGAGTGGGAGGTGCTGTGTGTCCAGGTCGTACAGCACCTCAACCTGGACGGGGCAGCGCACGTACTTGTGCAGTACTATGTCCAGGACGTCGGCAGCGTGAGTTGGGTTGGACGGTATGTGAGTGGGGGCGTCGGGCCCCACTACGGTGAAGCCGGTCGCATCACTGTCGTCCAGGGGTTTGCGACCGGCCGGGTTGATGACTCTGGACCCCCACGCTGGGTGCTTGGCGTTGAGATCGCCAGCGAGCAGCGTGGGAGTCCGAGAGTTGAAGAGGGCAGCGGTGTCTGCGGCATACCGGGGCGTCGGTGGGCGGTAGCCGGCGAAGATACGAAGTTCCTCGCCCGCCGCTCTCACCAGTACCCCGGTGGACCTCAGCTCTTCGAAGGGAGCGTGCGCCAACTCCTCGTGGACGAGGTCGCGTCGGACCAGGGCGGCCGTACCACGGTAAGCCTGCCCCGATGTGGGCGACACTCGTCCCGGCGATAGAGGAAGAAGTTGGGCACGCTCATCTGCTGACTTTGGTGCAGCTTCGTCTCGCCCAGGAGGATGATGTGCACATCCTGCGATTGGGCGAGTAGGCGGAGGGGCTGGAGTTGACATCGGACCCCCCCCTGGATTCCAATTAAGGAGGCGCAGTGCGGAGGACCTATCCATACTGAATGTTGCCCAGTACGGTCAATCCCCGCACCGCAGCGCTCTGGAGGTCCACTCCCGCCGCGATGGCGACCAGAAACTCGGTCAGGACCCCCAACAGTATTTCGGTGGGGTTCCCGGCCGGTCTGGCCGTGTTAGCCCCGTCTGCGGGCGATGTGGGCGCGTCGGCGACAGGGGCGGTCTCGATGTGGTTGGTGGTGGCAGTGTGAGTGGTGGTGGCAGTGCCGCGCTGACGGCCACGAGTGGCCTCGCGCTCACGCTGAGGCTGTGGCGCGTACTGCGCCGGTGCCCGGGCTGGGCACGGATGGGCGAGTTGTGGGCGTGGCGGCGCAAGGCCCGGTAGGGCGTATGCCGGGGCCGGCGCTAGCCGCTGCGTGGCCGGAGGCTCCCCGCGGGAGGCGGGGGGCTGGGCACTTTGAGCGGCTTCACCGGGTTGCATCGGAGTTGAGGAGGCCACTGGCTTCTTCCTCCGTCTCCCTCCTCTGGGCCTCTTCCTTCTAGCAGGCGCCGGCTCGCCCCGGTTCGTAGCCGGGTTGGCCACTACTTCCGGGGCGATCGGCGGGTCGGGAAGTGGTCGCATTGGGTATGCATTCCTGGGCGGGCGGCGGCTGGGTGCCACCGATCGGGCTCCCGGAAAGGGAGCAGGCGAAAAAGCCCGCCCTGGGGCTGTCGTAGGTTGGGCGGTGGGGGGATTATGATGCCCGTTTTGCGCGCCTCGCGCTGGAGCACAGGGCAAGTCCTGCTATTTGCCGTGTGCTCACGGCCGCAGTTGGCGCACGTCGGCTTCTCGGTCAGGGCGCGGGGGCAGGCAGGCAGCTGCGTGCTGTGCGCCGCACCTAACGCAGCGCATGGGGCGGTGGCAGTTGGCCGAGGCGTGGCCGAACGCCTGACATCGGTGGCACTGCGCCACTCGGTTGGCCGCGCCGCGCCAGTGTTCCACACATACGCCCGTCATGTAGAGGAGCTCAGTGAGGCCATACAGGCGCACGAGCTCCTCTTCCGGCAGGCGGTCAAGTTGCGCGTGGAACAGGCAGCCAGCGCGGCCCTGTTTCGGTCTTATTTGCTTTATAAACCGAACTGGGAAACCCAGTTCGGTCAAGGCCGCAGAGATGTCATCGGTAGGCGTGTCCGCGGGGAGTCCGCGGATTGCCACCTTGGTGGGCAGCTCGGCGGGCACGGCGTAGCTATACCAGCTGATCGCCGGGTTGTCCGCCATTGCCTCCACCAGGTGGCGCTGGACTGTGCGGTACTCATCCGGGGTGCGAGGGGTGAATTGCACCCCTTGGGCTAAGGGGCGCGCGTTGGGGGCAAAGCCTAGTTTTGCCCTCAGCGCGGCGAAGTGCACTGTCCAGTTGGGCAGGCACTCCACCACTATTGGCGGGTAGGCTCGGGACTGGGCTGCTGGGGCCAGTTGTGGGGTGGGCGGGCGGTGCTGCTCGTCGCGCACCGCGCCTGCCACACCGGCGTCAGATGATGAGGCCGCACGGCGGCCTTCCATGCTGGGCCCAGCCGCGGCCTCGACTTGATGCGAAGGTTGGGCGAGCGCATATAGAATGGGAGCAGGGACGTGGGCCTGCGGGGCAGCTGTGGGGCGGGCGGATGGCCCCGGTTGGGGTGCCGGCGCACGGTGGGCTGAGAATGGCCTGTAGTGGACTTAGGGGTACTTGAAAATCAAATACCTTTTAACGAAATTATAAAGATGGCATCTGATTCTACTCAATGTAATAATCGTAAACTGTTAAGTAAATAATTTCGATTGGAGCAGTATTTTCGGAGATACGATTTTTTTTTTTTTGTAAGGAGATAAAAGTTTATTTGGCTTATATCTCACTTTATTGACGAGCCTTTACGAAGTCATGTATTGATTAATATGGCTGTAGCCATGAACTACTAAAAATACATATACGTGATGCTCGATTTGCCCCGATTTTTTTATAATTTTTTTTTTCTCTATTTTCATTACGTTGACGATATGGTATGCACGGATTTCTCTTATCCACACCACCCATAGTAGAGATCTAGGAGCGTTTTTGTTAAGTGGTTTCCCCAGTAGGCCTAATCCACTAAAATATAAATATACATTAATAATATCGAAAAAACATACTTATCACAACTAACCAGATAATTAATATGTTTATCGATATTATTGCATAAGTAATGACAATAATTCGGTACAAATAATTTGATAAGGTGACAAACGTACATTCGTATGGTAAATTAATCACAACCTTGTTCATCCTCTATGTTTTGCTGTAAGTCTACACTTACAAATTCAAAATTCTCTTTTTCTAGATCATCTGAACTTTCAGATGTTAATAGCAAATTCTTTGCTCCATCTGAAACCTCCTTATGTTTTCGCTGGAATTTGGGACGTTTCTCTGAAATGCAAGGGTCTGAACTAATTAATAAGTTAGTTAGAATGTCTTGGTTAGTGGCTTTTCTACTAAATTTTCTTTAATGATCTAAGCGAAATCGGATGAAATCTTTATTTCTAGAATCAAAAGCTTCTTCGGATAGCTTCCCAATTGGAATCAGTCCGAAATTGGCAATTATATCTGCTCCATGAGAAAGAACTTTATGCACGCTTGATGGCATATAGTACCATTTATACAAATCTATGTACAACTTCATAGTGGCCTCACAATGTTTTCTTAACTTATCCGTATTTATATTTTGCCCAGAGGAAACAGCTTGCAATATGGTTGCAAATCGTTGTATTAAATCTTCATTAACACCGGTTATCGAAGCGGTTTTTTTGGGATCTGCAAAAAATCTCCTAGCCGTGTTACCATCATTGGTAGTACCGTGACCCTGTTTGACTATACGAGGGCAGTTTGATAAGTCCGTGACTTTTCAATAAAAAAAGTATTATTTTAAAGTAGAATTATTTTATTTTTCAACGTAATCTCCCTTCAGCTCGATACACTTAGCCCAACGATATTCTAACTTCTTTAACCCTTTTATAAAATATTTTTTCTCGAACTCTGAAAAATAGGCGTCTGTTTCAGCTATGACTTCCTCATTGGATGAAAATCGTTTTCCCCCGAGCCATTTTTTCATGGTTGGGAACAGGAAGAAGTCACATGGTACCAAATCTGGAGTATATGGTGGGTGTGGTAGCATTTCGTAGCGCAGTTCCACCAGTTTGGCTGTCGCAACTGCCGACGAATGTGCCGATGCATTGTCGTGGTGAAAGAGGACTTTTTTTTTCGCTAAGTGAGGTCGTTTTTTCTTCAGTTCTCCATGAAATGTATGTAAGGCAGCATAATATGCTCCTGTTATCGTTGATCCCTTTTGTAGTTAGTCAATCAAAATAACACCTTGCGAGTCCCAGAAAACAGTGGCCATGACTTTACCCGCCGACGGAACTGTTTTCGCCTTCTTTGGAGCCTTTTCACCAGGAGATGTCCACTGTTTTGATTGTTCTTTTGTCTCAGAAGTATAATAATGTATCCACGTTTCGTCAACAGTTACAAATCGGCGGAAAAACTCGTTAGTGTTACGCTTAAACATGTCTAAAGACCGTTGAGAGATTGTCACACGATTGCGTTTTTGGTCGACTGTGAGCAAACGCGGCACCCATCTTGCAGATAGTTTTATCATGCCCAAATGTTCGTGTAAAATATTAAAAACACGTTCACGTGATTTTATTGACCATCTCGTCAGTAGTGACCTCAACAGGGTGTCCTGAGCGCTCAGCATCCTTGGTGCTCGTTCGACCACACCGAAACTCAGTGAACCACTTTTGAACCATACCATGCGATGGAGCAGAGTCCCCGTAATACTTTCGTAGCTTTTCCTCGGTTTCCTTAATCGTTTTTTTTCTCAAAAAATTATGTTTTATCAGAACACGAAATTCACTTTTATCCATTTTTGCAAAAGCGACGAGATTCTTTTCTTTTAAAAGACTATATACGAGGGGAGTTCAATGTATTCTCGGTATTGGTATGAAAGAATAAGCAAAAAATTCTGAATAAAATTTATTTTTCAATGTAGTCTACTAGAATCTCAATACACTTATCCCGAACAAGGGAAAGTAACTTTTCAATTCCCTCTTCATCGTCGGAAAAATGCGTTCCACGAAGGACTTTTTTAAGATTAGGGAATAGAAAGTAATCACTTGGGGCTATGTCCGGGCTGTAGGGTGGATGATTGATTTCTTCAAATCCGCACTCCCGCACAGTAGTCTTGGCAATACGCGCCTTGTGAACCGGCGCGTTGTCGTGAAGCAGCAAGACACCTGCAGTCAATTTTCGACGTATTTTTTCTTTTATTGCCTCCTTTAAATTACGCAGGGAGTTTGCGTAAGATGCACCAGTAATACTTTGACCTTTTTTTGTGTACTCGATTAGCAAGATTCCCTTAGAATCCCAATACACTGTGGCCATGAGCTTTCCTGCGGACGGGGTGACTTTGAACTTCTTCGGTGGGTCTGTTCCTTTTGCCACTGCATAGACTCTTGCTTGCTCTCAGGGTCATAGTGATGAACCCACGTTTCATCACCAGTAACAAGCCGATCGAAAATACTTTGCAGATTTTCATCACAGAGCTCCAAAAACTCCTTGCAACAGTCAACTCGCACTTGTTTCTGAAGCGCTGTGAGCATTCGCGGCACCCATCTTGCACTGACCTTTGATAAATTCAGACTCTCATGAAGGATAGTGTGAATAGTACCCACGGATAGCTTAGTTCTTTCTGCTAATATTTTCACTCTTACACGGGTATCTTCGAGTACAAGTTTCTCGACGAATTTGACGTTTTCTTCAGTAGAGGCAGTAAGTAGTAGTAGCGAGCATTGAAGACGGGGATCGTCTTCAATGCTCTCTCTACCCCGTTTGAATTCCCTTGACCACTTCTGAATTGTAGATAATGAAGGCGCAGAATCTTGGTAAACAGCCACCATTTCTTCGTGAATTAATTTTTGAGTTTTTCCTTGTTTTGTGAGGAATTTTATCACAGCGCGATGCTCGATTTTTTTCATCATTGTCGAATCAGTCATCGTAGTTGTCTTTTCGCAATGATATCTTGAATACTAATGATGACAATTAAATGAAACTATGTATTTATACCCTCAAAGAGTGTCATTAACTAATGAGATAAATTACCTACCCTCATCATTATATCACTTCGATACCGAGAATACATTGAACGCCCCTCGTAATAATAAATTTTTGTCAGATCGACCTAAAATTTACTAAGTCTTTCCACAGATAATGACACATTCTACAGAAAAAATTAAAAAAATATCGGACCATTACAAATAGCAAAAGTCACTGACTTATCAATCTGCCCTCGTATCAACCAACTATCCCATCTCCGCTTTGAAAGCATCCTGAATAATTTTCTTCTTACTTTCCATAATCGTTTTGTCTTCTCCCTTTACAACCCATGTTTTCAAATCCAACCTATACGCAATGTGCAGAATGCACTCCATCATACGTATGCACATATGTAATGACGATAGGCCATATTTATATAAATCCGTTTCGATTGTTTTTTTTGATAATCAAATTCATTCATTTCTTTGGGAGATGCTTTACATATGTATATCGCATCGTTGCGTTGAAGTTTCACTCAAAATAGCTGTTGCTTTACCATCTATCATGGTAAGCAATAATGAGTGTGAAATTTTGGTGTCGCCTACTTTTGTCTCCAGCAATTTACTGATTTCAGACTCAATTGCATTCATTTCTTGTGTTATAGTGGACTTATTTTCTTTTATGAATTTAAAAAATAGCGGTCGTCACATGTCAGGAGAGTTTGGTGAATCATTTTTCCAAATGATGTTGTCCCCAGAAACTAACTTAATAGGTAGGTACTAAACTTCCCATAAATATGCCAGAATCATCTGCGTTTTCATCTGTCTCTGATTCTAATTTTTGTTTGTATGTAGATTGATTGGAAGCACCATCAAAACCCCATTTACTTATTAATTTCATTTCCGTATAGTCTTCATTTACTGTTATTGATTTTATTAACCTATTGCTGTTAAATCTAACAGTGCTTGAAGATTTATTTGAACTTTAGTGTCTGTTAGTATTATGTCTTCTTCTGATGGATAGCACAACTGTTTTGCTTCTTGGATCTGAAAGTAGGAAGGAAAAACATGTGCGTTTTTTTCTTCCACTTTTTCTCTTAAAGTACTGTACTGCCACTTTGATAATTTTAACGATAAAAGTATTCCTAATGCCTCATCTGCACTAAATAATGTTTTATCAGGTGTATTAGTTAACATATCAAGACAACTTTTTACTTTTTTGTCATCTTGTTGATTTTTGTACAAGTGATCATTAATTTCCGCGAGATCACCAAGACCCTGATCTTTTAATTTCATAGAATATATATATATGATATTTCATCAAGAGACATAGTATTTTCGGTATTTTCAGTGCGTCTTTTTTCTGTTTAGGCCCTAATTCACAGAAAGGTTTTCTCGGACTCACATCAGTGTACGTTCCTACGCTTTTCTTACATGGTGTTACCGCTTGAAAAGATGTGCTAGGTATGCATGCTTCATGCTCGGTTATATTAGCTTCAGAAGTACTTTCTTCTGTTGTGCTTTTGATATAATCAGGCCACGAAACCTCTGTACTCAACCATTCACTACTTTTAGTTCTGAATACTTCGGCTTTACTATTAGCATTTACCCATCGCCTGTCTGTGTTGAAGTTTTTGACACTTGTGAAGTTATTTTGCCATCTAATTATTTTTTGATTACCCTTCCAGTCGTGTAGACGCGTGAGTGTACTTCAAGTCTTTCTTGCCTTGACGATATTTCAATGTTTTCCTTGTCTACCTAACTCGGAAGCCTAGAGGACGCAGATGAACATATGCCTGTATATGTTTTTTTTTTCATTTTTTTGAAAAATAAAGCTCCTAGTTTAAAGTCATGTTCACCTGAGTCCTCTTCACAGTTATATAGCTTTACAGATGTCACAGGTCTGTGTTGAAGTTTTTGAGATTTGTGAAGTTATTTTGCCATCTAATTATTTTTATTATTTTTTGATTACCCTTCCAGTCGTGTAGACGCGTGAGTGTACTTCACGTCTTTCTTGCCTTGACGATATTTCAATGTTTTCCTTGTCTACCCAACTCGGAAGCCTGGAGGACGCAGATGAACATATGTTATTTTTTTCATTTTTATTGAAAAATAAAGCTCCGAGTTTTAAGTCATGTTCACCTGAGTCCTGTTCACAGTTATATAGCTTTTTTTATTTACATTATTGAGACTTAAAAGCGAGGGAGTCAAGGGAGGCCATGACGTCCTGATGATCAGAGATGATCATTCGTTTTTCAATGGCTGTTTGGCTGGCAGAGGCAGAGGGGGCTATAGACACCTTAACGGATGTCTTGGTGTACTGAGGGGCGGGGGCGAAACACTCCGGAGCCCTCGGCTTGGCCTTGTTGTTAGCCCTTGGCGCTTCGGGACATCCGAGATAGTTCGCGGTGTGGCCCTCTGCGTTGCAGAGCACGCAACTAGGCGGCGTCGGGTCCTCGCGATTGCGTTTGCATTCAGCTGGCATCTGGGGCACTGCCCGGGAGAACCCGAGCGGAAAGGGGCCTCGACCGAAAGGCCGGAGAGGCGGCAAACGGTTTTTAAACCGAATATCGCCTTTCCTTCAGGCGAAAGATCTAGAATGACCAATACAAGATCAAAGGGGCGTTAACCTCTGCCGCTGTACATGCGGTGGACTTCCCTGACGGGGAAGCCCTGGGCCAGGAGGTCGGATTTGACTGAGTCCGGGTTGAACTCCGCGGGAACACCACGGACGACAACCCGGAGGGATTTTTCGCTCTCGAGAGCATAGGTATGAAAACCTATGTTCTCGTCGCGGAGGAGGGAAGTCACATGACCACCGACGTCTGCAGTTGGAGTTTGATGGACTCCTTGACTGACTGGGCCTTCAGAAAGTGAATGCCCTTGAGTGCAAGGAGTTTTTCTATATTGGACCATTTCTCCTTTTCTCGGAGAAAGATTGGGGGAGGGGGTCGCTCCTTGCGGGGAGAAGGCTGGGACGCGGGGGCCGCGGGGGTACTGGCGGTAGCGGGAGCCGTGGGGGTCGCAGACGTCGCGGGGGTCGCGGAGCCGAGGTTTAAAGTCTTGGCTGGGGTGACCGCAGCCGACTTTGGGATGGCCTTAGCCTTCCTCCGCTTTCGGTTACCTACGACGAGGTAGCCGTCGTCGGAGGACGACTCGGGAGAGGGAGGGGCGGGGGGTTCCGATTCTGAATCTGAGTCAGAGTTGCCGGATTGGATGTCTGCATCCATAAAGTCCTCCTGGGGAGAGGAAGGACAGATTGGAAATGTCCATTGCGGACATTTTGCTGCTTGAAGAGCAGGGGGCAGGGGGGGGTCCCTAGTCCACACCCGGGATATGTGTATGATCCCTCCCTGTCGGGTTAGACAGGGGAGGGGGGGGGGGGGGGGGGGGGGTGTACCTACGTGTCCTACCTAGAAGGTGTGTGGCCCAAGGCCGGTGGTTCCAGGCCCAGCCGGATATTAAGTCTTAAGAAACACAGTTCTGAAAAGAACTGTATACCTTAAGTCCCAAAAGAAACAGAGGTAGCTCTGAAAAGAGCTGTTTTGGTTGTTTCGTGAACGAAACAATAGCGCGCAAGCGGAAAACAGCGAACGGACAGAGCTCGAGAGGGGTCCATCTGACAAAACCTACTTAGCAAAATGACTAGCTAGCAATACGTCAGCACCTCATCTTCTCTTCATAGCATTTGAACGACATCGCTAAACTGACTTGGTAGCAAAAAGACTACTTTTTCAAAAGTACTGTTAGTAACAAAAACATTTTATTTAGAAAAAATATGTTTAATAACCAACAAAAAGAAAAGATTATTCTTGTTTTTATAACATAAAAATTACACTAAGAATTATACTTAAACATTAGTTTTAAACCCCTCATTGAAAGAGTCGTTTTTACCCTTAAATAAAAAAAAATTAATCGGGTTACTAAAATTTAAAAAAATATGTTTCTAATGGTTCTGATGAAGAATTTGCTTTTTAATTTCAAAAATGTTTTCTAAGAACTGCATCTCATTGATGTGTCCATGTTTCAGTGATGTAATTTCATTTTTGAGCATTTTATCAAATTGTATGTGGCGACGCAACCGTCGTGATTTGTTAAAATAGTGCTGCTTGATAGCAATATCTTTCAAGCGTGCTTCTTTTCGCAGGATATACAAAAATAAAAGCAACGTGGCCTTATGTGGGATCCGGACGTTAAGGCGTCTGTGCCAGCTCTCCATGCCATTGTTCGTTCTATGCCTTTCAGTAGCACAACAAATGAGTGAAAATGATTTTTCCCATTGCCGTTTGAAGTATTTAATGAACTTGTCATTACGTGCGGTTTTTGGAGCTCGATTCATTATTGCTCTCCAGCCAGCGTCTATATATTTAATTGGCAATAAAGGCAAATTTGCTGTATGTCTAATAAATTCATTTTTAACCTTAAGTTCGCGGCCCTTTTTCCAAACTGCTCGATTGTAGTGGTAAAAACAGCCCGTAACAACTGCCCTTGGAAACACTGCTTTAAAGGCGTTCATAAGACCTGCTTCATAGTCGCATTTGAAATTGCGAATATCAATATTGAGTACATCTCGTATGAGTGTAAAAAGCCTTATGTACGTGACTTCCGTCTTGTTAGGGAGCAAGGCGTATATAACGGGCAATATATTAGTGTACTCACTAGAACTATTCAAATCCACATGTATCGAAAAAAATTGAAAAAATGGTTTCGGACACCTTTTAAATGTTCCGTCGCCGAAGAAATATTGATTACGTACTTTCAAAGTTTTTTTGGCTATCTTGGAGCAAAACAACAATATTTTGTCATCTCCGCCATCATCTGCTACCAAAAAATCAGACGCCATAATTTTGGGTATGACTACTTCTTGTATTTTCTTGAATTCCGTTCTTTTCACATTCAAAGTTTTCTTCCGGGCTCTATATAGGTTATCTTTCACTTCCGAGTAAGATGGCATTATTAAATTTTCGGACCCTTTTATTGACGACTGTATGAGAACATGTCTTTCAAATATTTTCTTAACCGGTTCCATTTTACTACAAACTTCTTGACGGCACAAATCCATCATCAACGCTCTCTTATTGTCGTCTGGATGAGGTGCACAACAGTGAGAACTTTTTCGTACTATCTTATCTTTAGTGTCATTTAAAGTCACTGAAGCGGAACATTCACCTTTATTTACGCACCTCCACAAGCTTCCATTTTTATTGTTTTTAGCAAAATTATATCTATGGCTGTTATGAAGAAGTGCTTGTTTTCCTTTTTGATTTGTAATAAATTTAAGGTTATCCGGCATTTTCTTGGCTTTCACTGCTTACGCTTCTATTACAACCAAATGAATCAATAACAATGAAACAATATTCGATGTTATCTTTCAAGCATACTTCAACATGACAGCTTCCTTCTTAATTTATAATTGACCAGTCTTGTTTTCAAACTACGAAGTTTGAAACCATGAAGTATTAACACCGTTGTAGCCGATTTCGTATTTTTTGTTCAAAAAGTACTAGTTAGCAACATGATTTTCTAAGAGGTAATAGTTAATGTCTATATACTTACTTGAAATTATATTTAGTTTAGCGTACATAAAGGAAAGCTAATAATTACCTTTTTGAAACTTCTGTAACCCTAGTACTTTTCAGAAACTCTTTGCAACATTATAATATATATGATATTTAAACCATAACCACTGCTCATTCTAACAAGTCTTAAAATTTCAGTATTTAGTAAACACGACATGATTAGGATTTCAACTTTTTGTAAATGACTGTACCTGTTTTGAAAAAGTAGTCTTTTTGCTACCAAGTCAATTTAGCGATGTAGTTCAAATGCTATGAAGAGAAGATGAAGTGTTGATGTATTGCTAGCTAGTCATTTTGCTAAGTAGGTTTTGTCAGATGGACCCCTCGAGAGCTCTAGCGGAGCGCACGTGCTACTCGCGCAAGCGCGAGCGACGGAATGTTGTTGAACGCCACTACTCTGTTTTTTTTTTTGGAGGCGGTTTCAGTCGTTTGCCTCTTGCCGCGGATCTCATCCGCCCTCGCCTTAGTGACGAGGGGTTACTTGGTCGGCCCTTTCTGGGCCTACGAGCGTGGAGCCTGGCTGCCTACGGCTGTGCATCTGGGTGTTCTGTGCGTGCCCTCTCGGTTTGCTTCCGCTGTCCTCGGTAGCCGGGACTTGGCTGGTTGAGGTCTCTGGGCGGGCGGACTTGGCTTTTGCTACCTTAGCTGTGCTGGCTGTTACCAGTTCTTCGTCTTCACTGGCTACTTCCCTGGCGTATGGGTGTAAGTGTTCTGGACCTGCGTGTGGTGGGAAGCGTCGCTGCGCAGAGAACATAGTCTTGGTGAGACGGCCGACGAATTTCTCCAGTGTCTCCACCTTCAGATCCCTTCTGACCGTAGCGCTTCTGACGTAGTGGGGGGCTCCTACGATAGTGCGGAGCGCCAGGTTTTCCTGTGCCACCAGTTTTCTCCTCTGGCGCGCCGAGGTCAGGGCGTACCACGCTGGTGCTACGTAGGTCAGTCTCGGCCTTATGTAGGTGGAGTACAGGGCTATCTTCATCCTGAGAGTCCGGTCCCGTGACTGTGAGCCCGTTCGCCTCGGCGTACCTCAGGAGGAACGTACCTGATTTGTTGGTGGTGCTGGAGTTCCAAGTCTGGCTTCCAGTCACCAGCGGCTATGGTACCTGTACCTGTGTTTTCGAAGAGCATCCCGAGGTCATTGGTGTCTAGTTCTACCTGGGGTGGTTTGTACACCGCGTACAGTTTTGTGGGGCTGGGGTACGTACCTACCTCTATGCCTAGGGCTGACATGGACTGTGGCTGGATTTCCTGGAGTGGCTGGTGGATGAGGTGTCTTTTTACCAGTACCATGAGGCCTCTGTATGCTATTCCCATTTCTGAGACCTCGTCTCGGCGGTAGACGGTACCCGGGGAACTTAAGCTTCTGGGCAGGACTCATCAGGGTCTCGTTGATGAGCGCAACTTGGATATCTTGTTCTCGTAGTAAGGGTTTCAGGAGTGTGGCTTTTCTCCTGAGGCCTTTTGCGTTCCAGAAGAGGACCATTAGCGAAGTTGGAGCTGGATTTGCGGCAGCTCCCCTATCCCGCTGAGGATCAGTTGGATTGGGTTTGTCCCCGTTTGGAGCGCCAACAAGATGTCGTACAGGAGCCTTAGGGCGAAGTCCAGGACCTCTGCGGAGGTCTGGTCCTGGGGTTGAGTGGGGTGGTGAGGTGGCATGGGTATCTGTCGTGGTTGTTGGTGGACTGGCAGGCGCATCTGTGGTGGGTGTTGAGATTGTGGGGGTTGGGGCCACTACTCTGTTTGAAATTTTCCTATATTTATATAATCTGTGTTCCGCTCTGCTATGCGGCTGGTTGAGCTAAATTTATTTATTCGACCAATCAGCTTATAGTAGGTTAGGTTCTTATTATTATTACGTAATATTTACAGCTTCATCATTCATTGCATCATCCTCTAGCCAATGGCATTCATTGTTACCTCATAAGGTAATGTTCATATTTCGATGTACATATTTCCCGCCCTCTCCTACCCCTCTAGTACTTACTAGTTCTAACTAGTTACCTACGGAAGTTTTTCTAGATTTATGAGCTGAGGGCTCTTACTGAAAATATTCTTTACCTAATTGTGTCTAGAAGGGTTGTAGGGAAATAATTTTGACAAATACCAACCTACCTATCTTCCTACGGCAATTATTAAAGACAATATTTTATTCTTATCATCTGTTTGACTATCTTAAATCGAATGTAATTCTAATTTAATCTAATCTTCTGTTGTGCAAAAAAGTCGACGGGATATTTAGCGTGATTTGAGTTTTTTGTTTTTGAGCTTTCCAATATTTTTGCCCTTTTTCATATGGTTTTTTTATTATAGTTCGTATATCATACTTTACTCAGATTCTACACAGGAAACATCAGGGATTTTTGCGTGAAGAACATAAATTCACTTGCTATTTTGGTCTGATTTTTTGAGACAACAACTGTGGAAGCTCTTACTGGTGATGTCCTTTCTTCCTGACTTCTACTGTTAGGGTTATCCTTCACGTTCCTGCCTTTAGTAAAACAATAGGTTTATTCTTCTAGGCTTTTTGTGGCGCCGTATTTGCTGATGGTAGTACAACTTGATGACTGACTGACTATAAATATCCACAAAAACTGTAGACTTCTCTGAGAGGTACAGGCGTTAACTTTTAACTGCGGCGAACTGATCCTTATCACTTTGAAGAAATAAACTAACATTATTATAGAATATTGCAAAATAATCGACAGTACCTATATACTTAATACCTACTCATGTCTTACTGCTGATATAAGGCTATATTGAGACATGTTTTTAAAATAAAAGAACAAAAGTCTCGTTAAACAAAAATATTTTTAGTTCAACAAGAGAGCAATACTATTTTATAACCGACTTCAAACGAAGGAGGTTATCTATTCGTTTTTTTTTGTATGTATTTTACGCGATATCTCCGCCAATTATCGACCGTTTTTGAAAATTCTTTATTGTATTCACTATTGTATAGAAAACTATCCCTAAGCGGTCCCATAAAATTTGTATCCCCAGGGGATTAGTATTTATCCAGCAAAACTTAAAATAAGTATAAAAGTAAACGAATTTGAAATCGGTTTATCGTTTTTTAAAACACGCCATATTATTTTGTCAAACGTGTCAGTTTCTTGAGCTAGCGAAGCAGTCTAGAACAGAGTCACGAGCGTAGCGAGTGGCTCTAAGTAGACTGCTCAGCTAGAGACGGATTTAAAAGGAACCAAACAAAAAACATTTGCTCTCGAGTATAACTTCGATCCACTTATCCTACTAATATTATAAATGTCAAAGTTTGTATGGATGGGTGTGTGGGTTTCGCTTCCTCGCCGTCCGCGGTGTTGCCAAATGCTTGTAGTGCGGTCTAATAGATGGCACTACAGATGTATGGATATTTGTTACTCTTTCACGCAAAAACTACGGATTAGGTTGAAATTTAGTATGGGTATAGTTTGGGTCCTGGAATAACATATAGGCTATTTTTTATCGCGATAAAACGCGGACGAAGGCGCGGGCAGCAGCTAGTTACAGAATATGTGATCCGTGCTTCACCTAAGAGTTAGCCATGCAGCTTGTAGATATTTATTTTAAAGGGGTCCGCAAATTTATGATTTGACTGTTATTAAAACTAGGGCCTTGGTCTAAATAGACATGCCATATATTTATTCCTACTAAATTTACACACAGGTGAATTAACAATTTTGAAATAAAAATATATTACGTTCTTATCTTTATTATATCTATATAAATGTATAAAAATTAACCCCTATTTCTCTTGGAGCGGATATAACTTGAGAACGGCGTTACCGATTCCATTCATCTTTTTTTTTATATGTTTTCTAATACTTTGTAGAAATTCCCACTTTAAATAAAATTAAGAAAATTGCGGAGAAACTTAGAAAATTTAACAAAACTCAACGACTACCTTTATTATAAAAGTTTTTTTTAATGTAACCGTAGCCCCAGCTTTATACACTCTTTGCTAAGCACGTTTGAAATAACTGTCAGTTGTTTGACTTGAATGACAGGACAATGTCTGTCGGGTCAGCTAGTCATGAATAAATAGCACAACAAAGAACAAAACGTTGAAAAAACTAATTAACAATAGTAACTAAAAAATAAGTAGGGGTGCTGTGCAAATGGGCCCAGGCTCAGCATAATGCCAACTGTTATGAACAGAACTCGGAAGGCGCTATTATTCTGCCTATGCCATGAATACGGGAGGCCATATCGAAAAAATCAAGACTTTCAAAATTGGTGACATTTCACATGTGTCTGTTCTGTTATTTTATGCGAGCTATCCTAGTAACAAACTATTATATTAATATGCACAGTCGTGCCATAAGTTCTGTCCCATAGGACAAATAAAAAAAAACGCATATAAGAAAAAAATATTAAATTTTATTAACTATGTTTAATAATATACTTATTCTACTTAACAATCATGCAGACAATTATTCAAAATGCAGCACAAATGCAGCCACCCTTTGCAGCTACACACTTTTTCAAACGTTCGGCCACTCATCAATCGCCGTACGCAGGACATCTAGTGACATTTCCTTCGCTGCTTTCGTCAAACTTGCTTTTAAAGACTATGTTTCGATGTGGAATAGAACAGGCCTTCTCCTCTAAAATATTCCATAAGCGGTAGTCCAAAGGATTAAGGTCTGGGCTCCCAGAAGGCCAATCTTCAGCAGCAATGAAGTCAGGAACATTCGATTTTAACCAGGTTTGCGTTGTCTTGGCTTTATGAGCTGGCGCTGAATCTTGCTGGAACACCCAATGCTGACTATGGTACATCGTTGTATTGGGCGGCTTCACCACCTTCTCCAGGATGTCACTTTGATAGTTCTTTGCCTTCGTTTTGACGCCTTGCTCACAGAAATGCAGCTCCGTAGCACCGTAATACCCAACTCCCCACCAAACCATGACTGATGCGAGATGATGGCCACGTTCCACCTTGCTTATCTTCTCAGCCGCTTCCTTAGAGCTATGTGCGTACACTCTATCATTCTGTCGATTAAACTTCTCTTCAATTGTAAAATTTTTTTCGTCTGAAAAAAGTATTTCTTGGTACTTTTTTCCAGCGTACTTCTTCAGGAGACGTTTAGATCGCACCTCTCGTATCACACGAAGCTTGCCCGAAAGCCGCTGCCCTGTTGACCGTCGATAAGCACCAAGCTTAAGGTCGTCCTTGATAATACGAGACATCGTTCTTTTGGGTATTTTCATCTCCCGTGCCATCACCTTTTGTTTCCGGAGCGGATTTCTCAGTATACGGTGACGCAACGCTTCAACTGCTGCTGGTGTTCGAGAAGTACGAGGACTGCCGCTCCTAGACCTGTCATCGACAGAGGAAGTCTCACGGTATCGTTTGATAGTACGCTGTACAAATTTCATTGTAATTTGTAGTGGCAGCAGAAGCACAAATATCTCCTTTGTTGACTGGTTGCACTTAAACAGTGCAATAACGGCGATACTGTTCACTTTAATGCCCCACTCCATGTTGCTCGTTTGAAATCCAATGACGAAACGGTATTTTTTTAACAAAGCGGGAAGTATATCATCTTAATTACGTAAACCAGGATGCGTAATGAGATTTTTAGTGGAGGAGAGGGAGACGGAACCTATGGCACGACTGTGTATACACACTGAAAAAAAAAATTGTTTAAATTAACTAAGATCTTGTATAATGTGATCACGCATCATGAACCCATATGAGCGTGATAAGATCTTGTCTTCTGTGACTATGTGAACTTAGTTAAATTATAATAGTTCCGTCTACCAAGTAATGAATTGGCCTTATAAAGTGTAATTATTTAATATAATTCAAAACCTTGTCCAATCTTATCATGAAACTTAAACAAACTAACAAATTTCTTTTGTAGATTCAACTAAGTTAGGTATTTAGCCGAGCAATGTTAGTTATGCACTTCCGCTAAGCTCTTGTCCTACGTGACTGTGTGTGTAGGTTTATCAGATTAATTCTCTCAATTTGTTGATTCAACTAAGATACTCAATTGTATGAATTATATGTCTAGGTCAACTGTATTAAGGTCATGGTTGTATTTAGCAAGAATAAATGTTGATAAAGCTATGACCGGTAATAGATTCACCTACGAACTTCGTAGTATTTAAACACTGCATTAACCAATTCAAGCAATTTTCTTAGTTGTATCAACAGGGTGTCATGATAATCTCTTGTTTAAAATGACCTCCTATCTTTGTTAAATTGATGATACACAATGTGTAACATAATATCCCCAAAACCCCGAAAGGGGGTTATTCTGCACGCCATGCATGATGAATAACTTTTGTTCCACGGCTTTTGGAATTTCGATATTTTTTGATGTCATCATCATTACCTTTAAGGTTAACATGTTTCTTAACTTTAGAGAACAACGCTTAAGGTTAATTACCTTGACACTCAAAAAAGAGCAGATTTTTTGGAATTATAACCTCAAAATTGTCTCAAATAATATCGAAATTCTTGTAGTCATAGAGCATAAGATATTCGTAATGATGTGCAGAATAACCCCCTTTAAGGCTTATAGGGATATTAAGTATGTTACACATTGCAAAAGCGACATAACAGCTATTAAAGACAAAACGCATATTTTAGGTAACAAGTCAAATGATAATAAATAGACTATGTCACTCCCGTTTTTTTATCATTGGAAATGTTGTCGCTGTCTACAAATCTTATGCAAATTTTGCTAAACATGAAGGGCCAAGTATTATCATCAATTTTACAGAGAAATCTGAAATTTTCATGTTGAATTAAATAGTAGGGCCTTATCATACTTAATAAAACAAAAAGGTTTGATTTTTATGTACCGTTTTTATTTAATAATGTGCTTCTTATAAATAAAAAGAATTATCCATTATCTATAACGGACTTCATACAGTTACATATTTATTTCCATTGCTGAGAATATTTATATTACACGGTAAAGGAGAGACTAAACATTTGTGGAATTTTAGAAACCGTTTCATTTGCATCCGGTTCTTTCAACACATATGCAAAAAAAAAAAAATTTAACCGAATTGCAATGTTTGTATTAATTACAATTACAAAATTCTTTATTGTACACCACGAAGAAAACATTAAAAATAGACATTACATAAAACATGTACAATGGGCGGCCTTATCGCTTAGAAGCGATCTGTTCCAGGCAACCTTTTATTAATATTTTTATTAATATTCCTATTATAATCAGATCGGTCGAATCATACAAGTAAACATCTTTCAATTTGAAGAAAACTGGCATTAAATTATCAGAATTTGTAGTATAAACTAAGATTGTACCTTTAACATAACGTGTAGCTCATACAGTGGCCCAAGTAACAGGTAAAAGTGACTTATTTTGACATAATTTCAAAGTAGACTGTATAAATTGTTTATCAGCAGATACATTACTAATAATACGAGTGGGAACTGTTTTAAGAGTATCAGGTAATTTACCTTTTACAAAAAAATCATTTAAGTGTATTTGATGTTTTTTAGTTAAAGATAATGTAATATTTTTTCTGTTGCATGAAACATTGGAAACCATTTTAAATATTCGATGCTTGGCTTCGAAACACATAGACCATATAAAGTACCATATTGCATAGGAGTCAATGGCATACGCAGCATTTAACAACCACATAATTTTATTACAGGTGTCAACCGCTTGTATTTTGATCTGTAGTATAAACATTTTTGGTTTGCCACGACTAAAGAAGATTTTATTTCTTTCAATGACTCACCAACTATAATTATATAGGGTTGAGGAGTCGCTCCTTTATTTTCCAGGTATCTATTTCGAAGATCTATTGCTTGGTTTATTTTGGCATCAGATTTCAAATGCTTGATAAACGCATCGCTGGTCTCAACTTTAGAAGGCTTCCACCTGTAGCTAGAAGAGCTCCCTTTTTGTTTTTGCTTAGATTGTTTCACCGTCGAGGTATTTAGGAGTTGTGGAATGGCCAGAAATGCTGCCAAATTTTTGTCTTCTTCAATGGACGCTACAATAAAATAATAATAGATGAGAATAATAATAATTACGGTAGTTTATATGGTAAACCAAACGAATTACATAGAAATAACATAAAAACTTACAACTGGCAAGACCGATGAGTTCTTGACACATTTCATGCTTTGATTTTGTTTTCTTGAGCAACTCCAGTATGCTTAGTTTAGCAATTGGAAAATATGCAAATAAATTATCTGTATAGTCCTGATATAAACTTTCGAAGTCACTGTGTAACTGGAAAGACAAAGAGATTTCATTAACAAAATAACCAAGATAAAGTTAGAAAGCAAGTTAATACATATTATAAAACACTAGTACCTACATATGTACCTACTTGAGCTAGAAAATAAATAATAGGAATCAAAACCAGGGATTAAAATAAAATCAGGGAGGTGCATCACAAACTGTCTCATCAGTGTGTGATCTATAAACAATTATAGTAAACTAGCGGCCCGTCCCGGCTTCGCACGGGTGGACTTTCTTCTTGCAATTAAAATAGCCTATCAATGATAATGTAGCATTCAAATGGTCAAAGAATTTTTTAAATCGGTCCAGTACTTTTTGAGCCATTTCGTTACAAACATACCACAACCTCTCACAAACAACCTCTTTATCATATTAGTATAGATAAAATGGTGGATAATCCACACAGCATTTTCCCAAGCTAAGCAGAACTTGTGTAATGGGTAGGTGATACTACTACTTAGATGGCTGATATAATACAATACATTACATAGCTATTTTTCATTATACATAAAAAACATCCAGAACAGCTGGAACAAATATTTGCAGATCGTACAAATATTTGTCCCGGCGCGGGAATCGAACCCGTCACCTTCTGCGTCGCAGGCGGACCTTCGCCCACCGCGCCACAGAGGACGTCAGTGGTATGTACCTACCACGACTTTTCATCCGAAAGTTTCGAGTTCGAACCGGTTTTCCATTTGAAAAATGTAGAAAACGGTAAAGGAAAACATCATGAGGAGGCATGTCCTAGAACCGACAATTCCAATCGGTACCTTCATGTGACATGTGCATGCAAGGATCTCTGCGACCTCTCCTCAGCTCTGCGATTCACCAGCGCTGAATCCTTTCACCATCAGTCCCAAGGTCGTTTCCAGACCTCCATACCTCAGTTTTGACACTGATGCACGGAGTGTAACCAAAAAGACCCAATGACAGGCCACGAACTATCTATTATAACGGTATCTAGAAGGATTTGTCTTGTCGATTCAAGAGTGCTGTAGGTCCCTAACCTATACCCACCCACCACATCGTCTCCAAGTTTTGTGATGATGACAACCTACGTTATGCTGATTATCTATCTACTTGTATTTATTGGAAAATGTACACCATGTACTTGTGAATGTTGGTATGAGGTCGGGTAGCTCCCATGTCGTTAGCAACTGAGAAACTTCGTCCATTATATTATTCACTTGTAGTACCCACTAGTATTTTAAACAGCACAATTAACAAAACGGGTCAAGCGGAGCAGAGCAGAGTACTTTTTAAAATAACAGTTGGAGCAGCGCATCTCACGGTGTAGGTCTTTGAAAAGAAAAAACGTGTGTCGTGACATGCGTGACGTTTGACTTGCAATACAAGCGAGCGGGGGATGCGCGGGGAGATGCTCTTGTTTACGGTACCCAAATTGTTATTAGATGCTACTCATTTACTTGATTAAAACTTAGATTCTGCTAAAATGTTTTAGATGTAAATGTGTTGATTGATAAAAACTATAATTATGTTGTTACTTATTACAACGATCTTTAATTACTGATGCTAACAAGATAGATAGTAGATGTTACTGGGTGCTCATTTATCTTATTTGATTCTTATAAGTAGCTTTATTATATATATTATTTAATTGATGAACAATAAATTCATTTTTTTTATTACAATTAACTTCTACTGTAAATCCTACTATGTTCTTTGCTAGCTCCGTACAAACAAATGTATAATATGACAAAGTGAAACGGTAAACTTAATAAAGAAATTTTTTGTTTATTTATTCTGACTAAGATAGTTGATTATGTCAATAATGTGCATGTTCTTTGTTTTAAACATTTTCGATATGTTGCAGCTACTATGTATTCTTGTTTGTATTGAATGAGATATTTATCATTCCAAATATTTTTACGCCAACTAAGATAAAACGCGTCTTAGTTGGACTATATTTTTTTCAGTGTACTAACTAATGTTTTACTATAGTGTGTCCAAGGGTCCTGTAAGGTCTAAAGGAAATAAAGCACTTTGATATTTGATATTTGATATTTGTCAGTGACTGATGTGGCGCGGCGGGCAAAGGTCCGCGAGCGACGCAGTCATTTGCGGGTATGATTCCCGCCTTGGCACAGATGTTTGTATGATCTGCAAATATTTATCTCGGGTGTTCTGGGTATTTTCTTTGTACAAGAAATAAATATCTATGTAATATATTGTATTAAGTACATCGGTCATCTAGTACCCATAACACAAGCTCTGCTTTAGCTTGGGGCTAGATGATGCTGTGCGGATTGTGCAGTATTATTAATCAATATTAATAGATGCTGCAGGCATAAACCGTTAATACCTCTTATATGAAACGTCCGCACAATGCATTAAGACTGGTGTCAACCAAATGCCATACTTACTTTGTGATAGATGACTTGTCTCAATTTTTTATAACTTATCTATACTCGGACGAAGCTCAATTATACAATGTTTGTAAACTACTTAACCTAAAAATAAATTTGTTTTCGATTTTTGGCCGAATTTGCATTACTTTTCGATTTGAGCTGTTTCCTACAATGCCAAAACGATTATTTTGAGTTTCTGTGTTGTGAGTTGTTTACAAACATTGTTGCTTGAAAATCACTTGAGTATAAGGCCCTTTACACACCAGGGCCGCTGGGCCCGGCAGCTTATGGGGTGGTTCAGTGGGGACTTGGGGACCCACTACAATTCACCTAGGTTTGTTCATTGCAGCTGTAGTTTATATTTTACTAGCTGTACCTTCTGATTATTTGTAATGTAACTTAATTTAAGACTTACATTAAGTAGTTTCAACATGTAACTTAAATATCAGAAAATTCTTAATTATCAACTAAAATCATTTATTTGCAAGAATTGTTTACCTAAATTATATGTCAGATAAGAATAAAAAAATTAAATATGTTTATTTCTACATAAACAACAAAATTTCATTTAACACGTGTTCTTAATAGGTACTAGAAATTATTAATGAGTACTGAAGAATATTTACGGACTCAAGTGAGAAGGATTCCCACACTAGGCTGGGCCTGTATCGTGGAAAATAGTATAAATCATTGTTCCACGTTCGCCCCGCAGAGTTTTGCCCCACATGTAATTGGTTTTATGTGTTAACTGTACGTAGGGGTTGTCCATTAATCTCGTGAGGCTCGAAAGGGGGAGGGGGGGAGAGGGTTCGAACAAAAATCACGAAATATCACAAGGAGAGAGGGTGGTGTAGTGAGATATCACGTGTATTAATTTTGTCGTTGAACGCGCTATTTTTAAACAACCGAAAAACAGCATTGAGGTTGAGTCGCCGTTGCGAGGCAATGATTCCCCCACCCGCCGCGCCGTGACAACTGCACGATTATACTTACCAGTATTTAAAGATAATATTCTGAAATTATAAATACTTTGTACTTAAAAAAATACGCGTGATTTTGGGTAGGAGAGGGAGGGTAATTCTTAAACCTCACCACGTATCACCAGGGGGGAGGGAGGGCGAAAAATATGCAAAAAAAACAACATCACGTTATTAATGGACTACCCCTTATCTCTTTGTTGATACCGTTTGTAATGTGATCAGAAATATTTTAGAAATTAGCAGAAGCCGATTTTTTTGGAATGTGGGGCGAACGTGGAACAAAACAATAAAGATAATAAAGCTATTCAAGTGGATGTTTTCAGCCTGCAAGCTGGCGCAAATATTGTCAAATTATATAATAAGTATTAGTCATTTATGTTATAATTCACATGTTTTTTTTTTAGTTTTGTTTTCAAAGAGAACACAAAACTGTTTCTTTATTGACAAAGAAAATAACAATCAAATAATATATATTCACATGTTGATTTAGATTATATTATAATTTTTCGAACAACCAACCACACTTTTTCTGAAATACATTTACATTAAAAAAAACAGGTAATCTCATAATTGAACACAAAGTGTTATGTTAGAAACAATTCTCTTTTAAATATCTTTAGACTCTGTAGCTTGGTTTTAGTTTGTTAAGCCGTTTGTTTCTTTATCTTCAATACCTATACTCTGGCCAAATTCAATATACTATATTTGTAACCATCGCCCCAGTGTACTTAACCTAAAAATCACTTTTTTGCTGATGATATTTCACCGACTACTGGTCTTTCCTACAATGCATATTGCTACAATTACTTTTCAAAGTCGATTATAAAAAGGAAATATTGGATTTTTGCGCAGGAAGTTGTTAACAAACATTGTACATTGAGAATGGGTCGAGTATAGGTATCTACATGCAATAACTAGAATTTATAATGTTCCTTTCGAAAGTATCATGTATTTGTTTAAAAATTAACTCTAAATCTTAAAATTAGATATTATATAATTATTCTAAAGGTGCGTCCAGGTTGTTGTAAAACATTGTTATTTAATATAATAACACGATTTATGAACAAAATCTGCATGGATGATTTGTTATGTAACATTATGTTATACTTATAACATGTTTTTTAATCTAGAGTGGACGCACCTTAAGGGCGGCCAACCCGTCTTACTTTTCATACAAACGCTCGTACGTGATTATGGCGCTATAACAGATCTTTCTTTGAAACTTTTAACTAATAGGTAATCTTGTGCACTATATCTAGGTTTCTATCGTAACAAAAAAGAAATTTGGAGAAACAAATTCAGTATAAGCCACCAAAATCTGCGTTTTAGCACAAATTTTACGTGAACTTTGAGCGTCTATAATGTACTCATAAATTGTAAAAGTAAAGAAAATATTAAGATAGAAACCTTGCAAATATAATGGAGATTCTAAACGACAAAGTTTTATTTGACAAACTTGTAAGGTTTACGTAAAAACACGTATTTCCTGGAACAAGTTTTATGAAATTTTCGCACACTATTCGGTTACTTTCGCACTATTCGCCAAAGTAACCGAATGCCAACCGAGCGCTCAAGCGCTTTCTCTCTCTTTTCGCTTTGCCTCTTTTTCTAACATTGCGCTGGATGAAACAACAAGCTTTTCAATCACGCTCGCGTTGACGATGGTAGGACCGGGAAGGGCATCCTTAAGGTACTGATATGATGTTAAATTTGTACATAACTCGATTTTATAAAGTGGATTTGGATATCCGAACAACTAAATATAATTTCTTTTTCAAAGATTATTGTGAGAATTAACTAATAATAATTTATTTCTAAGTTAAGTCTTGTTATGAACTGGACAATAGATATACTAAATGTAAAGTTTTAATCTAAAGGTTATTGTGCAATGTAACAATAAAATGCATTTTGTAAATAGATAGTTAATATGTAAAAATTGTTATATAGTTTTATGTGCAACAACAAATATAATTCTATAGAAATTCATAAGGTTTTTTTATTATAAACTTACCTACTATGATTAATTTGAGGCAGGCTCATTTCCTAAGTTTTTACGGTTCTATCCTGCATTGCAACCAAATTGGATGTACAATGTTTATAAACAAACCGCCCATACTTAATCTAAAATTCACTGTTGCTTTACTTTTTATGGGCAAGTAATGTAAATTACATAACTAACGATTTGAGATGCTTCAATAAATATTGCTTACTTATATCTGAAACTCAACGCTATGTAAGTGGGTTTTAGATTTTGGTGTCGTGGTTTGTTTGCAAACATTTCACATCGAGTTTAGCTAGTGTATAGGTTTTTTGTATCAAAACCTAAGATTGGTAGAAAATGTCAGTTCAAAACTTTCTTTTATAATTTTGCTGTTTTTGTTTTGATTCATACATACATAGAGGTTTTTATTCATAAATGTCCTTGTTTACATA
Organism: Eupithecia insigniata; assembly: GCA_947859395.1. Taxonomy (NCBI): domain Eukaryota; kingdom Metazoa; phylum Arthropoda; class Insecta; order Lepidoptera; family Geometridae; genus Eupithecia; species Eupithecia insigniata. The sequence continues at coordinate 7,061,514 of OX402021.1, forward strand.
TAATATATTTGACTGTAGAAGCGAGTATAGGTAGTTTCTATGTAGTTCAGGTACGTATGTAGTTATATTTCCTAAACAGGTCGTTGATTTCCAATTCCACTTTATTGTTGTTTTCGCGATTAGTCATTGTCTATAAGCGAATTTGTTAAGTGCGCTGCTGTCTTTTAGGATTAGGACTCTAGTCTTTTTTCCTTAAGGTAATGGATTGTCCAGGATATGGCTCCTTTTCAACCGCTTTGTTTTTATTGGGTTTTCTACGAGACCTCTGGCTAGCGGATTAGAATTTTGCTTTAGGCGGCCACATTCTTGGGTTATACTAGGTAAAATCCAATACCTGTGACTTACGTTACTGTGAATTCAAAATATCTGTGACAAATACCTGTGCCAAATGCTAGCTAGTATTTCTACCACGTACAAATTCATTGTTTTACTGATTAAATAATATATTTATTGTAGCGATGACTAAGTAGCAGTAGCATGTTGATTAACCGAATAAATTTAAACGGTATTTTCTTCAACAACTTTGTTACATTGCTGTATGTATTTCAAATTGCCAAGTATAAAATACTAAGGGTGTCTCATTCTGACTTAGTGATAATATCAAAGAAGAATATAGAAGCGATATAATCTAGCTGAAGCGATTTATTGCGTAGGTAGTCACACATATATATAGTTTCTGTCACTTATCGGTGACGATAAATACGCCTCAAGCCTACCACAGTATCGACTGCTTAGCGATTTAATTTCTTCAACCGTAGGGAACCAATTCCATTATGAGGCACAATATTTCATCATCATCATCATCAGCCCATACACGTCCACTGCTGGACATAGGCCTCCCCCGTACTACGCCACAAATAGCGGTCCTGAGCCGCCTCCATCCATCGACTCCCTTCACCCGCGAGGGTACGAATATCGGCGTACGAATATCGACCCCTCCAACTCAACCCGTGGATGTCGTAAAAGCCGACTAAGGGAACCTACCAGAGGAAGGGCAGCAGCTTCCTTCTGAGTATTTTTAAACACCAACACTGCGATCACCAATCCGCCTGCCAAGCGTGGTGATTATGGCAAATCCCCCCCTACATGGGAGACCATCCACTCGATGGACCGACGACATCATCGTAGCGGTCGCAGGGAGTCGATGGATGGAGTCGGCTCAGGACCGCTATTTGTGGCGTCGTACGGGGAGGCCTATGTCCAGCAGTGGACGTGTATGCGCTGTTGATGATGATGATGATGAGGACTAGGTAGGCACGGCCAAGGATTTCTCGGCGCTCTGTCTGTTATATATATATATAAATAAAAATAAATTAATAAATAATGCTCGATAATTGAGCTTGCAGAGAGTCGATGGATGGAGGCGGCTCAGGACCGCTATTTGTGGCGTCGTATGGGCCTATGGCCTATGTCCAGCAGTGGACGTGTATGGGCTGATGATAGCAACACCAAAACCACTGTTTATAGTCTTTAGATTTATTAACAATTTAAAGGTTAATTAGGTAATCTGAGCCGCACGTAATGTTTAGGTAAGTACGTAAAGATACACACATCGGTGTGTGACAAAGGTTTCTTTGCAACTGTTTGTTGTTTACTCGTTAATAAAGTAAATCTGCTGTATGAGCAATATTGGCTCGTACAGTATATTTATTTTGTTCGGAATTTTCAATAAGATTTTTCTTCTTAGGTGTGGATTGTCCAGCATTACTTATTTATTTAGTTGGAAAACAAACAGCTTATTAAACTTACATAAGTAGAAATAGTAGCTTAGCTTAAGCTTAATAGGTTCCACTTGTAAAATATATCTGTGAGCGTTCCATATCTCACGAGGAACCGACAACCGCTGCTGTAGTAAACGAGTTCTTGAGTGGAGACCGCGACTCTGCAACGTTAGTGTAGAACGCTCTCGAGGTGGCATGACCTGCGGAAGACTGCAGGCGGATGCTGGATGCGGTAACCTGAAGACTGGGCGCTAGCGAATCCAAAGCTGGGTGGGTGATGATCCTCTTGTCATAATATGACAAGTACAGTCAGCGTCAAATTGATATGAGCGTCTAGAGTAGTCAAAATTATCTGAAAAACATAAAAGTAATTTGATATACGCAGTTCGAATCATCATATTGTTGTTAGCACCCAATGTGTTCAAAATATCTTACTACTCATTGTTCCATATTTATATGAGCAGTCAGGTTGTTCAAAATTATCTCAGCAAACAAAGCTCTCAAAGGTAGTACCTATGAATGCTTAGAATCAATAACTTTATTTCTTTAGGCTTACAAAATAAGCACTTAGATAAGTCAAATTTTATACTATAAACATATTTATTATTATCAAATAAGAAATAAGGTTATGATATTCTCTTCACTTCAATTTTTTGTGAAGAAGTGAAAAAGAAACCACTAGCACATTATAATATGCAAACTCTTGTTAGTGAATATTTTTGTAGGTACATTTTATGCACAGATAACTTTGAGAGTTAATATCCTGACTGCTCATATAAATATGAAACAATGAGAAGTAAGATATTTGAACACATTGGGGGCTTACAACAATATGATGATTCGAACTGCGTATATCCAATTTATTTAATTTTTTTCAGACTGTTTGACTAATCTAGACGCGCATATCAATTTGACGCTGACTGTACCTGTACCTACAAGACATGTGACGAGACAAGTAAGTTTCCTGCAGATTATAAACCGTTTTCTAACAGCTATCCTACTAATATTATAATTGTCAAAGTTTGTAATGGATGGAGATGACTGTAGGTATGGATGGATGTTTGTTCCTCTTTCACGCTAAAACTACTGAACTGATTGGGCTGAAATTTGGTAGGGTATAGTTTGGGACCTGGAATAACATTATAGGCTATTTTTTAACCCGATAAAACGCGGACGAAGTCGCGCAAAGCAGTTAGTATGTAATAATATAAAATTAGTTTTTTTTTTGCCCCATTTGTGTCTTCGATTCAGCATTCTCTATTCATTTGTTACGGACATTGCTACAATCTATCTATAGAGTCACAATTTCTAACTGACAACAGTCAAAAAATGTCCAACGGCTGTTCTATGTACCTATACAATGTTATTATAAATACCGTTAAGTTAGTTACCTTCCTTATGTTCAATAAAGCTTGTACCCAATATAATCATAATTCACTCGCATACGTAGGTACGCAATGTAGCGCGAGACTATTTGTTTCTCTTTTACCTACTCTTACACATTTGTTAACGCGTGAAAGAGATCGAGATAGCAGTCGGGCTGCGTGCTTTTCATTTTGCTAAGTTAATACAAATAAAATTTAAATTTCATAGAAACATGCACTCTGGATACATAAATTCGTATATTTGTATATTTACCTAAAATATAAAACACCATCCTTTTTACGAATGTATCTGCTTTTATTTGAGCAGGATAACACCGAGCACGAGACGTTGTAGGCGGAGTGTGGTTGCCTTACAACGAAACAAAAACTCGGCGCACAGCGTGGCATGCGCCGAGTTTTGGTGCTGACATTTTTATTCAGATTGTGACTCCATAGATTGTAGCTCGATGGGAAAGGGTTACTAAATGATACGTCGTATATGTACTCTGAGTGTGTGTATTCAAAGAATATAAATAACCCAAAAATTTAAGACCTAGACGGACTTGAACCCGCAATCTCTCACTCAGTACAGCAAAGGTTCTCCTAGGTCTAGACCACACCTCACTGCCGCACATCACATAAATGTGCATTCAAATATGAGTTTTAACTCGTAACATTTAGATGAATTTTATATTGTCGGCATCAGATAACAAACAGCTCGCGGCTCGCTTGAAGCTTGCGGTAAGTAATTTTGTCATTGTAAAATGCAGCTAAAGATTACGAGCTCAAGTCCATATTTGAACGCATATTATTGTGATTTGCTGTAGCGGTGTGTTAACCGGAAACAGTTCGAAGTGTCTATCTACTTGATAATCTTTGGGAATTGCTACGGCGTTGCATTCAGTTGACAAAGAATTCGTTGGAGCGCGCGTTCTGGTTGTGCCTCCACTTGCAGGCCCAGTTCCAGCAGGACATACCAGCCCACGGCTCGTCTGTGTAGAACACTTGCCCGTTCTGGTACATCTGTGGAATAAGTAAGTTAATAAAGAAAATTACAATCAAATAATATAAACAAATTACAAAATCTATTGGTAGCTCATCTGGTCCATATCAATACTAGTGAGAAGCGTCCCCAAGACGAGGATGTCCTCGAAAGATGGGAAAGCGCAAATGTGTCGCCGCATTTAGAGTCCCACACAATGGGCCTCCCCAGCTCTCAAGGGACTAGTATCATACCGTGCGGCCTGGAGCTCGTTTATATCAAACAGTAAGATAATTCAAACTTCAATGTTGACATTGCAAGGTCTAAAAGCATCCATACTAAGGCCTATACACTAGCCAAACTCAATGTGGTTTGTAAACAAACCACGAAACAAAAACCATTAACATTCTTGCCGTCAAGTTTCAGTTATATGTAAGCAATATTTATAGGATCAACAAGAGTAAATTGAAAAATAAAAAGACGCGGCAACAGAATACATTTTAGGTTAAGTATGGGCGGTTTGTTTACAAACATCCTATATAGAATTTTAGAGTGCAATGGCGTTCATAGATAGGTAGGTAACCCGGTGACAGGTTTCCTTTTAGTTTTTACCCGACTACCGGAGGGTTATGATTTTAGCACCCTATGTATGTATGTATGTATGTCGGGACGCGGGACGCGCAGCGGGAACGTCAGCCGCGCGGTCGACACTTTAATAGCGAAGTTATGCTTGTCAACTCGCACATATTTAGATTAGATTTTGGCTTCAAAATCCGGAGGATTTTTGACAGCAATGCGTTTTACTTCTAATATCCTACTTAATTTTTGTGCGTAAGAGACGAAATTTTTAAAAGTTCATAAAATGTATATACGATTATGTATACGATCTCTCATAAAAAGTGGGTACGATGTTATCACTTTGAGTTCATCTTTGCAGGGTGGTGTAGTAAGGTACTTACGAAAGATAAGTCGGAGCTCTTGTAACTAACACCGTCATACCCGAAGCGGAAGACAAAGTTCATTGAAAATATGCTGAAGATACATCTCACGTCGGTTGTCGCAGGAATAAAGTACCGGTACGGGCCGCACCAGTACGATATTTTGGGCTCGTACTCCACCGACTCCGGGAACTCCTCGCGAGGGTTTATCCTGGGGGAGGTATGATATTAGTGATCATAGTAAGTACCTACCGGTACGGGTCGCACTGGTAAGATATCTTTGTAAGGTTTTTGCCATACACGTTTAGATGATAATTGATAGAGAGATTAAACTGATAGGTAGCTTGATTTTATTGATACACGGGGTTTTTTTTCTCCCATTGAGTCTCACTGTTACTCGTTTTTACTAAAAAGATCCCAACGTGTTACTCTTGCGTAATTTTCTCCCATTGAGTCACATTGTTACTCGCGGCAACGTTTTTTTTTTAAAAAAGGTACCTACTGACGTTTTCCTTGAACCCCTACTTCAAGAACAACGTTGGTAGGTACCTTTTTATTAATGTCGAACTCTGCACAGTAGGTAGGCTTTATGAAATGAAATATATATATATTTTTATGAAATATATTTATTTGGCCACATAACACGACACATTACAGTTCTAGGAAAGTACAGGAAACATAAACATACATAAAGAAAATAGATAGGAAAGGTGTTAGGGGCCAAAAAGGTACCTGTCTCAGCATTATGCCGCTACAAGCCGAAGCTAGTAGCGGCGCTGGTTTTCAGATTATGAGAACCAAGTTCTTATTGGCATACCTACTGCGGGGTTTTCCTCTCCGGCACATCGTTCCCAAAATTGATTGACAACCTTTCTACTTCGTTAATGATTTGCTTTGGCTTAGGTAAGTGAAAATGCACCGCTTACGGTAAAGGTGCAAATGTGCGGTTTATACATAAATCGTACAATATTGGACTCATACTCCACCGACTCCGGGAACTCTTCGCGAGGATTTATCCTGCGGAGGTATGATAATAGTGACTATGGTATAAAGTACCGGTACGGGCCGCACCAGTACGATATCTTGGAATAGTACTCCACCAACTCCGGGGTTTCTCCTGGGGTGAGATTTTGGCGTTCGATGGAATATGTCTAGAAACTGATACTTGAATCAAACCAGACGTAGACCTTCTACTTACACACCAATGTTTAGTCTGTACCAAAGATATTTTGCTACGTTCACCTAAGTGTAGTCTGTTTACGAATTTCGTCTGGTATGATTTAAGTCTGCAAGTGTCCGTTTCAAGATAGCATCGTATAAACCGTATAGATAGAGAATGGGATTTATTTATTTAGATTGAGAAGTACAGATCATTAGTTGATCAAATGAGATTTAAGAGTGACAGTAGCATGCTGTCCCATTGTCCTTCCCAATCCCATGCTCTATCTACTCAACTTATACTAAGGAAACGATTTCTCGGAGAAACCTACTCACTTGTAAATGCATTGCGCGTCACTCCAGTTATCGTCCGAGTGGCAATAGAGGCCCTGGCTCGCATCTTTGGCTGGGAACTGGTCCGCGTGAGGGCCTATGTACTGGTTCTCTGAATGCCGGTGGTAGAAACCACTGAAGGCAAAAGCACCTGCGCGATTATAGGTATACTTAGTTTCAAATCTAATTAAATTAAAACCTATGAAGATTTTAATTAAAGTCCGGTGTGGTTGTGAACGATGGCGATGTTGTAAGACGTGTTGGATTGATAGATAGGCATCTATAGGATGGTAAGAAAAATGTGGAAAAAACGAAATTTACTCGGGGAGGCCCTAATTATCATCATCAGCCCATATACGTCCATCCGGATTTGCCATAATCACTACGCTTGGCAGGCCGATTGGTGATCGCAGTGTTGGTGTTTAAAAATACTCAGAAGGAAGCTGCTGCCCTTCCTCTGGTAGGTTCCTTTAGTTGGCTCTTACGACATCCACGAGTTGAGTTGGAGGGGTCGATATTCGTACGCCCTAGCTATGTATATTGCAGTCTAAATGAAGATCTAAATAACCTCTGAAGGTGTAGCAGTGTGGTTTCCGTTCGCTCGCCAGGATCATTTGAGCGTCTTCTTGGTTGTGAGCGCTGGCTATGTAGTAAGATGTGTCGAGGCATTTGAACTCTGTAATGAAAGAAAGAAAAAAATTACTTTTATAAGTAGGTATTAAAATAAAAAAAGAAAGAAAATTACAATCAAAGAATAGAAACAAATTAGAACTAGTATTTACAATTCAAACAATTGAGCTAACTGCAGACTGTTGCAAATAATCTACAGATAGGTAACGCAATTTAAGTTATTTATAACGCAATATTTACCATTTTTTGTGTTATTATGAGTTTTTCTGTATTTCAGCGCAGTTGCATGCGACATAATCATGGAATATCTAACTGAAGTCAACACAAAGCATGCTAAATATTTAGTTACTTATTGCCTAATCCGATGGGACACCCGATTATGAATGTGAGGGAATAGAGAGTGCACATGTGTTTGCGCACACACTTGGGTTTTATAAACCAACAACGCGTCAAACACGCGGAACGCGGGACGCGAAGCGGGAGCGTCATCAGTGCAACTTTTCCGGTTAAAAAGTTTCCGCGTCTCGGTCGCGTAGGTGTGCAAGGCGCCATTGAATCGCAATTGCATCGTCCGCCGCGCGGCTTACGCTCGCTTCGCGTCCCGCGTCCCGCCTGTTTGACGCGCAGGTATTGTCTCCGTTGAGATAAGCCGCCTTGGTCGAAGATTCGGCTTGAAGGAAATTATCATTAAGTAGGTAGGTACCTACCTACCTAATGTCGTTAGGATAAAATCCACTATCCAGAGCTCATACAGAATCCAAAGGGTATTTGCAAGCGTATCAGACGTGTCACAACAAATTTCGATTAAGTGCTATTTTTGGAGCAATTAATAAAATAACGGGTGGCGCAATAGTATTTAAATCTTGTGAATGTGCTATAACTTTTGCAAATGACATCAAAAGTCACTGTGCTTTGACATATCCATTGTCCAGCATTATTTATTTATATATTTTATTTAATTTCATTCCATTCCATTTATTTTATTTTATCTTGTAGACAGATAGAGAATTGGTTGTCAACAACGCCACGCCACTGATACCACAAATTTCCGAAGAGACCAATTTCCAGACCGAGTGATTTCCTTTTGGAGATTTGAACTGGCCGATCTGAACGCCATAACTAACGGCGTCAGACTTATCTATCTATCCTTTGAGGCTTTTTGAAATATCGTGTAAGTTTACCACAGCAAACCAAGAACCTTCCAAGTCTTGAAAGCTAATATAAAGCTAGCAGAAATCGCCATTTTGGAGCCAGATGACATGCAAAAATCATGATTTGTTGTGGAAAACGCGAGATTTCGAAAAGCCCCAGAGGTGGTTTTTCAGGTGTGTATCGCTCCATGGCTTATTGACGACCAATTCTGTATGTCTACAACATAGATGTAAAAACACAGTAATTGACGCCATTTGCAAAAAATAAAGCACATTCACAACATGTCAATACTTTTGCGCCATCCTGTATATATATATATATATATATATATATATATAAAGAAATTTAGTACTAAAAATAAACATAATAACCAAAAGCTCTATTATATCATAATTTATTGCAACATTAAAGAAAATATATCATAAACCACTTCCCGCTATTTACATTCCTTGTCGAACGCTAAAATATTTAAATTTTGCGCGTATCTCTGTTTGATACCTATAATATACCAAACGACGTAACTTTAGTCATGGAAGACCGTCCTCTCGAGGGACCGACGACATCGTAGCGGTCGCAGGGAGTCGATGGGGACGACTCAGGACCACTATTTGTGGCGTCGTCGTATGGGGGAGGCGTCCAGCAGTGGACGTGTATGGGCTGATATGATGATTTGGGATTACTTATTTTTATTTTTAAACGTGCGACATGTCCCATACATTTTGGTTTTATTGGGATAACTTAAAATTTTCAAATTTTTCAAACTCGAGATATTCCTAAATTTAAAATTTTGGCTTGCAAAATTTTTCAACGCTTGTTACGTTTGCATATTTGGGTAAAATTTAGTTCGTAATAAGAATTTATCCACTGTAACTTTCTAAGGATCTTACTCTGGTTTGTGAACAAATAAATAAATATATAAACTTCTTAGAAATTAGTGCCCCCAGATTGAGGCTTACTCACAATAGCAAAAAAAACTAAAAACGGTGTTTTTACTTACCAGGGCTCACATATAGTCCAAAAGGTATCTTGGCCTGGGTGGACTTTATTTTAGACTCGGAGGTGTCCATCTTCTTGTTGATTTTCAACAGTACCATGGACATCAACGCCATGTCCGTATAGAATAACAACCGCTTGAGGTCCTTGACGTGGGTGTCGATAAAGTCAAAGAGCTTTTGTTCTGCGCTCTCAAGGATTTCTCGGCGCTCTGTCTGTTATATATAAATAAAAATAAATTAATAAATAATGCTCGATAATTGAGCTTGCAGGGAGTCGATGGATGGAGGCGGCTCAGGACCGCTATTTGTGGCGTCGTACGGGGGAGGCCTATGTCCAGCAATGGACGTGTATGCGCTGTTGATGATGATGATGAGGACTAGGTAGGCACGGCCAAGGATTTCTCGGCGCTCTGTCTGTTATATATAAATAAAAATAAATTAATAAATAATGCTCGATAATTGAGCTTGCAGGGAGTCGATGGATGGAGGCGGCTCAGGACCGCTATTTGTGGTGTCGTATGGGCCTATGGCCTATGTCCAGCAGTGGACGTGTATGGGCTGATATGATGATGATGATGATAAATTGAGCTTGTGTTATAAGATACCTACTAGATAACTGATATAATTAATACACACTACATAGATATGTACCTAGCTATTTTTACAGAGAAATAATGGAACCTGCAACCTCCTGCGTCGCAGGCAGACATTCGCCGCGCCACACGCGTAAAACCATGGATTATCATAACTATACTAGTAACCTGACCCGGCTTCGCACGTGTACGGTGTAGTAGGGCATATTATTATGATAGAATGGTTATAGTAAGCTATCTTTAACATTTTGACCGCCATAGTCATGACAGATCACCTGACGACCCCTCAACGCCAACGGCGTTTACAATATATTTTGTTCACTTTGTGCTTTGGCGTAGAGAATACTGGAATGCGTTTTTGGCGTGGCGGTCAAAGGGTTAAAAGATATATTATGTCATCCCGGACTTTTTTGTAGATCTATAAAAGAGGTATATCCCACCTTGAATTTTTTTGTTATATCTCAAAGGACAGCGTTTTCGACGAAAGCTCCCAGGCGGCTTGACTTTTTCCGACACTTCCAACAATTATCGTTATATTTTAACCTATTTACACAAAATCTTGACAAATTATAAACCTAAATCTTCCTGATGAATCATTCTATAGATTGGTGAAAACCGTTTGTAAATAAGTTCAATAGTTTTTGATTTTATCGGGAATAGACAGACAGACGTGGCGGAAGACTTTGTTTTTTAATATACTAGCTGCTGTCCGCGCATTCGCCCGCGTTTTATCGGGATAAAAAATTGCCTATTTGTTATCCCAGGTCCGAAAGTATACCCATACCAAATTTCAGCCTAATCGTTTCAGTAGTTTTTGCTTGAAAGAGGAACAAACATCTATACATCCATCCTTACAAACTATGACATTTATAATATTATGTAGGATAGTGTATAAAGGTCTGCCAGCCACCCAAGAGGTTGCTGGTTCCATTCTTTCTCGCGGTATAAGCTAAGATCAAGCAGCCTACGTTCCAGTTCCGATACTTGATGTGTATACTACTACCTCAAATTGCTTATTTTCAACGTCGTCGGATGTTCATATCTTACAAACTACTGAATGTAAAAAAAAGTGTGTTTGAAAACCTTTTAACAACTTCGAAATGTATTAAGTAAAGTTCAGGGCCCGTACTCGTAAAAACGAAATCGAAGTTTCTGATAATTTTTCGTGCAAACGCAAATCTTATGTAAGCGACATAAGCGTATAAGGCGTCTCATGAAAGGCACAAGAAATACAGATCTCTGTCCTGTGTTTGTAGCAAAAGATCTGCATAAACTCCCACCAGTCACCTTTGAGCACGTAGATGTGACCAGACTTATGAGGGATATACTAACAGTAAAAAGACAAATTAGCGCTTTGGAAGAGCAGTCTGTTAACGTAGAATCCTTTGAAATTCCTTAGCAAGAACTACATAATATGAGGTATGCATCCCTTCCGCATAGTAACTACTCGCCGCACCTGAGAGTGAATAATAAACGGGGTGCTTGTCTACAAGAGAGTTTTACGCTGGACAGCGGGCCGATAGGCCTACAATATATGCCTATAAACCCTTCTCATAATATTTCATCAGATGATGGGATCAACGACCGATCGACGGTCTTGTTACACTCGACGAGTGCACAGGAAAAAGATTTTGTCTCTCTCCCACCGGAGCAAGCAAATGAAAAAGTGGGAATGCAAGCGAGACAGCAATGAAGTGCAATGAAGACCATCCCACTACGGCGCACCTCATAAGTGGGAGTGAGAAGAGCCTATGCACTGATAACGCAAGTGCAGGTAAGACGTCGTTGCAGCCACCGACCGACAGGCATACGTGAGTACGGAGTAAGAACGAGATGCAAGCATTAACTACCAGCACGTGTACGAGCGGCGCGATGATGCCCTTACCCAGTCAGTGCAGTCAGTCAACGCCGAGTGCAGCGCACACGGCGCGCCGCCTTGGATAATACTTCTAACTTTGAATGGCAGGTCGTCCAACGAAAATTACCTAAACAATGTAGGGTTATTTCCCACAAGGGTTGCACTTCCACTTCGCCTAACGGTAAATTTAGGGTCACGGAAAATTAAGTTCCTCTGTTTATTTCAAATGTTAGCACGGAAACTTTAGAGTGTGATATTGTGGATTACATTAAACAGAAAACGAATGATATAGTGTCCCTAAAACTGATAAACATGAAGCACGCGAAAAACTACAACGCGTATAAGCTTTATGTGTCTAAAAATAAGGTGGACCTGTATTTAAATGACCAATTCTGGCCAAACGGAATAACTTTTAGAGGTTTTGTTCATTATATGTACAGAACGAGCACAGGCATCTCGTTCAAGTCAGATAATGCACCCATCTTATGATTGGACACGATCTTATGCGTCGTAAACTTGTTAGTTATAATTGTAAATACTTGCCTACATCTATGAACTGTGTAAGGACACTATGTGAGCGTTCGGACGTAGTTGCCCTACAGGAGACATGGTTACTTCCCCATGATATCCCGTTGTTAGGTACTGTAAGCAAAGATTTCGAATACACCGGTAAGTCTGCGGTGGATACATCTGCAGGCCTACTGGTAGGAAGACCGCACGGGGGGTAGCCATTCTCTGGAGAAAGGGTATATTCGAGTCCGTCGCAGTTCTAGATTGTAGTAGCCCTAGATTAGCTGCTATTAACGCTACCTCTTGTGGTCGCTCTGTAATTATATTTTCTGTGTAGGGTGAATGTGCCGGTTTACGACCACTTAGTCGACTTGGACATATTGAAGTAACATAATTCATAAAAATGATAGTGTTTCAACATTAAAAATTATTGAACTTGATAGAAAAAATATGGAATTAACGAGTTTTTGCAAGTTATATCGTATATTATAATTGTAAATCTATACTTGGTCCAATTCTGTACATTGAAGATATTTTGAAAATGTTTTTTGGAGTGCGCTCTATTTTCGATACTGAAGCCAAAAATGTAATTTTTTCCCATCATGTCTGTCTGTCTGTCTGTCTGTATCTTGGCCGCGCATAACTCCTAAACTACTGAACGTATTGAAATGAAACTTGGCAGGATTTGAGTTCATACTACGAGGAAGGATATAGAATACTTTTCATCCCGGATTTCAAAAGGGTTCCCTTGGGAGAGGGGATAAAAGGAAAATTCCTTGGCTGCGCGTAGCGCCGAAACTACTGAATGTATTCTAATGAAACTTAGCATGATTTAAGTTCATATTACGAGAAAGAGCATAAAATACTTTTTGTCCCGAAATTCATCAGGGTTCCCTTGGGAGAGGGGATGGAAGTGAAATTTCTCGGCCTCGCATAGCGCCGAAACTACTGAATGTGTTGAAATGAATCTTGGCACAATTTGAGTTCTAGATTGCCCCTCAGTGAGACCCGCAGTGGGGCCCCCACATTGCCCTCAGTCGGACCCACTCAGTAGCCACCCACAGTGGGGGGCACCGGCAGTGGGAGCCCCACATTGCACCGCAGTGGGACTTCAGTAGCGCCCACAATGGGGGGCACTGGCAGTGGGGCCCAGGCAGGGTGGCCCCCACATTGCCCCGCAGTGAGACCTCAGTAGCCCCCGTAGTGCCCCCCCCCCCGCAGTAGGGTAAAATTTCTTGGCTGCGCATAGCGCTGAAACTACTGAATATATTCAAATGAAACTGATTTAGTTCATACTACGAAAGACATATAATACTTTTTATCCTGGAATTCGTTAGGGTTCCCCTTGGGAGTGGGGATGGAAGTGAAATTTTTCAGCCATAGCGCTTAAACTACTGAATGGATTCGAATGAAACTTAGCATGAATTGAGTGCATACTACGAGGAAGGACATAAAATACGAGTCCATACCCCAAAGCCAACAAAATGATTACAAAATTGTTATTAGTGCCGATAAACGACCTACTGGACAGCATCCGGTTGGTACAAAACTCTCGCTACCAATGATGTTGCCGTCGTCCTGGTAGATCAGCACTGTGACGGGCGGGACATTGTGCTGCGTACCCAGGATGACCGCTTGCAATGCATTAGCGAAACGCACAAGGCATTTAATGCTCTTCAGTCTCTACTCGCTTATATACCTACTGTCGTGGCGAAGACGGATACAACTTTGATCTTCGACCTGTGAATCCGAAAACTGACGAGACTGGATACTAAAAAAGTTTCCGCAATGCAATTCTACGCCTAGATACATTTTGCCAATAAGAGAAGGTCTCATTGCTCATCTGCAAAGGTTTCGAGGTTTGTTCAACCGTTTTCTGGTGGACACTTACGCCAAAATTAAAACGGAGCGTTTGGTATACATCAGAACAGAACAAATGAGAGAAGACTGCGCGCTGAAAATTATGTAGATCTGCGAGACGCCATGAATCAAGATATAAATTGTGAAGATTTAGGACGACTGGTGATTCTTCCTTACAGTTTTAGAACTGGACAATAGATATGTAGTGCCCTATTCTCCAGTAGGTACTATCAGAAGCTTTTACAACGCATAATATACCTAGGTAAATGTGGAGCTGTGTGACGTCCAGTCAATAAAATCTAGATATATATAAATCTATACTATAGTACATTAATAAAAATAAGTAAGGTTTGTGAGGTTGTAGGGAGTAATCTCTGAATCTACTGAACCAATTTTGAAAATTCTTTTGCCTATTGAAAACCACGTTATTTGCGAGTTTTATAGACTACTAAAAATGTTTACCGCCCAACGAAGTGGGCACGGGTCAGCTATTGATAAAATAAAAATGAGTTTGTCCCTGCTTAGTGCCTTCTCGAAAACTTTTTATATAAGTTCTTAGAATCTATACTGTGTGTGTAGTGTAGGCAAGCAGGAACAGACGAAACAGATTCTTATTTTTTAGAGCGTATGATTTTGATTGCTGTGGGATTACAGAAAAAAGCGTTTTGAAGAAACAAGTTGCGAAGTGCGCCTAGGTATGTCGTTTTTTGATAGAATAGTGAACTCTATTCAAATAGATGTAAGATACAAAACGACCAAATTTACAAAAAACCTTTAGGAGTGAAATTCGAGTCGGAGTTCATAGTACTGTTAAACAAAAAAACTGTTTTTAGTCTTAAAAAAGCGTCTCGTTTCGTTTGAATGAAAATTGAAAACTTCCCAGCTCTAGCTGGTAATAACCTTAAGGAATTTCCTGAAGTTACCCTAAACGGCATGAGCATTCAAAAAGTAGCCTCCTTCAAATATCTAGGACACGTTATTACCGACGACCTTAAGGACAATGCTGACATTGAAAAAGAGCGTAGGGCTCTAGTGGTAAGAGGTAATATGTTGATCCGTAGGTTTACTCGGTTTTCAGAAGAAGTAAAAATAACGCTTTTTAAAGCGTATTGTCAAAGCTTCTACACCGGGAACCTATGGGTCAGCTACACTAAACGACCGTTGGAGACCCTGCGAGTTCAATATAATAATATTTTTAGGATGATGTTGGGACTGCCTCGTTTCTGCAGTGCATCAGGGATGTTTGCTGCCCTGCCAACAAATCCAAAAGCATAATCCGGACGGAATTAGTTTTTTCATCCCAATGCGGCGACCGGAGCGAACCGCAAACATGTATAAAGTTTATGTTGTAGCGGCCCAACGGGGTTCATGTCATGATCTCACTCCTACATACATAAAAACTCGATGTAACACATGAAACAACATTAAAAATAAATAAATAAAGCGTGGCGAGCCAAAAGAGCACTCTTCCACACAGTAGCGAAGCAAGCCATGGGTTTGCTGCCATCCTCCGGAAAAAGACGGCGTCCCTGATGCGCAGATTGCGGGATAGCCCCAACAGCATCCTACAAACTATAGCTGGCAGGGTCACTTCGCCGATATGGCACACATTTTTTCGAAAAGTAATTTGATGTACCTAATCTATTTCAATAATCTTCACTTATTTTAATTGATTCTAATTTCATCTCATTTTTAAATTGTATTATTTTTCCAATGTGACATATTTTAACTATTTTGATTTCAAATTCATCTAATTTTATATTATTACCTACCTATACTTAATAACCTACATTTAAGTTTTGTGTGTGATTTTAGTGCCTTAATCTTAAGAGTGCGCATTGCGCGCCATTTTGTAAAAAGGATAGCAATAGGATGTTGCGTTCATAGGAGCGGGACAGAGCATACGTTTTTGGAAAGGCGAAAGCGCAAAAAATGAGTTTTTATCTAATTACAAGTTAATTAAACAACCAATCGAAAAATTAAAAGACATAACTCAAGAAATACTTTAAGCTTTCTTGACAAAACAAAAACCCAACAAATAAAATGTGCTGTTCCTGAGATAAATAGCAAAATTGGTGCAAAACATGTATTTTTCAAAATAATATTTTATCGAGAAAATTTTCACCAATCGTGTTTTTAAAACACGTAATCCAAGATAAAAGTTCAAAGTATCATTTCCCTAAATTTGAAGGTAGTAGCTTTCACAGATTCTGAGATAAATAACGATTTCTAACACTAAATTGCTTATGGCACACTCTTAAGATCTAACATTTATTATAAGAGATCTTTAGCATAACTACTAACAAATTATGGATCTTTGGTAATCCGAAATAAAAGATTTTTATTTATTTTTATCTATAAGAGTTGGTTTTGCATGAAAACGAAAAAGAAACTTGGAAAATCGAAGTTTCTTTTTCCGAGTAGGCCCCCAGCACAGCTATTCTAACTCGATCGAAAAGTTACCGTGACTCGAAATCTGGCACAAATCCGCGCGAAATTCAAATAATCTGCATAATATTCAAATATTTTAGCGGTTTTTATTATTTTCTGCGTTCTAAAAGCAATATCAATAGCAGAAAAGTAGTTTACCGTAAATCGTAAAACATTTTCTATGAACCCATGTTTTAACTAATTTCGATTCGACTCGACTTTTGGAAAAATTAATAATTTATGAGATGTATTACTAATAATCAACATCATCACCAAAAGCCCCATTAATCGTACTTCATTGGCACATAGATTCAAAAAAAATGGTCAGCGATTTATGAAAATCTACATTTTAGGTAGTTTTGTTCCTTGTAGACACAGAAAATATTAAAAACCGCTAAAATATTTGAATTTCGCGCAGATTATTTGAATTTCGCGCGGATTTGTGTCAGATTTCGAGTCACGGAAACTTTTCCATCGAGTTAGAATAGCTATGCAGGACTTACCTACTATATCCATCATATGTTTCAAAAACACGATTTCAAAAAAAAAACTCTATAAAAAAAACAAAGTTCGCTCTAAACCGTACAATAAATCTACGCTAATCGTCGCTATATAATAAATAGGTACATACTTTAAAATAACATGGCGCGTTTTAAAGTACGATAAACCGACTTAAAATTCCTTTACTTTTAGACTTATTTTAAGTTTTGCGGGATAAATACCCTCGGGGATAAAAAAATTATGGGACCCCTTCGGGATCATTTTCTATACAATAGTGAAAGAATTTTCAAAATCAGTCCATAATCGGCGGAGATATCGCGTAACAAACATACAAAAAAAATATACAGACGAATTGAGAACCTCTTCCTTTTGAAGTGGGTTAATAAGCTATGATACTTTTTACAGTAAACAAACAGAATATACATAAAGCTGACGTTATATGTTTTAGATTTTCAAAATTACTATTATTTTTACCGTAAAATAATAAAAAGATTATTTTTGCGGTAATGACGTTCTGCTCTGTCCCGCTCCTATGAACGCGAAATCCTATGCCTATCCTTTTTACATAATGGCGAGGTATTATAGGCCCTTAAGGGTATAGCGAATTGAATGTCTTACGGGGTTGTGTGGCTCTTTCATCCGTCCATTCATAAAGCTGTAATACTCCTGAAGCTTCTCAAACTTCTCGTCGGCGTAGCTTTTCTTGGGGTCTATCGTCGAAGTCAGAGGCAAGTTGTGCGGCTTGGCTTCTACGGTCGGGAACGAGAGCCGGGCTAGCTGCGGAAATCAAGTAACTTTATTAACGCATTCACTACCTAGCAGTGAGAGTTCTGTGCGGTGAGATTAGTAGGGCGCAACGCCGCCGCCGGCGCCGCCGCCACGAGGGGCTGCGGGGGATGTGTGCGTCTTGGGCCATGTAAGTGTTAACGCATTCACACGCCCGGGGAAACATCCGTGTGCCGAAAGTGAGATAATAATTATTAGCAAATAAATCCAATAAATCCATTCCAATCAGAGAATAGAAACAGAATATACTTATAATATGTATATAGAAAACATTGACAATTGAAACAGTTGAGGTAACTGCAGACAATCTAAACCTGTCTCTACTCCTTGCGCACAGTTGAACGCTTGCTTGAGTCGACCGCAATCTCGATGTCGTCTAGGGAGAAATATCATCGGGGATATTTTCCAAGGCGTGTGAATGGATATCTTGAGAGCGCTCTCAAGTTTATACCATTGCACCACAATCTTGGTGGGAGGACTGTCATTGGGAGGAGGGCCTAGTCGCATAAAACGGGTCTGTGGTCCGAGTCAAGTTCCTGCATCTCTGATATGGATTGCATCCGTAAAGATACATTCAGTAGCAGTGCCAGGTCCAAGTACTCGCTACCGTTGCTGGGGATGGAAGAGTACCGCGAGAGGCATATGGGGACTATCAAGTCTAGGTCAAGGGATCATAGACATTAGGTAAGGATACGAACGTTTCGGTTACGATAACGGCAGTTCCACATCGGATCTTTGGAGTTAAAGTCGCCAGCCAGAATAACTGAGCTACCGAGACTGAGTACTGATTCTAGGTCGCTTTGAAGAAGCTTCCTATTGGGACTGAGGTAGCAGGATGCAATGATGACCGATTGATGACCGGTCATCGCAAGCCTGCAGACAGAGACTTCTAAGTCTTGTAGGGGAGGGGGATCGAGGGGTATGCAGTGCAGGGACTTATTGAAGTCAATGGCAGTACCGCCTTTGGGGGCGTTCGATCTGTCATTTTGGACCATTTGGTAGTTAGCCTAGGACTGCAAGTGCTCTGCTTCATAAAGGTTTCCTGCACTAAAAGGATGTCAATTTGGTGACTGACCAGAAAGTGCTGAACGAGTTCTCTGTGAGATTTAGGACCGATAGCGTTGAAAAACTTTCAACGAGATGGAGCGGGGTTTAAGTCTCTCAGGTTGTACAACCATTATTGAGACTTAAAAGAGAGGGAGTCAAGGGAGGCCATGACGTCCTGATGATCAGAGATGATTATTAATTTTTCAATGGCCGTTATAAGAGGCCGAATAGACACCTTACCGGATGTCTTGGTGTACTGAGGGGCGGAGGCGAAACGCTCCGGAGTCCTCGACTTGGCCTTGTTGTAGCCCTTGGCGCTTTGGGACATCCGCGATAGTTCGCAGTGTGGCCCTTTGCGTTACAGAGCACGCAACTAGGCGGCGTCGGGTCCTCGCGACTGCGTTTGCAGTCAGCGGTGCCGTGGTCGCCCAGGCACTTGACGCAACGCGGACGCGCGTTGCAGTTGCGCGCAGAGTGGCCATAAAGCTGGCATCTGTGGCAGTGCCCGGGAGGACCCGAGCGGAAAGGGGCCTCGACCGAAAGGCCGGAGAGGCGGCAAACGGTTTTTAAACCGAATATCGCCTTTCCTTCAGGCGAAAGATCTAGAATGACCAATACAAGATCAAAGGGGCGTTTGCCTCTGCCGCTGTACATGCGGTGGACTTCCCTGACGGGGAAGCCCTGGGCGAGGAGGTCAGATTTGACTGAGTCCGGGTTGAACTCCGCGGGAACACCGCGGACGACAACCCGGAGGGATTTTTCGCTCTCGAGAGCATAGGTATGAAAACCTATGTTCTCGTCGCGGAGGAGGGAAGTCAGACGTCGGTGGTCATCCGACGTCTGAAGTTGGAGTTTAATGGACTCCTTGACCGACTGGGCCTTCAGGAAGTGAATGCCCTTAAGGGCAAGGAGTTTTTCGACATTAGACCATTTCTCCTTTTCACGGAGAAAAATTTGGGGAGGGATCGCTCCTTGCGGGGAGAGGGCTGGGACGCGGGGGTAATGGCGGTCGCGGGAGCCGCGGGGGTCGCAGGGGTCGCGGGGGTCGCGGAGCCGAGGTTTAAGGTCTTGGCTGGGGTAACCGCAGCTGACTTTGGGATGGCATTTGCCTTCCTCCGCTTTCGGTTACCTACGACGAGGTAGCCGTCGTCGGAGGACGACTCGGGAGAGGAAGGGCGAGACGGCGCATCGGGCGAATCGAGTACAATGGCCGGGGGAGGGTGCCGGGAGGGGCTCCGCGACCGCAGGTCGAGCTGCTCTCGCCTGGACGATGATGTCGTCCATCAGAGAGGGGTGCTGGACGAAGATTGCGCGGAGTAACCCACGCAAGCTGTCCAGGGACAGATTGGAAATGTCCATTGCGGACATTTTGCTGCTTGAAGAGCAGGGGGTAGGGGGGGTCCCTAATCCCGTGTGTGATCCCTCCCTGTCGGGTTAGACAGGGGGGGGGCGGTGGGTACCTACGTGTCCTGCCTAGAAGGTGTGTCCCTTATGCCACTCTTACGGGGCTAAAGGGGTGAGTAAACCCTTCCGGGCTGTTTGGAACTAATCTCAAAATACCCATTACTTCATACGACCTAAGATCTAAAAGACCTTTTCTCATAAGGGATGAAACCCGAATGGACTTACTACCAATAAGAGCGATTCTCAATATATGCTATTGTCAATAAGAATTAATTCCAAATGAACCGAGTCTCATTTAAACTTATTCCCAAAACGTCTCATTTCCAAAATACACTAAATTCGAGAATCAAAGTACTGGATTATCATAAAAACTGATTTCCAAAACATACTAGTCCCTAAACACACTAAACTCCGTCACTCGACGCTAAGGCACTCGCCGTCGCGGGAATCGACATCCGCGGATTCGACATGATGGAACAATTCATTTATTCTCTCTTATAGAGCAAAATCATAAGCACATTTTTGACGCAGTCAAATTTCAATATCATAAGGGAATAAAGGTTGTTTCATGTAGCAAATAAAAAAATCTTAATGCGTTTAGCCTCTCAATAGACCTGATGACGTGCGATGGGGGAAAAAGCCAAGTTTTTCCAAACTTTATGGAATGAAGAAATCGACTAATTTAAGGAAAATCCCGACCACTGCTGGTCACAGGTTTCCTCTCGTGAGGGAGGGGTTTCTATTCTATTCTACTCAAAATAAAATATAAACAAATATGTATGATGTACAAATGTAATATGTAGGTACGTCCAACAAAATTTAAATTTAAAAAAGCTCTTTACTTCATATAATTTTTAACATACTTTCTTGTAAGTAATATAACGTTAACTACCTACATACTTTTCATAACTAAACAATTTTCTTCTTACACTACAAATAAACTAAAATTTTCTTGACGAAATCACCAGGCCATCATTTAAGTGAACTTCGATTTCAATTTATCCCAGTCGCTTTTTTAATTTGATGACATTTTCTAAAAATGTTGTGGCAGTCATAAGTCCCAGGCTCAAGTCAGTCAATTGTTTTTGGTACTTGTTATCGAAGATAATATCACATCGTCGTCTATTTGCGTGACTAAACAACGAGTTGGTTATGAGAGTGTCCTGGTATTTGGCTTCTTTCCTTAATTTATATAAAAAGCGTACTAAGGTCGGTTTATGAGGCATGCGTACATTAAGTCTTCGATGCCAACCTTCTACTGGATTATTGCTACGGTGTTTTTCTTGACTGCAACTTAGTCTATGAGCTCCTAACTTCATCCACTGTTTCTCCATATACATTTTGAACAACATCATTTCTCTGGTGGTGGGTGCCTCACTGAGTAATGTAACCCAAAAATCGTGAATCTCAGACTCGGGTAACAGTGGTATAACAGCACACATTTGAACTGTTTTTGGCCCTCCATACTAGTATCAATTTTCAAACATTTTGCTTTCCTCCAAACAGCACGATTGAAGTGGTAAAAGCATCCCTTGATCTCACAGTTTGGGAAAATAGATTCACATGCATTTAATTGTGCGAGCTCGTAGTCACACTTAAACTTTTCAATAATTAAGCGCATTGTGTCACGCAGTAACATAAAAAATCTGCAATAAGTATTTTCGGTTTTGTTTGGCAATAATGCAAAAAGTATGGGTACAACATTCGTGGTGGTTGTGCTATTAGTGCCTACGTCGACGTGGACGGTGTAAAGTTGGTAAAAGGGTTTTGGCACCCTTTTAAACGTCCCATCACCGAAGTATTGTAGTTTTTTTTCTGCAGAATTTGTAATAAAAGCTTTGGCATTATTCGTAGAAAATATTAAAATTTTCCCCGTTTCTCCGTCTTCTACTACCAAGAAATCATGTTTCAATAAGTTTGGTATCTTAACATGTTCCAACCGAGTGAATTCTGTTGTATTTTGATCCAAATATTTTTATTATTATTATATATATTTTTATTTCGTCATACGAGCACATACTAAAACCAGAGTCAGCTTCATGCATTTCTGTTACTTTCTTTTCGTAAATCTTCTTCACTGGTGTCATCTTTTCGCATACCTCTTTTTTACAAGAGTAAACGGCAACGTCTCTTAAATTTTGTTCATATTGTCGCTAGCAAACATGTTCACTCATCTTTAGAACGATGTCCTTCCACTCGTTTAAAGTCGCAGATGCGAAGCAACCTGTAGTGCGATTCACACATTTACAATTATTTGTACCATTTTTGTTCTTGTGACTGAAATTGTACTTGTGCCCATCATAAATCAGAGCCGGTTATCCTTTTTGATTTTCAATAAAAATTATTTCTTTGCTATAACTTTTACGGTAAGCCATTGCGCAGCTCTAGAAAGAATGAAGGGATGACGTCGATTCCTTTTGTCATTGTATTGACACTTCATTTTAAGTGGCCAGTATTGAGATAGCATCGGCATTGCTTAGTTAAAGGTTTTATTTTAGTTTATGGTCACTATTTTGCTTCCGCAATTATTATAAATGACACCCCCACGTATTTTGGGTTTAGGGCGTTTTGAAAATTAGTCATTATGCGAATCGTGAGTTTCGATATTTTCATGTGTATATATTTTAGGGTATTTTGGGAATGAGACGTTTTGGGAATAAGTTTAAATGAGGCTCGGTCCATTTGGAATTGAGTCTTATGGACAATAGCATATATTGAGAACCGCTCTTTTAGGTAGTAAGTCCATTCGGGTTTCATCCCTTATGAGAAAAGGTCTTTTAGATCTTAGGTCGTACTCGTATGAAGTAATGGGTATTTTGAGATTAGTTCCAAACAGCCCGGAAAGGAGTTAACTACCTAGCGCTACCTAGGGTCGGCGAGGATTCTCCCCCAAGGCTGGTGGTTCCAGGCCCAGCCAGATTCTACTTTACTTTGAGGAAGTAAATAGTAAGAATTTGATTGACCTTTTTTTTTTTTCGAAAGGATTATAATGCTGTTGACCGCAGATGGCCATGACAGCGTTACCGGGCTTTTGGCGGGCGCAGAGGGCGCCTCGCCGGTAAAATTAGGTTGGGGCGACACGCACAAGGGCCACCACTTAGGTGCGAGCCTCGGCTTGGGCTGTCGCCAGATGCTACACAAGAGGGTAATGGAGGTTTCGCCTAGGTGCACGAATGCACCTAAGGGCGGAAGCGGGGAATTCTTCGACTCCGCATCCGGCGGGGTCGGTTTTTGGTCGGTTGTGTAGTGTGCGGAAGCGAATTGGTTGCCGTCACCTCCGGGTTAGCGGCGGTGATTGGGTCAACGGGGTCACCGAGAACGTGTCTCGGTCTACGGAGGAGAGAACTCGTGGGAGGGTCGTCAATGGGATAATCGGGCATGGTGGATATAAGGGGATTGAAATGTTCCGAGGCCTTTTCATAATGACGCTGTGAGGCAGCCTTTATGAAGTGGGCAACGGACTCGAGATTAAGATCGCGATGGAGATCTTTATTGCGCATGTAGAACGCACAGCCCGTGACTTTGCGCAGAAATCGGTTTTGGACAACCTGGAGGTGGCGAACATTGGCCGAGTGGCCAAATACCACAGAGGAGTAAGTCATGACAGGACGTATGACCGATTTGTAAAGTGTCACCTTATTTCTAAGGGACATTTTACTCTTCGCTCTAAGGAGACTGTTCAACCGGCTAAGTATGAACTTGGCACGGTTGGCTACAGTGCGAATATGGGTGTTGAAACTAAGGCGGCGATCTAGTATCACCCCTAAGTATTTGGCTGACTTAACCCAGGGAATGGGTTTGCCAAAGAGGGAGAGGGTTTTGGGCTTAGAGTAATTCCGCGAAAAGTACACTGCTGCACTCTTCGTCGGATTCACTTCTATGCGCCACTGTCTAAACCAGACACCTAAAGTGTCTAGTGCGGCTTGCAGCTTTGAACTCACCCGATTTGCATTCAAATTGGATGTGTACAGAGCCGTGTCATCCGCGAAGAGGGCAAGTTCGACTTGCGGGTGACGGGGTATGTCGCTGGTATACAGCGTAAAGAGGAGCGGGGCAAGTACGGATCCCTGGGGGACTCCGGCTCGGACGGGTCGGGGGTCGGAGAGAGTGCCCTCCACGCGGTAGCGAAAGCTACGATTCGACAAGTAGTCTCGTAAGATGAGTACGAGTCTGTCTGGCACACCAAGAGTGGAGAGCTTGTAAATCAAGCCATTGTGCCAGACTTTGTCGAAGGCTTTCGCTACGTCGAGGAAGACAGCTCCCGTACTGGCTGGCCAAGTGTGATGCCACATGGACAGAATGTGCTCCGTTATGCGGAGCACCTGTTGGGGACAAGAGTGATGAGCTCGAAAGCCGAACTGTTCATCGGGTAAGAGCTTGTGCTCGTTTACGTGGGACCAGAGGCGACTCATAAGGAGACGCTCGTAAATCTTCCCCAGGGAACTGAGGAGGCTGATAGGACGGCAGGAGGAGGGTTCGTTTGCCTTTTTGCCCGGTTTGTGGATGCCAATGACATTGGCTTCCTTCCAGACATCGGGGAACGAACAAGTGGAAATGGCTGCATTGAAGATGCTTACGAGGAGGTAAATGAGGGCAACAGGGAATCGTTTGAGAACTCTATTGCTGATGCCGTCCGAGCCAGGGGACTTTTTCGGTCGGAGATCTTTAATGATCACAGCGACCTCTGCCGCCCTGACGTGGTCAAGGGTGGCAGTGGGGGGTAGGGACGCTAAGCGTTCGACTTCTCTGTTCACCGTATCGAGGTGAGCAGGGTCGACAGGCTCAAGACTGGGGGAGCACTGGGCTTCCAGACTTTCGGCCAGAGTATCGGCTTTATCCTTATCTTCAAACGCCGGCGTTTGATGATTCGGACGTATAAGCGGGGGCATGATGGTGACTCCATCTGCCTTCATAGAACGCGCCAAGTCCCAGTAGGCCTGGTGACCTGGTTTGATCTTTGAAAGCAGTTCGTCCCAAGAGGAATTCCGATGCTCTTGAATGGCTCTCTTAACCTTGCGGCGAAGTGAGTTCATTCTAAAGCGGTTTAGATAGGTGGGATAAGAACTAAAGCGACGAGTCGCTGCGTTCTTCTCAGTGATCAGCCGTCTGATATCATCTGGCAGGTCCCAGCGGCGATCGTTCGCCGCTGGCACCTGTTTCGATGATTCGCTGATAGCGGATTGGACGTGGCTAGTCAGAGAGTCGACCGCAATCGCGATGTCGTCTAGGGAGCGAATATCATCGGGGATTTTTTCCAAGGCGGGTGAATGGATATTCTTGAGAGCGCTCTCAAGTTTATACCATTGCACCACGGTCTTGGTGGGAGGACTGTCATTGGGAGGAGGGCCTAACCGCATTATAACGGGTCTGTGATCCGAGTCAAGTTCCTGCATCACCGATATGGATTGCATCCGTAGGGATACGTTCCGTAGCAGTGCCAGGTCCAAGTACTCGTTTGCTTGACCGGGGATGGGAGAGTACCGCGTGGGGCACATGGGGACTATCAAGTCTAGATAGATAGATAGATAGATAGAAAACTCTTTATTGTACCACACAACACAGAATACATAGAGAAGGAAAAGTTGACAACAATGAAGTACAAAGGGCGGCCTTATCGCTTTGAGCGATCTCTTCCAGGCAACCTTGGGATGGACTGGACATAAAAGAACAATAAAGACGGTGGCGTTAAGAGTTACTTATAAGAAATAAAAACAATAATAGTTACACCTACACTACGTACCATAATACCTACTTATCATAAACTTACATAAACATAAAAATAAGGTTATTCTAATTATTACACGGATAATAAATAATGTTGATGAAGCAGTTTTTTAAAGATAGGGAGAGATTTTGCACGTCTGATATCCAGGGGAAGAGCATTCCATACGGATAGCTTGTACAGTGAAGGATTTTTCATAGAAAGTAGTAGAGTGAGGAGGAACTTCTAAGACGAGGGTTTCAGAGGAACGCAAAGATAGAGAGTGAGAGTCGGAGAGGAATTTAAAGCGCTCCTTGAGATAAGATGGGCTGGGAGGATAGAACAAGATACTGTACAAGAGATATAGTATGTGAGTATTCCTGCGAAGTCGGATGGGTAACCACTTGAGTTTAGCGCGATACTCGGAAACGTGGTCATATTTGCGAAGGCCAAATATGAACCTGATGCTGAAATTCTGAAGGCGCTCAAGCTTATTTAGTTGATCTTCAGTGAGGTCCGGATAACAGGCGTCGGCGTAGTCAAGGATGGGGAGCAAAAGAGACTGGGCGAGTGTTACCTTAGTGGAAGTTGGAAGGAAATTGCGCAGTCGCCGCAGTGAGCCGGCCGATGCGAACATTTTTCGGCTGAGCTCAGTCAATTGCGGACCCCAGGACAACTCATGGTCTACGATCAGACCCAAGTTTTTGACGGTTTTGCTTAAAGGAATTGTACACCATCAAAGGAGATAGGAGGTAAGGTATTCAGGTCGATTTTAGCAGTCGTCCTTGAACTACCCACAACGATGACTTGAGTCTTCTTAGGGTTCACCAGAAGACCGTGCGCTTTGCTCCATACAAGGATGCGTGAGAGGTCATCGTTTATTAACCTTATAGCTGATGTAAGATCATTGATTGGAGCTTGTTGGTAGATCTGGAGATCGTCAGCGTACAGGTGATAGGAACTAGACAAAGATTCTGATATGGAGTTTATGAAAATTGCGAAGAGAAGAGGAGAAAGTACGCCGCCCTGTGGAACACCAGCAGTGACATCACACCAAGACGAGAATTTATCGTCCAGACGGATGCGTTGCCGGCGACCAAACAGATAACTTTGAAACCAGTCAGTAACAATTGGAGATATGTTAAGAGAACGAAGCACAGCAGTAAGAATATCAAAGTCGACATTATTGAAGGCGTTGCTGAAGTCAAGCAATGACAACACAGTCACAAGCCCACTGTCCATGCCCCGGCGAATGTCATCCGTTATTTTAGAAAGGGCCGTCAAGGTGCTGTGACCGTGACGAAAACCAGATTGTAGAGGATTCAAGAGAGAGTTGCTAGAGAGAAATCGGCTGAGCTGATTGTGTACCAGACGCTCTAGTACCTTTGAGAGAAAAGGAAGAATAGAAATGGGTCGGAAATCAGAAAAGGAGGTGGGTCTAGATTTTTTAGGAAGAGGAATAATTTGGGCATTTTTCCAGGCGCTTGGGAAGGTGCTACTGGAAATAGAGTGGTTAAGGATGTGGACAAGGACATGAATAACATCGTCGAGAATGGGCAGCAGCATATTACGACTTATATTGTCATTGCCGACCGCATTTGATGTGATAGACAAGACGCTTCTCCTAACATCACAATCGGAGAACTGACTTAGAAAAAAGGGTGAAGTGACAGGGGTTGGTAACAGTGAAAGAGCCTGAAGAGTGTTAGATTTAAGTATCCCATCAAATTGGGAAGACAAGGAGAAATGTCGATTTAAAGAATCTACGTCTATATCTTTGGGAAGTGTGTCGTTACGTGATTTGCCAACCCCTAGTGTTCGAAGAAACTTCCAGACTTTGGAAGGGTCTTCGTTTTGGACAGAATTGTGGATATGACGGCGATTGGCGTCCCTACACACTTTGTTACACAGATTTCGACGCTCAATGTATTTATTGACATTCGCTTCCGAAGGACAACACTTAGCCTTAAACTTGGCCACGTTCTTGCGATGGATAATCTCTTTTATCTGATTTGTGAGCCAAGGCGCTGGCAGATGCTTCAGTTTAATTTTCCTTAGCGGTGCATGTTTGTCGTATAAGCTTATAATGGCAGAGTTGAAAGAGCTGATCTTGTCATCAGTAGTATCAGCGTTCTCTACCTCCGACCAGTCAATCTGTCGTGCATCTTCGCGTAGGCTTTCTACATCTATACCGCTAAAGTTACGTTGTGTGATAATTTTGGGCTTTGCTTTCGGCGGGCGGATTTTATAGGACATGAATATTAGGTCGTGATAAGAGAAGGCGTCCGCGGGGCACTGCCCGTGCTTATGAACGTTATTGATGGAGGAGACAAGGATAAGATCTATTAGAGAAGGGGTACAATTTGGAAAATGGTGCGTAGCACTCAAGGGAAGGACGTTAAGATTATTGGAGGAAACAAGGGTTTCCAAACTTCGAGTCCGAAAGTCATGTTTGAGCAGGCACGTGTTAAAATCACCCATGATGATGGTATGGCTGTATAAAGGAGCAAAGTCCTCGAGGAGTTTATCAAATGAGGAGAAGAAGTTGATGCGAAGGGAAGGGCTGTAATAGACCCCGAGAAGTACTTTGGTGTGTAAAAGACTAATCTCAATAAAAAGATGCTCTCCCGCACCTGACGGAGGTGGTGAGGGCGACGTGCTCACTACAGAGTAAGGGATATGTGCACGGAGATATATGGCCACCCCACCGCCACCACAATGGACGCGGTCGTTCCTTATAAGCACGAACCCGGGAAGTGAGTATGATGTAGATGGAAGGGCAGGTTTCAAGAATGACTCTGACACTAGAACTGCGTCAATGGTTTTGAGATCAAATGACATCAGCATATCCGGGTAGTGTGCAGGAATACTCTGTGCGTTGATGTGCACAACGTTAAAGTTCTTAGGACAATCAGAAAAATGGGATTCTAGGGACTCGTAAAGAGTAGGAATGCTGCTAAAGCTGTCATCAGACGTGCAAAGTGAAGAAGACGAAAAAGATTTGAAGAGCCCATCTTCACTGTCACTGCTATTCATCAGTAATATTAATAAAATAAACCAGTAACTTAACTATATAAATTTTAAACAATTATAAATTTTAAAATAGTATCAAAAACCTTTTACTATTACTTAGTCCACCTGCCGGTTGTGCCATGGGAAGAGATTTACACTTTAGTGAGTTAAATCTAGGATTACTAAAACACAAACAACAATAGAAAAGATAAAACAAAGTCATACGAAAATAACAATAATATCGTAAAAATTTAAAACAATTTTGAATCCTCCCGCCTTAAAATATGAATAAAAGCCAAAAGTTACGAAGCCGTGTCAGATGTCAATTTGACAAGTTGATTTAAACTGTCTGGTCGGTCGGTCTGTCAGAGTTGGAAACAAAGTGTAGAAAACAAAATAAACTATGCACACGTAGAAGATAATAAATAAAATGAAGGTGACTGGAAATAAGTTTTCAAAAGTTAAAGTTACGCAAGGGATGATTACATTGATGACTGAATACAAGTTGCTACAGACGACGGGAGGAGGATGAAAACATACACTACCAAGATGATGCCCTACCTACCTCCTAGACGTAGACGCGGCACGACGCCGACTTCTCTGCGCTGGAGCCACTTCTGCTGTCGCCTCCTTGGAGACCACTGGCCGAAGAGACGAACCCGACGCCCCCGCCGTCACAACCAACTGCGGCTGTCCAATCAGCTTCTGAAGGTCGCCCATCCAGTTCACTCGATGGCGAGCAGTACCCTCGCCGGCCACGTACACGTTGCCCTCTCTAGTCCAACATTTGTTGACTCCGAAGTGCTGCCTCGCCTTCATGAACACTTCATGGCGAGCCTTAGTAAGGAACTCTGAGAGGGTAATGCCAGTGTCCTTCAGTTGGGCTTTAGAGAACCATATCCTGTCCCGTAAAGTAACATCTCGCAGTTTGACTAGAATGGGCCTGGGTCGACTAGAGACAGCACGGCCCATACGATGGCACCTGCTGATATCGTCACTAGAGAAGGTGGTCAACTTTAGTTTGCTGCTTACCACCGCGGTCAAAACTGCTGCGGTATCTTCCTTCTGCTGCTCTGGGATTCCATGAATAAGTAGGATTTTATGGCGGGTCTGCATCTCCAACCTGTCTATGGACTGCGTAGCAAGCTCCATTTTTTCCTGCAGTGTGCGAAACACTGCCATTGAAAACGCCTTATAGCTGGCAAACTCTGCTGCAAGTGAAGCTATACTCGGTGAGGGACTGGTGTTCTTCTGCAGTTCAGCCTCGAAGTAGTCCATGCGCTGCTTGAGATCCATCATCAGTTGCTGGGCAGACTGCTGCATTGTAGTATCCATGTTTTGTTGTTGTACAGTGAGGTTATCCCAAACAAAGAGTGATAGTGAAGTGAGTGTTTGGTAAATAAAGGAGATAACACTTTTAGGCAGGTGAAAACTTTCAGTTATTCATGTGGTATTATAATAAATTGTGTAAGTAAATCCAAACTATTTGTTTTAATTAAATAAATACAGAGAAATTTATGAAGTTGTTGCCATTGGGTCTACCCTCGTCCAAAACCAGTCTAGATCGAGGGATCCTAGACATTGAGTAAGGATACGACCGTTTCTGTTACGAAGACGGCAGTTCCACATCGGATCTTTGGAGTTAAAGTCGCCAGCCAGAATGACTGAGCTACCGAGACTGAGTACTGATTCTAGGTCGCTTTGAAGAAGCTTCCTATTGGGACTGAGGTAGCAGGATGCAATGATGACCGATTGATGACCGGTCATCGCAAGCCTGCAGACAGAGACTTCTAAGTCTTGTAGGGGAGGGGGATCGAGGGGTATGCAGTGCAGGGACCTCTTGAAGTAAATGGCAGTACCGCCTTTGGGGGCGTTCGTTCTGTCATTTCGGACCATTTGGTAGTTAGCAATCCTAGGACTGCAAGTGCCCTGCTTCAAAAAGGTCTCCTGCACTAACAGGATGTCAATTTGGTGATTGACCAGAAAGTGGTGGACGAGTTCTCTCTGAGTTTTGAGGCCGTTAGCGTTGAAAAACGCTAACGAGATGGAGCGGGGTTTAAGTCTCTCAGGTTGTACAACCATTATTGAGACTTAAAAGAGAGGGAGTCAAGGGAGGCCATGACGTCCTGATGATCAGAGATTATCATTAATTTTTCAATGGCCGTTTGGGCTTGGCTAAGCTTGCGCAGAAGCGCCGTGACTTTGCCGAAGTCCACGGGAGGGGCGGGCCCCGTAGAGCTAGCCTTCGCAGCAGCGGGTGCTGCTTGGCTAGTCTTTAGGGGGCGGGGGAGGGGGCAGGGGCGCGGGTTTGCTCCTGTGAGCGGGGGAGGGGAGGGGAACAAGCTTTAGCCTGAGGGGCCACACTTGTGTAGGGCAAGGGTTTAGCCCATGCTGAGGTAGTAGGGGGGCGGGGGGAGGGGGGGCCATAGACACCTTCACCTTACCGGATGTCTTGGTGTACTGAGGGGCGGGGGCGAAACGCTCCGGAGCCCTCGACTTGGCCTTGTTGTTAGCCCTTGGCGCTTTGGGACATCCGCGATAGTTCGCGGTGTGGCCCTCTGCGTTGCAGAGCACGCAACTAGGCGGCGTCGGGTCCTCGCGACTGCGTTTGCAGTCAGCGGTGCCGTGGTCGCCCAGGCACTTGACGCAACGCGGACGCGCGTTGCAGTTGCGCGCAGAGTGGCCATAAAGCTGGCATCTGTGGCAGTGCCCGGGAGGACCCGAGCGGAAAGGGGCCTCGACCGAAAGGCCGGAGAGGCGGCAAACGGTTTTTAAACCGAATATCGCCTTTCCTTCAGGCGAAAGATCTAGAATGACCAATACAAGATCAAAGGGGCGTTTGCCTCTGCCGCTGTACATGCGGTGGACTTCCCTGACGGGGAAGCCCTGGGCGAGGAGGTCAGATTTGACTGAGTCCGGGTTGAACTCCGCGGGAACACCGCGGACGACAACCCGGAGGGATTTTTCGCTCTCGAGAGCATAGGTATGAAAACCTATGTTCTCGTCGCGGAGGAGGGAAGTCAGACGTCGGTGGTCATCCGACGTCTGAAGTTGGAGTTTAATGGACTCCTTGACCGACTGGGCCTTCAGGAAGTGAATGCCCTTAAGGGCAAGGAGTTTTTCGACATTAGACCATTTCTCCTTTTCACGGAGAAAAATTTGGGGAGGGATCGCTCCTTGCGGGGAGAGGGCTGGGACGCGGGGGTAATGGCGGTCGCGGGAGCCGCGGGGGTCGCAGGGGTCGCGGGGGTCGCGGAGCCGAGGTTTAAGGTCTTGGCTGGGGTAACCGCAGCTGACTTTGGGATGGCATTTGCCTTCCTCCGCTTTCGGTTACCTACGACGAGGTAGCCGTCGTCGGAGGACGACTCGGGAGAGGAAGGGCGAGACGGCGCATCGGGCGAATCGAGTACAATGGCCGGGGGAGGGTGCCGGGAGGGGCTCCGCGACCGCAGGTCGAGCTGCTCTCGCCTGGACGATGATGTCGTCCATCAGAGAGGGGTGCTGGACGAAGATTGCGCGGAGTAACCCACGCAAGCTGTCCAGGGACAGATTGGAAATGTCCATTGCGGACATTTTGCTGCTTGAAGAGCAGGGGGTAGGGGGGGTCCCTAATCCCGTGTGTGATCCCTCCCTGTCGGGTTAGACAGGGGGGGGGCGGTGGGTACCTACGTGTCCTGCCTAGAAGGTGTGTCCCTTATGCCACTCTTACGGGGCTAAAGGGGTGAGTAAACCCTTCCGGGCTGTTTGGAACTAATCTCAAAATACCCATTACTTCATACGACCTAAGATCTAAAAGACCTTTTCTCATAAGGGATGAAACCCGAATGGACTTACTACCAATAAGAGCGATTCTCAATATATGCTATTGTCAATAAGAATTAATTCCAAATGAACCGAGTCTCATTTAAACTTATTCCCAAAACGTCTCATTTCCAAAATACACTAAATTCGAGAATCAAAGTACTGGATTATCATAAAAACTGATTTCCAAAACATACTAGTCCCTAAACACACTAAACTCCGTCACTCGACGCTAAGGCACTCGCCGTCGCGGGAATCGACATCCGCGGATTCGACATGATGGAACAATTCATTTATTCTCTCTTATAGAGCAAAATCATAAGCACATTTTTGACGCAGTCAAATTTCAATATCATAAGGGAATAAAGGTTGTTTCATGTAGCAAATAAAAAAATCTTAATGCGTTTAGCCTCTCAATAGACCTGATGACGTGCGATGGGGGAAAAAGCCAAGTTTTTCCAAACTTTATGGAATGAAGAAATCGACTAATTTAAGGAAAATCCCGACCACTGCTGGTCACAGGTTTCCTCTCGTGAGGGAGGGGTTTCTATTCTATTCTACTCAAAATAAAATATAAACAAATATGTATGATGTACAAATGTAATATGTAGGTACGTCCAACAAAATTTAAATTTAAAAAAGCTCTTTACTTCATATAATTTTTAACATACTTTCTTGTAAGTAATATAACGTTAACTACCTACATACTTTTCATAACTAAACAATTTTCTTCTTACACTACAAATAAACTAAAATTTTCTTGACGAAATCACCAGGCCATCATTTAAGTGAACTTCGATTTCAATTTATCCCAGTCGCTTTTTTAATTTGATGACATTTTCTAAAAATGTTGTGGCAGTCATAAGTCCCAGGCTCAAGTCAGTCAATTGTTTTTGGTACTTGTTATCGAAGATAATATCACATCGTCGTCTATTTGCGTGACTAAACAACGAGTTGGTTATGAGAGTGTCCTGGTATTTGGCTTCTTTCCTTAATTTATATAAAAAGCGTACTAAGGTCGGTTTATGAGGCATGCGTACATTAAGTCTTCGATGCCAACCTTCTACTGGATTATTGCTACGGTGTTTTTCTTGACTGCAACTTAGTCTATGAGCTCCTAACTTCATCCACTGTTTCTCCATATACATTTTGAACAACATCATTTCTCTGGTGGTGGGTGCCTCACTGAGTAATGTAACCCAAAAATCGTGAATCTCAGACTCGGGTAACAGTGGTATAACAGCACACATTTGAACTGTTTTTGGCCCTCCATACTAGTATCAATTTTCAAACATTTTGCTTTCCTCCAAACAGCACGATTGAAGTGGTAAAAGCATCCCTTGATCTCACAGTTTGGGAAAATAGATTCACATGCATTTAATTGTGCGAGCTCGTAGTCACACTTAAACTTTTCAATAATTAAGCGCATTGTGTCACGCAGTAACATAAAAAATCTGCAATAAGTATTTTCGGTTTTGTTTGGCAATAATGCAAAAAGTATGGGTACAACATTCGTGGTGGTTGTGCTATTAGTGCCTACGTCGACGTGGACGGTGTAAAGTTGGTAAAAGGGTTTTGGCACCCTTTTAAACGTCCCATCACCGAAGTATTGTAGTTTTTTTTCTGCAGAATTTGTAATAAAAGCTTTGGCATTATTCGTAGAAAATATTAAAATTTTCCCCGTTTCTCCGTCTTCTACTACCAAGAAATCATGTTTCAATAAGTTTGGTATCTTAACATGTTCCAACCGAGTGAATTCTGTTGTATTTTGATCCAAATATTTTTATTATTATTATATATATTTTTATTTCGTCATACGAGCACATACTAAAACCAGAGTCAGCTTCATGCATTTCTGTTACTTTCTTTTCGTAAATCTTCTTCACTGGTGTCATCTTTTCGCATACCTCTTTTTTACAAGAGTAAACGGCAACGTCTCTTAAATTTTGTTCATATTGTCGCTAGCAAACATGTTCACTCATCTTTAGAACGATGTCCTTCCACTCGTTTAAAGTCGCAGATGCGAAGCAACCTGTAGTGCGATTCACACATTTACAATTATTTGTACCATTTTTGTTCTTGTGACTGAAATTGTACTTGTGCCCATCATAAATCAGAGCCGGTTATCCTTTTTGATTTTCAATAAAAATTATTTCTTTGCTATAACTTTTACGGTAAGCCATTGCGCAGCTCTAGAAAGAATGAAGGGATGACGTCGATTCCTTTTGTCATTGTATTGACACTTCATTTTAAGTGGCCAGTATTGAGATAGCATCGGCATTGCTTAGTTAAAGGTTTTATTTTAGTTTATGGTCACTATTTTGCTTCCGCAATTATTATAAATGACACCCCCACGTATTTTGGGTTTAGGGCGTTTTGAAAATTAGTCATTATGCGAATCGTGAGTTTCGATATTTTCATGTGTATATATTTTAGGGTATTTTGGGAATGAGACGTTTTGGGAATAAGTTTAAATGAGGCTCGGTCCATTTGGAATTGAGTCTTATGGACAATAGCATATATTGAGAACCGCTCTTTTAGGTAGTAAGTCCATTCGGGTTTCATCCCTTATGAGAAAAGGTCTTTTAGATCTTAGGTCGTACTCGTATGAAGTAATGGGTATTTTGAGATTAGTTCCAAACAGCCCGGAAAGGAGTTAACTACCTAGCGCTACCTAGGGTCGGCGAGGATTCTCCCCCAAGGCTGGTGGTTCCAGGCCCAGCCAGATTCTACTTTACTTTGAGGAAGTAAATAGTAAGAATTTGATTGACCTTTTTTTTTTTTCGAAAGGATTATAATGCTGTTGACCGCAGATGGCCATGACAGCGTTACCGGGCTTTTGGCGGGCGCAGAGGGCGCCTCGCCGGTAAAATTAGGTTGGGGCGACACGCACAAGGGCCACCACTTAGGTGCGAGCCTCGGCTTGGGCTGTCGCCAGATGCTACACAAGAGGGTAATGGAGGTTTCGCCTAGGTGCACGAATGCACCTAAGGGCGGAAGCGGGGAATTCTTCGACTCCGCATCCGGCGGGGTCGGTTTTTGGTCGGTTGTGTAGTGTGCGGAAGCGAATTGGTTGCCGTCACCTCCGGGTTAGCGGCGGTGATTGGGTCAACGGGGTCACCGAGAACGTGTCTCGGTCTACGGAGGAGAGAACTCGTGGGAGGGTCGTCAATGGGATAATCGGGCATGGTGGATATAAGGGGATTGAAATGTTCCGAGGCCTTTTCATAATGACGCTGTGAGGCAGCCTTTATGAAGTGGGCAACGGACTCGAGATTAAGATCGCGATGGAGATCTTTATTGCGCATGTAGAACGCACAGCCCGTGACTTTGCGCAGAAATCGGTTTTGGACAACCTGGAGGTGGCGAACATTGGCCGAGTGGCCAAATACCACAGAGGAGTAAGTCATGACAGGACGTATGACCGATTTGTAAAGTGTCACCTTATTTCTAAGGGACATTTTACTCTTCGCTCTAAGGAGACTGTTCAACCGGCTAAGTATGAACTTGGCACGGTTGGCTACAGTGCGAATATGGGTGTTGAAACTAAGGCGGCGATCTAGTATCACCCCTAAGTATTTGGCTGACTTAACCCAGGGAATGGGTTTGCCAAAGAGGGAGAGGGTTTTGGGCTTAGAGTAATTCCGCGAAAAGTACACTGCTGCACTCTTCGTCGGATTCACTTCTATGCGCCACTGTCTAAACCAGACACCTAAAGTGTCTAGTGCGGCTTGCAGCTTTGAACTCACCCGATTTGCATTCAAATTGGATGTGTACAGAGCCGTGTCATCCGCGAAGAGGGCAAGTTCGACTTGCGGGTGACGGGGTATGTCGCTGGTATACAGCGTAAAGAGGAGCGGGGCAAGTACGGATCCCTGGGGGACTCCGGCTCGGACGGGTCGGGGGTCGGAGAGAGTGCCCTCCACGCGGTAGCGAAAGCTACGATTCGACAAGTAGTCTCGTAAGATGAGTACGAGTCTGTCTGGCACACCAAGAGTGGAGAGCTTGTAAATCAAGCCATTGTGCCAGACTTTGTCGAAGGCTTTCGCTACGTCGAGGAAGACAGCTCCCGTACTGGCTGGCCAAGTGTGATGCCACATGGACAGAATGTGCTCCGTTATGCGGAGCACCTGTTGGGGACAAGAGTGATGAGCTCGAAAGCCGAACTGTTCATCGGGTAAGAGCTTGTGCTCGTTTACGTGGGACCAGAGGCGACTCATAAGGAGACGCTCGTAAATCTTCCCCAGGGAACTGAGGAGGCTGATAGGACGGCAGGAGGAGGGTTCGTTTGCCTTTTTGCCCGGTTTGTGGATGCCAATGACATTGGCTTCCTTCCAGACATCGGGGAACGAACAAGTGGAAATGGCTGCATTGAAGATGCTTACGAGGAGGTAAATGAGGGCAACAGGGAATCGTTTGAGAACTCTATTGCTGATGCCGTCCGAGCCAGGGGACTTTTTCGGTCGGAGATCTTTAATGATCACAGCGACCTCTGCCGCCCTGACGTGGTCAAGGGTGGCAGTGGGGGGTAGGGACGCTAAGCGTTCGACTTCTCTGTTCACCGTATCGAGGTGAGCAGGGTCGACAGGCTCAAGACTGGGGGAGCACTGGGCTTCCAGACTTTCGGCCAGAGTATCGGCTTTATCCTTATCTTCAAACGCCGGCGTTTGATGATTCGGACGTATAAGCGGGGGCATGATGGTGACTCCATCTGCCTTCATAGAACGCGCCAAGTCCCAGTAGGCCTGGTGACCTGGTTTGATCTTTGAAAGCAGTTCGTCCCAAGAGGAATTCCGATGCTCTTGAATGGCTCTCTTAACCTTGCGGCGAAGTGAGTTCATTCTAAAGCGGTTTAGATAGGTGGGATAAGAACTAAAGCGACGAGTCGCTGCGTTCTTCTCAGTGATCAGCCGTCTGATATCATCTGGCAGGTCCCAGCGGCGATCGTTCGCCGCTGGCACCTGTTTCGATGATTCGCTGATAGCGGATTGGACGTGGCTAGTCAGAGAGTCGACCGCAATCGCGATGTCGTCTAGGGAGCGAATATCATCGGGGATTTTTTCCAAGGCGGGTGAATGGATATTCTTGAGAGCGCTCTCAAGTTTATACCATTGCACCACGGTCTTGGTGGGAGGACTGTCATTGGGAGGAGGGCCTAACCGCATTATAACGGGTCTGTGATCCGAGTCAAGTTCCTGCATCACCGATATGGATTGCATCCGTAGGGATACGTTCCGTAGCAGTGCCAGGTCCAAGTACTCGTTTGCTTGACCGGGGATGGGAGAGTACCGCGTGGGGCACATGGGGACTATCAAGTCTAGATAGATAGATAGATAGATAGAAAACTCTTTATTGTACCACACAACACAGAATACATAGAGAAGGAAAAGTTGACAACAATGAAGTACAAAGGGCGGCCTTATCGCTTTGAGCGATCTCTTCCAGGCAACCTTGGGATGGACTGGACATAAAAGAACAATAAAGACGGTGGCGTTAAGAGTTACTTATAAGAAATAAAAACAATAATAGTTACACCTACACTACGTACCATAATACCTACTTATCATAAACTTACATAAACATAAAAATAAGGTTATTCTAATTATTACACGGATA
Organism: Eupithecia insigniata; assembly: GCA_947859395.1. Taxonomy (NCBI): domain Eukaryota; kingdom Metazoa; phylum Arthropoda; class Insecta; order Lepidoptera; family Geometridae; genus Eupithecia; species Eupithecia insigniata. The sequence continues at coordinate 7,099,906 of OX402021.1, forward strand.
ATAAATAATGTTGATGAAGCAGTTTTTTAAAGATAGGGAGAGATTTTGCACGTCTGATATCCAGGGGAAGAGCATTCCATACGGATAGCTTGTACAGTGAAGGATTTTTCATAGAAAGTAGTAGAGTGAGGAGGAACTTCTAAGACGAGGGTTTCAGAGGAACGCAAAGATAGAGAGTGAGAGTCGGAGAGGAATTTAAAGCGCTCCTTGAGATAAGATGGGCTGGGAGGATAGAACAAGATACTGTACAAGAGATATAGTATGTGAGTATTCCTGCGAAGTCGGATGGGTAACCACTTGAGTTTAGCGCGATACTCGGAAACGTGGTCATATTTGCGAAGGCCAAATATGAACCTGATGCTGAAATTCTGAAGGCGCTCAAGCTTATTTAGTTGATCTTCAGTGAGGTCCGGATAACAGGCGTCGGCGTAGTCAAGGATGGGGAGCAAAAGAGACTGGGCGAGTGTTACCTTAGTGGAAGTTGGAAGGAAATTGCGCAGTCGCCGCAGTGAGCCGGCCGATGCGAACATTTTTCGGCTGAGCTCAGTCAATTGCGGACCCCAGGACAACTCATGGTCTACGATCAGACCCAAGTTTTTGACGGTTTTGCTTAAAGGAATTGTACACCATCAAAGGAGATAGGAGGTAAGGTATTCAGGTCGATTTTAGCAGTCGTCCTTGAACTACCCACAACGATGACTTGAGTCTTCTTAGGGTTCACCAGAAGACCGTGCGCTTTGCTCCATACAAGGATGCGTGAGAGGTCATCGTTTATTAACCTTATAGCTGATGTAAGATCATTGATTGGAGCTTGTTGGTAGATCTGGAGATCGTCAGCGTACAGGTGATAGGAACTAGACAAAGATTCTGATATGGAGTTTATGAAAATTGCGAAGAGAAGAGGAGAAAGTACGCCGCCCTGTGGAACACCAGCAGTGACATCACACCAAGACGAGAATTTATCGTCCAGACGGATGCGTTGCCGGCGACCAAACAGATAACTTTGAAACCAGTCAGTAACAATTGGAGATATGTTAAGAGAACGAAGCACAGCAGTAAGAATATCAAAGTCGACATTATTGAAGGCGTTGCTGAAGTCAAGCAATGACAACACAGTCACAAGCCCACTGTCCATGCCCCGGCGAATGTCATCCGTTATTTTAGAAAGGGCCGTCAAGGTGCTGTGACCGTGACGAAAACCAGATTGTAGAGGATTCAAGAGAGAGTTGCTAGAGAGAAATCGGCTGAGCTGATTGTGTACCAGACGCTCTAGTACCTTTGAGAGAAAAGGAAGAATAGAAATGGGTCGGAAATCAGAAAAGGAGGTGGGTCTAGATTTTTTAGGAAGAGGAATAATTTGGGCATTTTTCCAGGCGCTTGGGAAGGTGCTACTGGAAATAGAGTGGTTAAGGATGTGGACAAGGACATGAATAACATCGTCGAGAATGGGCAGCAGCATATTACGACTTATATTGTCATTGCCGACCGCATTTGATGTGATAGACAAGACGCTTCTCCTAACATCACAATCGGAGAACTGACTTAGAAAAAAGGGTGAAGTGACAGGGGTTGGTAACAGTGAAAGAGCCTGAAGAGTGTTAGATTTAAGTATCCCATCAAATTGGGAAGACAAGGAGAAATGTCGATTTAAAGAATCTACGTCTATATCTTTGGGAAGTGTGTCGTTACGTGATTTGCCAACCCCTAGTGTTCGAAGAAACTTCCAGACTTTGGAAGGGTCTTCGTTTTGGACAGAATTGTGGATATGACGGCGATTGGCGTCCCTACACACTTTGTTACACAGATTTCGACGCTCAATGTATTTATTGACATTCGCTTCCGAAGGACAACACTTAGCCTTAAACTTGGCCACGTTCTTGCGATGGATAATCTCTTTTATCTGATTTGTGAGCCAAGGCGCTGGCAGATGCTTCAGTTTAATTTTCCTTAGCGGTGCATGTTTGTCGTATAAGCTTATAATGGCAGAGTTGAAAGAGCTGATCTTGTCATCAGTAGTATCAGCGTTCTCTACCTCCGACCAGTCAATCTGTCGTGCATCTTCGCGTAGGCTTTCTACATCTATACCGCTAAAGTTACGTTGTGTGATAATTTTGGGCTTTGCTTTCGGCGGGCGGATTTTATAGGACATGAATATTAGGTCGTGATAAGAGAAGGCGTCCGCGGGGCACTGCCCGTGCTTATGAACGTTATTGATGGAGGAGACAAGGATAAGATCTATTAGAGAAGGGGTACAATTTGGAAAATGGTGCGTAGCACTCAAGGGAAGGACGTTAAGATTATTGGAGGAAACAAGGGTTTCCAAACTTCGAGTCCGAAAGTCATGTTTGAGCAGGCACGTGTTAAAATCACCCATGATGATGGTATGGCTGTATAAAGGAGCAAAGTCCTCGAGGAGTTTATCAAATGAGGAGAAGAAGTTGATGCGAAGGGAAGGGCTGTAATAGACCCCGAGAAGTACTTTGGTGTGTAAAAGACTAATCTCAATAAAAAGATGCTCTCCCGCACCTGACGGAGGTGGTGAGGGCGACGTGCTCACTACAGAGTAAGGGATATGTGCACGGAGATATATGGCCACCCCACCGCCACCACAATGGACGCGGTCGTTCCTTATAAGCACGAACCCGGGAAGTGAGTATGATGTAGATGGAAGGGCAGGTTTCAAGAATGACTCTGACACTAGAACTGCGTCAATGGTTTTGAGATCAAATGACATCAGCATATCCGGGTAGTGTGCAGGAATACTCTGTGCGTTGATGTGCACAACGTTAAAGTTCTTAGGACAATCAGAAAAATGGGATTCTAGGGACTCGTAAAGAGTAGGAATGCTGCTAAAGCTGTCATCAGACGTGCAAAGTGAAGAAGACGAAAAAGATTTGAAGAGCCCATCTTCACTGTCACTGCTATTCATCAGTAATATTAATAAAATAAACCAGTAACTTAACTATATAAATTTTAAACAATTATAAATTTTAAAATAGTATCAAAAACCTTTTACTATTACTTAGTCCACCTGCCGGTTGTGCCATGGGAAGAGATTTACACTTTAGTGAGTTAAATCTAGGATTACTAAAACACAAACAACAATAGAAAAGATAAAACAAAGTCATACGAAAATAACAATAATATCGTAAAAATTTAAAACAATTTTGAATCCTCCCGCCTTAAAATATGAATAAAAGCCAAAAGTTACGAAGCCGTGTCAGATGTCAATTTGACAAGTTGATTTAAACTGTCTGGTCGGTCGGTCTGTCAGAGTTGGAAACAAAGTGTAGAAAACAAAATAAACTATGCACACGTAGAAGATAATAAATAAAATGAAGGTGACTGGAAATAAGTTTTCAAAAGTTAAAGTTACGCAAGGGATGATTACATTGATGACTGAATACAAGTTGCTACAGACGACGGGAGGAGGATGAAAACATACACTACCAAGATGATGCCCTACCTACCTCCTAGACGTAGACGCGGCACGACGCCGACTTCTCTGCGCTGGAGCCACTTCTGCTGTCGCCTCCTTGGAGACCACTGGCCGAAGAGACGAACCCGACGCCCCCGCCGTCACAACCAACTGCGGCTGTCCAATCAGCTTCTGAAGGTCGCCCATCCAGTTCACTCGATGGCGAGCAGTACCCTCGCCGGCCACGTACACGTTGCCCTCTCTAGTCCAACATTTGTTGACTCCGAAGTGCTGCCTCGCCTTCATGAACACTTCATGGCGAGCCTTAGTAAGGAACTCTGAGAGGGTAATGCCAGTGTCCTTCAGTTGGGCTTTAGAGAACCATATCCTGTCCCGTAAAGTAACATCTCGCAGTTTGACTAGAATGGGCCTGGGTCGACTAGAGACAGCACGGCCCATACGATGGCACCTGCTGATATCGTCACTAGAGAAGGTGGTCAACTTTAGTTTGCTGCTTACCACCGCGGTCAAAACTGCTGCGGTATCTTCCTTCTGCTGCTCTGGGATTCCATGAATAAGTAGGATTTTATGGCGGGTCTGCATCTCCAACCTGTCTATGGACTGCGTAGCAAGCTCCATTTGTTCCTGCAGTGTGCGAAACACTGCCATTGAAAACGCCTTATAGCTGGCAAACTCTGCTGCAAGTGAAGCTATACTCGGTGAGGGACTGGTGTTCTTCTGCAGTTCAGCCTCGAAGTAGTCCATGCGCTGCTTGAGATCCATCATCAGTTGCTGGGCAGACTGCTGCATTGTAGTATCCATGTTTTGTTGTTGTACAGTGAGGTTATCCCAAACAAAGAGTGATAGTGAAGTGAGTGTTTGGTAAATAAAGGAGATAACACTTTTAGGCAGGTGAAAACTTTCAGTTATTCATGTGGTATTATAATAAATTGTGTAAGTAAATCCAAACTATTTGTTTTAATTAAATAAATACAGAGAAATTTATGAAGTTGTTGCCATTGGGTCTACCCTCGTCCAAAACCAGTCTAGATCGAGGGATCCTAGACATTGAGTAAGGATACGACCGTTTCTGTTACGAAGACGGCAGTTCCACATCGGATCTTTGGAGTTAAAGTCGCCAGCCAGAATGACTGAGCTACCGAGACTGAGTACTGATTCTAGGTCGCTTTGAAGAAGCTTCCTATTGGGACTGAGGTAGCAGGATGCAATGATGACCGATTGATGACCGGTCATCGCAAGCCTGCAGACAGAGACTTCTAAGTCTTGTAGGGGAGGGGGATCGAGGGGTATGCAGTGCAGGGACCTCTTGAAGTAAATGGCAGTACCGCCTTTGGGGGCGTTCGTTCTGTCATTTCGGACCATTTGGTAGTTAGCAATCCTAGGACTGCAAGTGCCCTGCTTCAAAAAGGTCTCCTGCACTAACAGGATGTCAATTTGGTGATTGACCAGAAAGTGGTGGACGAGTTCTCTCTGAGTTTTGAGGCCGTTAGCGTTGAAAAACGCTAACGAGATGGAGCGGGGTTTAAGTCTCTCAGGTTGTACAACCATTATTGAGACTTAAAAGAGAGGGAGTCAAGGGAGGCCATGACGTCCTGATGATCAGAGATTATCATTAATTTTTCAATGGCCGTTTGGGCTTGGCTAAGCTTGCGCAGAAGCGCCGTGACTTTGCCGAAGTCCACGGGAGGGGCGGGCCCCGTAGAGCTAGCCTTCGCAGCAGCGGGTGCTGCTTGGCTAGTCTTTAGGGGGCGGGGGAGGGGGCAGGGGCGCGGGTTTGCTCCTGTGAGCGGGGGAGGGGAGGGGAACAAGCTTTAGCCTGAGGGGCCACACTTGTGTAGGGCAAGGGTTTAGCCCATGCTGAGGTAGTAGGGGGGCGGGGGGAGGGGGGGCCATAGACACCTTCACCTTACCGGATGTCTTGGTGTACTGAGGGGCGGGGGCGAAACGCTCCGGAGCCCTCGACTTGGCCTTGTTGTTAGCCCTTGGCGCTTTGGGACATCCGCGATAGTTCGCGGTGTGGCCCTCTGCGTTGCAGAGCACGCAACTAGGCGGCGTCGGGTCCTCGCGACTGCGTTTGCAGTCAGCGGTGCCGTGGTCGCCCAGGCACTTGACGCAACGCGGACGCGCGTTGCAGTTGCGCGCAGAGTGGCCATAAAGCTGGCATCTGTGGCACTGCCCGGGAGGACCCGAGCGGAAAGGGGCCTCGACCGAAAGGCCGGAGAGGCGGCAAACGGTTTTTAAACCGAATATCGCCTTTCCTTCAGGCGAAAGATCTAGAATGACCAATACAAGATCAAAGGGGCGTTTGCCTCTGCCGCTGTACATGCGGTGGACTTCCCTGACGGGGAAGCCCTGGGCGAGGAGGTCAGATTTGACTGAGTCCGGGTTGAACTCCGCGGGAACACCGCGGACGACAACCCGGAGGGATTTTTCGCTCTCGAGAGCATAGGTATGAAAACCTATGTTCTCGTCGCGGAGGAGGGAGTTGAGGAATCAAGTTGTCAACTTGGGTTCTAAAGTCAACTCAAACCTGGAACGCTTCGATAGCGCCTGCTAATTTGTCTAGTAGCGACATCTAGTTATCTTTTGTACAAACTAACAAATATTTCTCTAATACAGGACAAAAAATACCGGTAAATTATATAATTACTAGCTGACCCGCCAGCTAGTAATTATATAATTTACTTTTTAATTTAAGTTGCCTTCAACCCTTATCACTTAGGGGTATGGAAAATAGATAGTAGCCGATTCTCAGACCTACTGAATACGCATATAAAATTTGGTAAATATCGGTAAAGCCGTTTCGGAGGAGTACGGTAACTAACATTGTGACATGGAAATTTTATATATAAGATGTACTAAAACTTCGTTTATTTTTCTTTGTACCAAAGTAAAAAGTCTAACTATTAGTTTTAAAATGTTTTGATTGAAATAAATATTAACTCAAAGTTAACTACTTTTTTTTCTTGACCGTAAACAAAGGTTACTTTCAATAAAGTACACCAGATTCACAAACAGAAATATTTTTCTGCATATTTTTTATATATTTTTTGCATTTACGGGAATCTTTTCTTACATTTACAAAATCTTCATCCAAGATTTGATAAAATTCATTAAATGTAAGGAGATAACATTTCTTATCCTAAGTAAAGTCTTAGCCATAAGAAGAATTAAAAATAAAAGCCTTGAAATTAAGATATTTCTCTAAATATTAGAACAAAGTTGAGAATAAAACAGTAATAAAAATATTTTCTTAATCTTGTTCAATATATTTTTGAATCTACCAAATATTTTGAAAATCTGCGCTTTCTTATTTTAAGAATAATTTTTTACCTGTGTATACATACGGTGTCTGCCATTGATGCAGTAAAACTTAAAATACGTTATTGCAGTCTTACAAGAAAAACTGAATGCTGTTTTTGACGCCTTCAGAAAAATACATGAGAAGGCAGAAATAATGGCAGAGAAGTTTTAAATTGAACGGTATATCTGGATATATCTCAAACAGACCGTAGATCTTTTTTTTTTATAGTAATAAACCTTCGTTTGACCACAATCTCACCTGATGGAAAGTGATGATGTGGCCGATGTTGTATCACGAAGGTCTAGAAGACACCTGTTCACTCTTGTCTTGAAGAGACCCAGATTGTTATTCTCCGGAAAAACTGAAGCAGGCAGCGAGTTCCATTCCTTAGCGGTGCGAATGATGAAGGTGGACGAAAACCGTTTCGTCGTTAGATCGTTTTCACTGATTTTAACCCATCCGAACCTTGTCAAAAGGCCCCCCCAAAAATGTAATCCTGGATCTGCCCCTGAGGACCTGTGAACTGTGTGATCTGACGAAAAGACAGAAGGTTGCGGGTTCGATTCCCGTTGCGGGACAAAGTGGTAAATCCAATAATTACATAGGAGATTAGCAATACTTACCAGTTGGAAGGCGGCGACATCGCCGGTACCTGCCGCCGCTGTTGAATGTATGTAGTACAGGAATATCTAAAATGGATAGAATATTTTTTTATTTCAACTATAACTAGCTGCACTCGGCTTCGCACGTGTATTTTACAATAAAAACACAAACGTGTAGCCTGAACACAGAACACTCAGTCTATTACTAATATTATAAATATGAAAGTTTGTATGTATGAATGTAGGGATGTATTGGATGTATGGATATTTGTTACTCTTTCAAGCAAAAACTACTGAACTGATTAGGCTGAAGTTTGGATGGGTATAGTTTGGGACTTGGAATAACCTAGGCTATTTTTTATACCGAGAAAACGCGGGCGATGGCGCGGGCAGCAGCTAGTTCATCATAATTGTCCCACACATACCTACATACATAGCTTAGCTACTAATAAATTTATAATATTTAAAAAAAAACTTTTAAATACAAGCTTTTATATCATCTAGGACCAAACTGGGACCAAAGTGCTTGGGAAGAGGAGAAACTAGACCGTTTTCGTCAACCTATTGTCTGAAAGGCATACTAACGTAAGTTCGGTGACAATGCAATTTCATGGTACCATCGTCCTGTATGCTGAGTGTGAACTGCCATACTATTTACTACAAAGTTTGCGTAACTTTATTTTCTATGGAATGAACCTGAACAGCGCTCCAAGCGGGAAGTTTAAAAATAGGAATTCCATAGAAAATAAAGTTACGCAAACTTTGTAGTAAACAGTATGGCAGTTCACACTCAGCATACAGGTCTGATGATGGAAGCCGAAGGTGGCCATAGGAACTAAACGGTTCGTTTTATTTGTCTTCCCAAGCACTATGGTCCCAGTTTGGTCCTAGATGATATAAAAGCTTGTATTTAAAAGTTTTTTAGAAAGAGTAACAAATTGAGTTGCTAGATTCCACCCGAAAAAACATACATTGCAAGTTAGTAAAAGCTTGTAAAAATACTCACAAAACATAATTTATTACGGATCCCGTCACCGTGGAACATCGTTCATGGACGCCAAACGTTCTATGCCGCGGTAAAGGGCAATTAGAAGCCCGATAGTACGTAAATTGTTATCCAACTATGGTAATTGGGAGCTGCGCTGGCATAGTGGTTGCTGCGCGGATTTGTGTTCGGTTCATAAGATTTATCATTTAATCAGACACACACAACAAAACATAAGTCTGCAACATAACATGGGCCTGGCATAGCCCAGTCGCATTACGATTTGACACGGTTTTTTTTAGTAGCAATTTTCCTTCGGAATTCATTGGGCTGTCGGCGACGCACGCTCGCGAGCCCGACTGAGATATACTGAGTATTTTGTCGCTACCTTGAAATTTTCTCAAACTAAACCCGATTCGGAGTTTTACCATACATCCGAACTTACCCAAGCGTATTTTAGGTACGCAATCCGACCAATGCACAGTTTTCTTCAAATATAAAAAACTTTTTTAGTTATCGTCAAAAACTTTGTGTACTTTAAAAATAACAAAATGTGCAATATGAAATGCATAAATGTGTTCCTAAATTATCGTGACAGTTTCAGAGTTATCAAATAATAAAGACAAAAGTGCGGGTTTTTTACCCTTAATGACTCTAGGTAATTCTGAGTAGGCATATGCCTAGGCCTGCGTAATGAAAAAATAGTACAGTCAGCGTCAAATTGATATGAGCGTCTAGAGTAGTCAAAATGATCTGAAAAATATAAAAGTAATTTGATATACGCAGTTCGAATCATCATATTGTTGTAAGCACCCAAGGTGTTCAAAATAACTGACTACTCATTGTTTCATATTTATATGAGCAGTCAGGGTGTTCAAAATTATCTTGGCAAACAAAGCCCTCAAAGGGAGTATCTAAACTCTAATGAGTGAATATTTTTGAAGGTCTATTTTATGCACAGATAACTTTGACTACTCTAGACGCTCATATCAATTTGACGCTGTCTGTCTGTACTGTACCTATTAGAATGACGTCATTTCGCATGCAGTTCTGCATACCGCTCGCAGCGAATGTGATTTGGAGGTCTACTTTGAAAAACGAACGAAGTTGACGGATGACGTCGATCGCAAGAAACGAACAACCTTAACCGTAATTAAAATAAAAACAGCTACTTCTTATACGGTACTTAATGGGTTTAAAAATACTTACTTTAACATCAACAAGTCATTTTGTCTCAACGACATCGTAGCGGTCGCAGAGAGTCGATGGATGGAGGCGGCTCAGGATCGCTATTTATGGCGTCATATGGGCGAGGCCTATGTCCAGCAGTGAACGTGTATGGGTTGATATGATACTTGAGGTTAAAGAATCTTTATTTCTCATAAAAACTATATAAGTTCATTTACAATGAGAATAAGTAGTTCGTAAATACATAATGTTTAAATTACCTCTAAGACTTATTTATACATAGTTGTAGATAATCTAAGTTCTTATATAATAGTGCTATTTAACATAATTTAGGATAGATAGGTACAAAAGAAATGTTATTACAAGCCAACAAATATCAAAAATAAACAGGGTAGATTGTAAAACTATTAGCAGTATGACTCCGAAGAAGTGTTATTATGGTGTATGGTACAAGTGATGAGAGGCAAGGAAAAGAATTAAGTAATGACACAGTTCGCTATTTATCTATGTTGCTTACATATTTCAGTAAGCTATTTTTAAATATTTTCATATTTTTACATTCTTTCACATCGTTAGGTAAATTGTTATAAAGACGGGTTCCCTCCGATATTATTGTTCTCTTACCATAATTAGTTCTACTTTTTGATACTTTTAATTTAAATTTATTCCTTAGACTGTATTTATTTTCTCTCTGATTTAATTGTATGTTTGTTTGTAATGAATTGTTTGTTATTCTTTTAACAAGTACGCAAGTTTTAAAAATATAAAGTTGGTTTAAATTTATATAGTTTGTTTTTTTATACAGTTCTTCTGTGGGAGTGAGGTAGTTGTAATGATGTAGTACTTTTAATATTTTATTTTGAGTTCGCTGAAGAGGGTTCAAAATTGTTGCAGCTGCTGTGCCCCATACTTCTATTGAGATTTTACAAGGGAATTGTATATGATGTTTCGCACCTTAGCTGGGATACAGTTCGTTACCTTTCGTAACGTTCCTAGGAACGATAATAATTTATTGTTTACGTGATTTATATGTTGTTTCCAAGTCAGTTTATCGTCAATCCATATTCCCAAATATTTTTCGATATGCGATCGCGTTATAGGATTATTGTCTATTGTTAAATTAGGTAGATCTGGTAAATGTTTATTTTTTGCAGCAAAAACTATGAAAGTTGTTTTAGATGTATTTATTGTTAGCAGATTGCACTTTAACCATTCATTAAGTTTTATTAGATCACTTTGTGCGTCAGTAATGGTGTCGTAGATATTATTACCAAAGTAAAAAAGACAAGCATCGTCGGCGTATAGTGTCAAATGTCCAGTTAACCCAATCATATTTATATTATTTACATAGATTAAGAACATCAAAGGTCCCTGTGGTATACCATAAGCCACGTTTTCCATGGAGCTAGTATAATTGTCCATCTTTACTATTTGATTTCTATTCGTTAGATAAGAGGTAAAAATATCAAGCGCCACATCTCTAACGCCTATATTGTGTAGTTTTAGCAGAAGTTTTTGATGACAAACTGTATCAAAAGCTTTTCTTAGGTCGATGAATACTCCAAGGACATAATTCTTTTCATCGATATTTGTTTTTATTTTTGTAAGTAAGTCTATCACAGCCGTCAAAGTACTTGATTTAGGCCGAAAGCCGTATTGTTCTTTAATAAAAAAGTTTTTTTCTTCTAAGTATTTCTCTAACCTATTTATATAACATTTTTTCAAGAATTTTTGAGATAACCGGTAAAACTGAGACCGGTCTGTAGTTGTTTGGGTCGTTTTTAATTCCAGATTTATAGAGGGGACTAACTTTTGCAATTTTTAAAGAATCAGGGAAAACACCAAGTAACAAGCACTTATTGATAGAGTCCGTAAGTTTTTCCACAATTAGAGACTTAAGGCATTTTATGGTTTTAGTATTTATTTACTACTTAAATAACGCTACCTACCTATCGTGCGGTACTCCGTACATGCGGGATATTACTAATCCTCTGGGGATAAAAATTTTATGGGACCACCTCGGGATCATTTTCAATACAATAGTGAGAAAGTATTTTCAAAATCGGTCCATAATTGGTGGAAATATCGCGTACATACAAAAAAATCGTTAAATTGAGAACCTCCTCCTTTTTTGTAGTCGTATAACAATGCATTTAAACGTTACGAGGTAAAGCCCATATTTAAATGCACATTTTTGGGATGTGCAGTAGTACAAGTGCGGTGTGCGGTCAAGATAATCTGCAACTCTCTACCGAGTGAATAGGTACGAGTTCAAGGCCGCCTAAATCGTAAATTTGGGCGTTATTTATATTCTTTGAATACCAAAACTCACAGTAAGGCTCACACGCTGTATCATTTATCAACCCCCTAACAAATAAATGGAGAGTGACGAAACTTCGTCACTTTCGTAAACGACACTTCGTCAATTTCGTAAACGAAACTTCGTCACTTTCGTAAACGAAACTTCGTCACTCTCCTCACGAAATTTCAGAGTAGAAGACACACGGAAAAAAGAGATTACTTGAAAAAAGATAAATTACTTTGCATCAAAGCAACATTATTAGATCCAAGAAACTAATCCTCTCCCTATAGACGTTAGAAAATATTCACTTCATATTAGTAAAATATTGTTTTATATATATTTCTTTGTTTCAAAAAAAAAACGTGAAATCTAAGAAACAAATTAATTAACTTAAGACACCAGCTATTTGTATAGTCAAGGAGAGTCTGGTCTTCAAGTGAAAGGTAATTTTTTTCATACATAGATAAAGTTGTAAAATATTAAAGTAAAATTATATTTATCTATAATCAAGAAATTGATTTGTTAGGAATAGTAATTTCCGATTTAATTATCTTGAAGTTAAATATTTATTTTTAATTTAGGATCAATATAATTATTGTTCTTAGTTGGTAGGATAAATTATTGATCTACACTTGCGAGCTATAAACTGGAATCACTTCATCGCTGGTTTTTGCAGACCATATTTTACAGTTTCCATGCAATAAACTGTAGGTTGTGGTATATTATTTTAAAGATAATTTTATTAGCTTTCAAACTCTTTCGATATCATAGCGAAACAATGTTCATCATATGTCATGGAACGTGAAAACAAAAGACATAAATTTTTGGAACGAAACATCATTTTTTTCAAACTCCTGAATCCCTATAAAAACTGGGAATTTATGCAATTTTGTCATCAGTCCAATATATCACGTCACTCAAAATACTGGAATTACAAGAAAATGGAAACCACACCAATAGAAGCCGCTCAAATCGTCACCCTAATCCAGCAAGGGTTCTCTCAACGTACTATCGCTCGACAGCTTCATCTGAGCCAGTCCTGTGTCTCCAAAGTATACAAGAGGTTTAGAGAGACGAAGACCAGGATCTGGACGACAGCGATGCACTTCGGCGAGAGATGACCGATTTATTGTCAGCACTTCTCTCCGAAACCGACATCTAACCGGCGTTGACGTCCAGCGGGAGCTCGGAGAACTGTCAGCGAGTGGACAGTGAGGCGAAGACTCAAAGAAGCTAACTTGACCCCAAAAAGGCCAGCAACGGGACCCAAATTGTCTACAGCCCACCGACAAGCCCGACTTTAGTTTGCTCGTGATCACTTAGATTGGGATATACAGCAATGGAGCCGAGTTTTGTTCGCGGACGAGACTAGGATGTGCCTGCATAGCAGCGACCGTCGACGGAGAGTCTACAGGAGACCGGGAGAGCTATACGCACAATGCTGTATAGCGGAAACAGTGGCATATTGGGGTGGGTCTTGTATGATGTGGGCGGGGATTTCAATTGAAGCTAAAACGGAGCTGGTATTCGTACCCGGTGGAGGTCTGGGAGGAGGACTAACCGCAGAAAGGTATATCAACGACATTCTGCTGGGCTATGTACTCCCTTACGCCGGGTTTATTGGCGAAAATTTCCTGCTAATGCACGACAATGCCCGCTGCCACACCGCTCGTGCGACTAGACAGTACCTGGAAGAAGTCGGGATTCCCACAATAGACTGGCCAGCCGTCAGCCCTGACATGAACCCTATCGAACACCTGTGGGACGAGCTGAAAAGGCGGGTACGAGGGAGATCTCCAGCTCCGGCGTCAATAGAAGACCTAAAAACTGCTCTTATCAAAGAGTGGCAGGAAATTCCACAGGATTCCATCAGGAAACTCATTAGGTCAATGAAAAACCGTTTACAAGCAGTCATTAGGGCCAGGGGGGGCAATACAAAATATTAAGCGGGAAATAACAAAGATTTTAAATAAAAATTTGATATTTTAATATTACTTCTTATAAATTTAAACATCCACAACTTCGACCTATTGTAATAATTCACTAAATGAAGGTAGGAAACTTAATTAAATTTAAATAATTTGTATACCATTCGAAAACTAACAAAATTTCTTTTCAAATGGTATACACCAAACTGCAGTTTATTCCATGGAAACTGTAAAATATGGTCTGCAGAAACCAGCGATGAAGTGATTCCAGTTTATAAATTCCAGTAAAAAAATTATAATAGAGTTGAATACTAATAACTACTACGTACGTACGCGGACGCGCGTTGCAGTTGCGCGTAGAGTAGCCATAAAGCTGGCATCTGTGGCACTGCCCAGGAGGGCCCGAGCGGAAAGGGGCCTCGACCGATGGGCCGGAGAGGCGCAAACGGTTTTTAAACCGAATATCGCCTTTCCTTCGGGCGAAAGATCTAATATGACCAATACTAGGTCGAACGGGCGTTTGCCTCTACCGCTGTACATACGGTGGACTTCCCTGACGAAGAAGCCCTGGGCCAGTAGGTCAGCTTTGACCGAGTCCGGGTTGAACTCCGCGGGAACACCACGGACGGATTTTTTGCTCTCAAGAGCATAGGTATGAAAACCTATGTTCCCGTCGCAGAGGAGGGAAGTCAGACGTCGGTGATCATCCGACGTCTGAAGTTGCGAGTTTAATAGACTCCTTGACCGACTGGGCCTTCAGAAAGTGAATGCCCTTAAGGGCAAGGAATTTTTCAACATTTGTCCGAGAAAGATTGGGGGTCGCTCTTTGCGGGGAGAGGGCTGGGACGCGGGGGGTCGCGGGTGACCGCAGCCGACTTTGGGATGGCATAAGCCTTCCTCCGCTTTCGGTTACCTACGACGAGGTAGCCGTCGTCCGTCGGAGGACGACTCGGGAGTGGGAGGGACGGAGGGTTCTGACTCCGAATCGGAGTCAGAGGAGCCGGATGGGATGTCGGCATCCATTAGTCCTCCTCGGGAGAGGAAGGACGAGACGGCGGCGCATCGGGTGAATTCGGGAGAATCGACTTCAATGGCCGGGGCAGAGGTGGGGGAGGGGACGGGCTGCTATCGCCTAGCGCCTTGATGATGATATCGTCCATGAGAGAAGGACAAAGATTGAGTGGAGTGACTGTATGTTTTTTTTTTTTTCGAAAGGATTATAATGCTGTTGACCGCAGATGGCCATGACAGCGTTACCGGGCTTTTGGCGGGCGCAGAGGGCGCCTCGCCGGTAAAATTAGGTTGGGGCGACACGCACAAGGGCCACCACTTAGGTGCGAGCCTCGGCTTGGGCTGTCGCCAGATGCTACACAAGAGGGTAATGGAGGTTTCGCCTAGGTGCACGAATGCACCTAAGGGCGGAAGCGGGGAATTCTTCGACCCCGCATCCGGCGGGGTCGGTTTTTGGTCGGTTGTGTAGTGTGCGGAAGCGAATTGGTTGCCGTCACCTCCGGGTTAGCGGCGGTGATTGGGTCAACGGGGTCACCGAGAACGTGTCTCGGTCTACGGAGGAGAGAACTCGTGGGAGGGTCGTCAATGGGATAATCGAGCATGGTGGATATAAGGGGATTGAAATGTTCCGAGGCCTTTTCATAAAGACGCTGTGAGGCAGCCTTTATGAAGTGGGCAACGGACTCGAGATTAAGATCGCGATGGAGATCTTTATTGCGCATGTAGAACGGACAGCCCGTGACTTTGCGCAGAAATCGGTTTTGGACAACCTGGAGGTGGCGAACATTGGCCGAGTGGCCAAATACCACAGAGGAGTACGTCATGACAGGACGTATGACCGATTTGTAAAGTGTCACCTTATTTCTAAGGGACATTTTACTCTTCGCTCTAAGGAGACTGTTCAACCGGCTAAGTATGAACTTGGCACGGTTGGCTACAGTGCGAATATGGGTGTTGAAACTAAGGCGGCGATCTAGTATCACCCCTAAGTATTTGGCTGACTTAACCCAGGGAATGGGTTTGCCAAAGAGGGAGAGGGTTTTGGGCTTAGAGTAATTCCGCGAAAAGTACACTGCTGCACTCTTCGTCGGATTCACTTCTATGCGCCACTGTCTAAACCAGACACCTAAAGTGTCTAGTGCGGCTTGCAGCTTTGAACTCACCCGATTTGCATTCAAATTGGATGTGTACAGAGCCGTGTCGTCCGCGAAGAGGGCAAGTTCGACTTGCGGGTGACGGGGTATGTCGCTGGTATACAGCGTAAAGAGGAGCGGGGCAAGTACGGATCCCTGGGGGACTCCGGCTCGGACGGGTCGGGGGTCGGAGAGAGTGCCCTCCACGCGGTAGCGAAAGCTACGATTCGACAAGTAGTCTCGTAAGATGAGTACGAGTCTGTCTGGCACACCAAGAGTGGAGAGCTTGTAAATCAAGCCATTGTGCCAGACTTTGTCGAAGGCTTTCGCTACGTCGAGGAAGACAGCTCCCGTACTGGCTGGCCAAGTGTGATGCCACATGGACAGAATGTGCTCCGTTATGCGGAGCACCTGTTGGGGACAAGAGTGATGAGCTCGAAAGCCGAACTGTTCATCGGGTAAGAGCTTGTGCTCGTTTACGTGGGACCAGAGGCGACTCATAAGGAGACGCTCGTAAATCTTGCCCAGGGAACTGAGGAGGCTGATAGGACGGTAGGAGGAGGGTTCGTTTGCCTTTTTGCCCGGTTTGTGGATGCCAATGACATTGGCTTCCTTCCAGACATCGGGGAACGAACAGGTGGAAATGGCTGCATTGAAGATGCTTACGAGGAGGTAAATGAGGAATTTTTCGGTCGGAGATCTTTAATGATCACAGCGACCTCTGCCGCCCTGACGTGGTCAAGGGTGGCAGTGGGGGGTAGGGACGCTAAGCGTTCGACTTCTCTGTTCACCGTATCGAGGTGAGCAGGGTCGACAGGCTCAAGACTGGGGGAGCACTGGGCTTCCAGACTTTCGGCCAGAGTATCGGCTTTATCCTTATCTTCAAACGCCGGCGTTTGATGATTCGGACGTATAAGCGGGGGCATGATGGTGACTCCATCTGCCTTCATAGAACGCGCCAAGTCCCAGTAGGCCTGGTGACCTGGTTTGATCTTTGAAAGCAGTTCGTCCCAAGAGGAATTTCGATGCTCTTGAATGGCTCTCTTAACCTTGCGGCGAAGTGAGTTCATTCTAAAGCGGTTTATATAGGTGGGATAAGAACTAAAGCGACGAGTCGCTGCGTTCTTCTCAGTGATCAGCCGTCTGATATCATCTGGCAGGTCCCAGCGGCGATCGTTCGCCGCTGGCACCTGTTTCGATGATTCGCTGATAGCGGATTGGACGTGGCTAGTCAGAGAGTCGACCGCAATGGAGATGTCGTCTAGGGAGCGAATATCATCGGGGATTTTATCCAAGGCGGGTGAATGGATATTCTTGAGAGCGCTCTCAAGTTTATACCATTGCACCACGGTCTTGGTGGGAGGACTGTCATTGGGAGGAGGGCCTAGCCGCATTATAACGGGTCTGTGATTCGAGTCAAGTTCCTGCATCACCGATATGGATTGCATCCGTAGGGATACGTTCCGTAGCAGTGCCAGGTCCAAGTACTCGTTTGCTTGACCGGGGATGGGAGAGTACCGCGTGGGGCACATGGGGACTATCAAGTCTAGATCGAGGGATCCTAGACATTGAGTAAGGATACGACAGTTTCTGTTACGGAGACGGCAGTTCCACATCGGATCTTTGGAGTTAAAGTCGCCAGCCAGAATGACTGAGCTACCGAGACTGAGTACTGATTCTAGGTCGCTTTGAAGAAGCTTCCTATTGGGACTGAGGTAGCAGGATGCAATGATGACCGATTGATGACCGGTCATCGCAAGCCTGCAGACAGAGACTTCTAAGTCTTGTAGGGGAGGGGGATCGAGGGGTATGCAGTGCAGGGACCTCTTGAAGTAAATGGCAGTACCGCCTTTGGGGGCGTTCGTTCTGTCATTTCGGACCATTTGGTAGTTAGCAATCCTAGGACTGCAAGTGCCCTGCTTCAAAAAGGTCTCCTACACTAACAGGATGTCAATTTGGTGATTGACCAGAAAGTGGTGGACGAGTTCTCTCTGAGTTTTGAGGCCGTTAGCGGTGAAAAACGCTAACGAGATGGAGCGGGGTTTAAGTCTCTCAGGTTGTACAACCATTATTGAGACTTAAAAGAGAGGGAGTCAAGGGAGGCCATGACGTCCTGATGATCAGAGATGATCATTAATTTTTCAATGGCCGTTTGGGCTTGGCTAAGCTTGCGCAGAAGCGCCGTGACTTTGCCGAAGTCCACGGGAGGGGCGGGCCCCGTAGAGCTAGCCTTCGCAGCAGCGGGTGCTGCTTGGCTAGTCTTTAGGGGGCGGGGTAGGGGGCCGGGGGCAGGGGCGCGGGTTGCAGTTGCGCGCAGAGTGGCCATAAAGCTGGCATCTGTGGCACTGCCCGGGAGGACCCGAGCGGAAAGGGGCCTCGACCGAAAGGCCGGAGAGGCGGCAAACGGTTTTTAATAGAGATGAGTCCGGTATTAAATAACTAACTCAGTAACTGTTAGTATTGTCTTAAAATATCTAACGATATTCTAAGGTCTGCATACCGCTAGGGAATACCTGTGCAAAGCGAGCATCGCGCGTAATCGACCATGAGCCATAATTACCCAAAGCTTCAATACCTAAATATCATCTACGCATACTAGCGTACCGTTCACCCTTAAAGTTATGTAGCTGCAACACATATTTGGTATTTCTAACCGATTTGGTTAGAAATACCAAATACTTGTTGCAGCTACATAACTTTACGGGTGAACGCCATATCTAACCTAACCTAACCTAACGCTTCAATACTATAACTACCCAACGCTTTAATATCTAACTATCATCTACGCATACTAGCGTACCGTTCACCCGTAAGGTTATGTAGCTGCAACAAGTATTTGGTATTTCTAACCAAATTGGTTAGAAATACCAAATACTTGTTGGCATCCCTGTTTAACACTATAATTTTATTGCAAGTAAACGAGATAGGTAGCTAATTTAAATATCCAATACTTGTGGCCATCCCTGTCTAACACCAAGATTCTGATCCGAGTAAAAGAGATAGTTAGGCTATTTTCCATCGAGCGTAGTAACATTACCTTAATCTGTGGCACTGCGTTCAACCGTTCAACTATTTTATTAGTACGAGATTTTTTCACTGGTAGCGCGGAAATAGTTTCCTACAATCTTTTTATTTAAATTAGCAGTGAATACCAGGTACAGGTGAAGCTAGCGTTGCCTCTGATTTTTGTTATTATTTTTATTACGTCATACAATATTATCAAATATTCTCTTGCAATTTGAATTGCTCTTGTAATTCTCGAATTTCTTTTTCGCGCACCAGGTGCTGCCATCTAGGTCAAATCAACATTATATAGCAAGAAAATAATAAAAAGGGAATTAAAATATCTACCTACCTACTAAGACATATAGCGTGATAATTTTTTTGAACTTTCGCGATGCGATCATAGGAGAAAATTTAACAAAAGTTACGCGATAAAATATAATAATTAATCTTTAGCCCTATAAATAACATTGTTATCTATTTATGTCAAGCGCCACCTAGTGCGCAATCAGACCTAGATTCTCAGCACTGTCTATTGATATTATGGGTGATCGTCACGGGTTGGCGCGAGATTCAAATTATTTTGTGATTTTTATTTTATTCTGCGTTTTACGAAGAACAAAATTAACGGAAAAGTAATTTGAAAATAATGAGAGATTTTTTAGCCCATAATCTCTTATTTTCTAAAATGCTCTAACACTACCAATGAGCCGAAGTTCGTTGTTTGTAAGTAAATAGAAAATGGGTTTACAATTTGCGCCAACTTACTTTTCCGCTAGATTTATTCCTTGAAGAAAGCAGAAACAACTTAATTCACGAGCATATCGATAGATAGCGCTTTAAATATTATAAATTTAAAAGGGCTTTTGTTCAGTATCTGTGGTTTCTAAGGATAGTATAAAATATATATCTATTATATACGTAGCTAGATACATCAGTTGTCTACCTATTAACAGAAGATCTTATTACTCTGGGGCGAAATGATGCTGTATGGATTCAGTAGTCTTAGATACAGACAAAAGCGTGACGACCTCTGTGGCGCGGTGGCCGAAGGTACGCCTGCGACGCAGGAGGGTTCGACTCCCGTCTCGGGTTAAATATTTGTATAATTTGCAGATATTTGTTCAGGGTGTTCTGGATGTTTTCTGTGTATAATATATCTATCTATGTAGTGTATTATATTAAGTAGGTATATCAGTTATCATATATACCCATAACACAAACTCTGCTTAGCTTGGAGCTAGATATTGCTGTGTGAATTGTCCAGCATTATTCGATTTGCGCCATGGGGCCACGGCGTACGAATATCGACCCCTCCAACTCAACCCGTGGTGTCGAGCCGACTAAGGGAACCTACCAGAGGAGGGGCAGCAGCTTCCTTCTGAGTATTTTTAAACACCAATACTGCGATCACCAATCCGCCTGCCAAGCGTGGTGATTTTGGCAAATCCCCCCCTACATACGGCTGGGTAGAATAACAGTATTGGGTACCACTTGGTGCTAGCGGTATTGGAAAATAATACCCAACTAATCATCGATGGCCAAAAAACTCAATAACTCCCATCCGTAGTTTTTAAACCGAATATCGCCTTTCCTTCAGGCGAAAGATCTAGAATGACCAATACAAGGTCAAAGGGGCGTTTGCCTCTGCCGCTGTACATGCGGTGGACTTCCCTGACGGGGAAGCCCTGGGCGAGGAGGTCAGATTTGACTGAGTCCGGGTTGAACTCCGCGGGAACACCGCGGACGACAACCCGGAGGGATTTTTCGCTCTCGAGAGCATAGGTATGAAAACCTATGTTCTCGTCGCGGAGGAGGGAAGTCAGACGTCGGTGGTCATCCGACGTCTGAAGTTGGAGTTTAATGGACTCCTTGACCGATTAGGCCTTCAGGAAGTGAATCCCCTTAAGGGCAAGGAGTTTTTCGATATTGGACCATTTCTCCTTTTCACGGAGAAAAATTGGGGGAGGGGGTCGCTCCTTGCGGGGAGAGGGCTGGGACGCTGAGTGCATTTGGGTTCTAAAGTCGACTCAAACCCGGAACGCTTCGATAGCGCCTGCTAATTTGTCTAGTAGCGACATCTAGTTATCGTTTGGGAGAACTATAAAAAAAATATCTAAATACAAGAAAAAAAGTCTAACTATTAGTTTTAGAATGGTTTGATTGAAAATGAAATTTTTTCTTGACCCGAAACATTTAAGTTAATTTCAATAGAGTATGTACACCAGATTCACAAATATCAATATTTTTTCTTCAGATTTAATAAATATTTTTTTAATTTAAGGGAATCTTTTCTTACAAATACATAATCTTCATCCAAGAAATTTTTGATATCATCATCATCATCATCATCAGCCCATACACGTCCACTGCTGGACATAGGCCTCCCCCGTACGGCGACGCCACAAATAGCGGTCCTGAGCCGCCTCCATCCATCGACTCCGTGCGACCGCTACGATTTCGTCGGTCCATCGAGTGGATGGTCTCCCATGTAGGGAGGATTTGCCATAATCACCACGCTTGGCTGACGTATTGGTGATCGCAGGGTGTTGAAAAATACTCAGAAGGAAGCTGCTGCCCTTCCTCTGCTAGTTTCCCTCAGCCGGCTCTTACGACATCCACGGGTTGAGTTGGAGGGGTCGATATTCGTACACCGCGGCCCCACGGCCTAAAAGGTAAAAGGTAGATATATGCCATTATTGCTGTCTATTTGTAAATCTATAAAAGCGAAATATCCCACCTTGAATTGTTTTGTTAGGTATATCTCAAATGGATTAGGCAGCGTTTTTAATGAAAACTCCCAGGCGGCTTGACTTTTTCCGACACTATCGTTATATTTCAACCAATTTACCTACACAAAACCTTGAGAAATTATATACCTAATCTTTTCTCATGAATCACTGTAGCGATTGATGAAAACCGCACGAAAATCCGTTCAGTCGTTTTGGAGTTTATGGCTAACAGACAGACAGATGCGGTGGAGGACTTTGTGAATAATAGTGTTTAGTTTCCGACGCGGTAATCCCGCGCGCAGGGATTGTACTTGAAGAACACACTTGCTTCACTATAACTTTTGCCCTATCTATTTTGATATCCATATGAGGGTAACGGTGTTGATTACACTTATAGAACATTACATAGAATAAGTAACAGTTTAATAGGCTAAGAGTGCAATTGTTTGTTATCCCGAATAAATCAAATGTGTAAATGAAATTTCTGATGTAAATAAGTTAAAATTGTAAATATCTTCTTTATCTAATTATATTTGTGTTTTTAATAACTATATTTATGTTGTTTTTAATCTGTTTATAATTTTATTTTATTTGTGTTTTTAGTAAAAATCTGATTGGTGTTTTTCAAATTGTTTTTCTTCTTTTAGCTGTTTTTCAAATTTACCGCTCATTTTATTGTTGTAATCCCGCCTCCATTTCATGACTAAGAAATTTCCATGAACTTGGACACTGGCAGAAAAGTGACAAACCAACAGACATCGTAGAATTACGGCAAACCAGACACATATTGCCAATAACAAAGAAGTCAAGTCAAGAAGTGATTGCTGCAGAAATATGTAATAGGCCCAATGTCACACTACTTGTTGACCAATTTTTGCCGACCTTTACATGCAGCTCAGTTCACTTTTTCTGCTGGAATAATCCTTCGGCTGATAAAACCCTATTAATTTGCTGACCGTTTAAATGATTCCCCTAGCTATTAAATAAATAATGCTGGACAATTCACACATTATCTAGCCCCAAGCTAAGCTAAGCAGAGCTTGTGTTATGGGTACTAGATAACTGATATACCTACATAATAGAATATATTACAATATTAGATAATTTTTTATTATACTCTGCTGCCCGCGTTTTATCGGGATTAAAAATAGCCTATATGATATTCTGGGTCCCAAACTGTACCCATTCCAAATTTCAGCCTTATCGGTTCAGTATTTTTTGCGTGAAAGAGTAACAAATATCCATACAAACTTTCACAATTAAAATATTATAGTAGGATAGAAAACGACCAGAACACCCTGAACATTTAACAGATATTTGCAGATCGTAAAAACATGTGTCCCGAGACGGGAATCGAAACCGCAACCTCCTGCGCCGCAGGCAGACCTTCGCCCAACGCGCCAGAGGTCGTTGTATTACTAAGGTAGTAAGGAATACAATATAACAAATCGTTGATAGATGATATTTAAAAGAATTTTTATTAAAAAATCGTAATCTAATGGAACTACAAGCAGATAAGTTCAAAAACTTTTACATATTGTACAAAGTACAAAGTTATTCAGGAAGTACGTGTACCTAATACCTATCTAGTTCACTGACATTCCTACATGAGCTTAGGAATCTCTACCTACGTTTAATACGTGATGTATGTTCTTCCGTATTACCTTTCATTATAACATAAGTTTAATAAATATACAGTTGCGATCAAACAGCGTTAGAGTTATCATTTCTCTTCCTCGGTAGCTCTAACACATATAATATAAATTAATAAATATCAGGACAAATACTACCAACAGTAGATAATACATCCCTCCGATAATTTATAACTTTATCCATGAGGATTTCGCTTCTCAATTATATAGTAACAATTTATATATACCTACTCATTGTTTAAAAGCTTAACTACACGTATTTATTATTAGGCACTTTTATAAGGAACTATGAATAATAAACGTGACAAAAACCTTTTAAAAATATATCTGTAGCCGTGATCTTGTTTTTATACCACAATTTTAAAGTAAATTTCGTCAAATCCTTATATTTAAAGTTTACTCCAAATCATCTAAGATCTTATCTTCCCAAAAGCACTTAGATACTAGAGCTAGCTTAAAGGAAATAATCAACAATACTAATAAACTATAAAAAAAGTCGTTTCATAAAAACTATTTGTAAATCTCTTAAGTCAAATTGTAAACCGGTTTAAACTTACGTTGTATAACCATAGCACATTTCTTAGAAAAATCTGGATAATTTAAATCAAAAGAACATTTTAAAAACAAAAGAACATTATATTTCAAGCATAAAAAACAACTATTTGTACATTATTTTAACCATAAATACCATATTTAAGATTTAAAATATACTTTTATAGTTGTTTAAAACTTGTATTAAGAATTAACATCCTTATTGTTTTAAGTTTTCCATTTTGTCAGAGTATTTATTAATTTAAAAAAAAAAAACATATTAAAAGAACCTTGCATAAGGAAGTAAGAAAAATATAATAATTGACAAAAACCTTTTAAAAATACATATATATGTAGCCCCACTTGGCTACCATATGTTTATAACACCATTATTAAGTAAAATTTGTTACTTCTCGTTACGTTCTTAATATTTAAAGTCTCATGCAAAATCAACAAAGATATGATCTCCCCAACAACACTTAAATACAACTAGCTTAAAAGAAATAAT
This sequence comes from Eupithecia insigniata, assembly GCA_947859395.1. Lineage (NCBI taxonomy): Eukaryota > Metazoa > Arthropoda > Insecta > Lepidoptera > Geometridae > Eupithecia > Eupithecia insigniata. The sequence goes on from OX402021.1 coordinate 7,124,224, forward strand.
AAATAATCAACAATCAAATAATTTGGACGTTATTATACTTAAAACTATTTAAAAAGCTTAAAAGAAATAATAAATAATCAACAATCAAATAATTTGGACGTTATTATACTTAAAACTATTTAAAAAACCAGTCGAAAACTAGTAAATCTCTTAAGTCAAATCTAAACCTAAGTTTAAACTTAGTACTTTATCATGGCACATCTCTTTGAAAAAAAGTTTATAAACCAGATAACCTAAACCAAAAGATAATTAATAGGTATAGTACGGTAATTATGCATCTCTCCGACAGTATATATATAACTTTCCATACGAAGATTTCGTAGCGCAATTTCGTAGTAATACCTAATCACTGCTTAAAAGCTTAAGTAACGACACGTATAATTATTAGTAGGCACTTTTATAAGGAACAATGATTAGTAAAATATCTGACAAAAACCTTTTAAAATATATCTGTGCCCTACATGGCTACCTTGTGTTTATACCACAATAATTAAGTCAAATTGTTCAATTCTTAATATTTAAGTTTCATGCTAAATCAACGAAGATCTGATCTTCCCAACATCACTTAAATACAACTAGCTTAAAAGAAATAATCAACAATCACATAATTTAGGCATTATTATACTTAAACTATAAAAAAATAGTTGTTTCTTAAAACTATTAGTAAAATCTCTTAAGTCAAAAGTCTAAACCTACGTTTAAACTTACAAAACCATGGCACATTTCTTTGAAAAATCTGGAAATCTTAAAACAGAAGTAAATTAAATCCAAAATATATAAAAGAACTATTTGAACATTATTTTAACCATAAATACCATATTTAAGATTTAAAATAAATTTTTATAGTACTTTGACCGATTACAATTTAAGAATTAAAATCCCTCCCGTTTTAAGTTTTCTAATTTGACGCATTTTATAAAATGTATATTAGCAAGTATATAAGTACAATACGTTTAGCTTTGATGGCCGATAAATCTTATGTGATATACATAATGTTATTTGCTATAGGTAGTAATTGTGAATGTCGAATAAGGTAACCCGACCTTGCAGTATATTTAACAAATTTCTGCCCAACAAGATCCAAATATAACTAACCTAATAAACCTAAAGCTACCCTGAGAATTAGAGTCACGTAGTTCGCAATGTGGAGTTTCAAACACAATACGTTCTTCTCATAATCTAAAAGTTGGCGCTCACAAGTCCAACACACTGCCGCACAAGACATAAATAAATGGGCTTCACTCATTATCTTATGATAGATAGAAAAATACGTTTTAGAGTGACAAAATGACTTATCTTAAGAGGGCTCAGTGTTAAAATTCAATTATGTCCGCACCGTTTAAAATATTTATTTACAACGAATCCAATATACATAAGTATTGACACAAAAACAAAATAAGACCAATAAAATATGAAAACAATTTTGGTCATAAGGTTAAAATTGTTTTGAATCGCTCCACTTATTTCGTAGGCGCTAAAATGTGTGGTTTTTGGAGTTTTTTTCTTATTGTACTGAATCTAATAATAATTACGAATATCGTTATATTTCGAAGGAAAGATATGAATTAGTAGTTTTAATGTTTTTTATACACCTGTCCTGTGAGGTTTAAAAAACCGCGCAATTTTTTTGTATTTTCTTCAGTGATTTATTTTGGTCATATTTTGTGATTACTTTCATTACTTATATTAGATTAATTTTCGAGTAATCTTTTAAACGGTGAGGATAGAATTGGGTTTTTCACGGAGCCCCCTTAAGCTCTTGCTATGCAGTTGCAGCTTAAAACAGTCGATAATGGCTGCTCTAAGCAGTACGTGTATGGTGGCTTTATGGTTGTCGCAGATCTGTTCTCCATATATTTTACCTAACACTTGTCTAAAATCTTCCACAATCCTCTCCTCGTAACTTTCTCTTTTGGTTTCATGTCTTGATTTATTTCTGTATCTTTCGCTTTCATTATATCTTTGTAGAGATTGTTTATAAGGACCTCTGTCGAAGTGTTGGGGATATCTGGAAATATATGAAATAAATTAATGTTAGACAATCCACACAGCCAGAGCTTGCGTTATGGGTACTAGATGACTGATATCACTGCATTACATAGTATAAAACAAAGTCGCTTCCCGCTGTCTGTCCCTTTGTATGCTTAGATCTTTAAAACTTTTACTTTAAACCCGCTTTCCCTATCCCTCAGTGACCACCTATCCTACGGGAGTAGATTTAAAATCAGCGCCTCATGTTTCTTGCATGCAGCAAATGCTGAATCTTACTCCCTTTGCCTGTTATTAGTAATTTATTTCTGTATTTTTCTAGTTTAGGTTAAGTTAAAGGCAATAAATGATTTTTTATTATTTATAATAAAAAGTATTATATATAATAAATATGTATGTATATATTATATACATACATATTACATTATATTTAAAAAAACGCATCAAAATCCTTTGCCTAGTTTTAATAATAATACCTACAGGGCAGCTTGTGGCGAGCTGTTGGTGAGTAGCGACACCACGGGTATACCGAGTGCTCCCGGGGAAGTTCCTGGTTCTCGTCTCCGCTTGCGGAGTGGTACCCCAAGAGAACCAGATCCCCACCTCTTGCTTGCCTTCATTGGCCGGTCTGAGTGGAGTCGCGAGAGAGGCATCTTAGGATGTAGACTCGGGGGTGGAAGTGTCTAATGGCGTAATAACGAGGAAGCCCGCTCACGTGTCTTCGTGATGGTGAAATCGGGGCCGCACCTCTCGACACCCCTTAGTCGTTTGCACCGATGTTGTTCCTTTACCGGCATTTAAGCCAACATTTTGAGGAACCCATCCAGCATTCGGCAAGCCACCGTCTGCCGCTTGTAACAGTATTGAGAGTATGTTTATGGCAGGCGTCCATAGTTTCCCCCATAGCCCAATTACCCAGTCCATCCATTCACCACAATAACATGGCTTTTTTGTTATTTTCATTTTCCTTTGCAATAGTCTCTACACCTGGCGGATATCATCTTCGGGTGTATCATATTGTGCAACCAAGGATGATATCCGCTATGTGTAGCTCTCGCCTTTAGATTAATTCTCATAAAGGGCCTCTGTGCTGTTGGCTTCGGCTCCACGCATGCCTCCCAAAGGACCGGGTCACTATATGGCCCGTGATCATGGAAATGAGAAATAAATAATAAAAAATAATTTATTGCCTTTAACTTAACCTTTTTTAATTTGTATAATAAGTATATATATTTTTGTAGTTTTTATAATAGATAGAGTGATTCAAGAGAAAGGTTTATATTATGTATAATTTAGTATCAGCATTGCACCCGTGCGAAGCCGGGGCGGGTCGCTAGTAAATAATACAATACACTACATAGATATATATATTTTTATCATACATAGAAAACATCCAGATAATTTTCCCAGAAACTTAATAACAATTTTTAAGAAATTAATAATACATAATATGGCGTGTTTTAAAAAACGATAAACCGACTTCAAATTCCCTTATTTTTAACTTATTTTAAGTTTTGCGGGATAAATACTTATCCCCTGGAGATAAAATATATTTATGGGACCTCTTCGGGATCGTTTTCTACAAAATAGTGAAAGAATTTTCAAAATCGGTCCATAATTGGCGGAGATATCGCGTAACATGCATACAAAAAAAAACATACAGACGAATTGGTAACCTTCTTCTTTTGAAGTCGGTTAAAATACACTCGTACAGGTGTTACGTACCTTCTCTATCTAGCGGCTCCATTTTCACAACCCTTGGATTTTCCTCCACTGTTTCTGCTTCTTCTTCCATTATCAGCTCAATTTTCTGCAACACATCGTTCTTAGAGAGAACTTGAGATACATCATGGGCAGTCGGACACAGGCGTTTCAATACTGATGTCTTCTGTGACTTGATTTCCTGGAGAGCCTTCAAAGGAATTCAAAGATTATTTAGAGACTAGCTTATGCCCGCGCCTTCGCCCGAGTTTATCAGGATAAAAAATAGCCTATAATGTTATTCCATACCAAATTTCCGTCCAATCAGTTACTTTTGCGTGAAAGAGGAACAAACTCCATAATATTAGTATAAATTACAAAGTTTGTGAGTATGGATGTTTGTTCCTGGAAGAGGATTAATTTATTCAGAGTTTATATTCGTGAACCATAATTTAAATGTTAAGAAAAAACTTAAAACCGTATAGGAAACTTAATTTTAAGTATTTTGTATTTTTGCGGGTTTTGCGGTGATAAATACTAATTAAATACATAATGCTGCACAATTCACATAGCATCATCATCTAACCCCAAGCTAAGCAGAGCTTGTGTTATGGGTATTAGATAACGGATATCACTACATAGTATAAAACAGAGTCGCTTCCCGCTGTCTGTCTATCCCTACATATGCTTAGATCTTTAAAACTACGCAACGGATTTTGATGCGGTTTTTTAATAGATAGAGTGATTCAAGAGGAATGTTTATATGTATAATTTGCACCCGTGCGAAGCCGGGCCGGCTCGCTAGTCCTACTTCCTATTAATATTATTAATGTCAAAGTTTGTTAGGATGGTATGGATATTTGTTACTATTTCACGCAAAAACTAATGATTCGATTAGGCTGAAATTTGGTATGAGTATAGTTTGGGACCTGTAATAACATAGTACCTATAGGCTATATTTTATCTCGATAAAATGCGGGCGAAGGCGCGGGCTGCAGCTAGTCAAATATAGAAACATATTCTTTGAAGGACATCCGTGAGGGCTGGTTCGGCGGCAGATCTGGCCGAGGATCTCAAGAGGCGCAAATATGCAGGTCTCGACAGAGCCTACGCATTTGCTCCCCTTGGAATCGAGACCTTAGGTCCGTGGGGCACCGAGACTAATCGGGTTTAAAAAAATTATCCGAGTGCCCGGTCGAACGGCGCGTGACCCGAGAGCTGGTGAGTATTTGGCGCAGCGTATTAGCATTGCCCATACAACGGGGCAATGCAGCCAGCGTCTTGGGGGCGCTGCTGACTGGTATTGATATGGATCAGTTGAGCTACCTGTAGTTGAAAATATTAGAATGAAAAAATATTTAGTAACAATTCCGCGTATAACTTACTATGTATTCATCGTTCGTATAAACAAAGTTGCAGCAAAGTGCGTCCACGAGACATCTTCAGGACACCACAATACTCGACCTTCTTAATGTCAAGGTCGAGTATTGTGGTGTCCTGAAGATGTCTCGTGGAGAGACGAAACTAGTTAACGACTAACTTTGATGAATACCTACTATAAGAGTAGGTTATACGCGGAATTGTTACTAAATATTTTTTCATTCTAATATTTTGCAATGGATTTCCACAAAGTATCGCCTGCATCTATTATTTATCTACCTGCAGTTTGTTAGCACAAGTCTGCAGATAGCTCAATTGTAATTAGTTCTATATAATTAAATAAAAATACATAATACTTGGCCGTGGGGTCGCGGTGTAGGAATATCGACCCCTCCAACTCAACCCGTGGATGTCGTAAGAGCCGACTAAGGAAAGCCTACCAGAGGAAGGGCAGCAGCTTCCTTCTGAGTATTTTTAAACACCAACACTGCGATCACCAATCCGCCTGCCAAGCGTGGTGATTATGGCAAATCCCCCCTACATGGGAGACCATCCACTCGATGGAACGACGACATCGTAGCGGTCGCAGGGAGTCGATGGATGGAGGCGGCTCAGGACCGCTATTTGTGGCGTCGTACGGGGGAGGCCTATGTCCAGCAGTGGACGGGTATGGGTTGATGATGAATACTGGACAATCCACACAGCATCATCTAGCCCCAAGCTAAGCAGAGCTTGTGTTATGGGTACTAGATAACTGATATACATGATACAATACATACATAGATAGATATTTTTTATTATACATATAAAACGACCAGAACACCCTGAACAAATATTTGCAGATCGTACAAATATTAATCCCGAGGCGGAAATCGAACCCGCAACCTGCTGCGTCGCAGGCGGACCTTCGCCCACCGCGCCACAGAGGTCGTCTATTGGTTTCTATTATTTGATTGTAATTTTCTTTTACTGTTATTCATCATATCAGCCCATACACGTCCACTGCTGGACATAGGCCTCCCCCATACGATGTCACAAATAGCGGTCCGGAGCCGCCTCCATCCATCGACTCCCTGCGACCGCTACAATGTCCTCGGCTCCAGATCGTCCCTAGACCTAGTCAAAAATAGAGAAACATTCCACCCCTTAGCCACCCACACCCCACCAAAGGAAAAGAAATACGATTATTTTGGGTTAAAGCACATGAAGGTATACAAGGTAATGAAGGAGCAGATAAGTTAGCAAAAGAAGCTGCACTAAAAAAGAGAACACGAGCAGACTATGATAAATGTCCAGTTTCGTATATTAAAAGATATTTAAGAAAAGAAAGTATTGAAGAACTTCAAAAACGATACGATCAAAGCGAGACAGCAGAAATCACAAAAATATTTTTACCAAATTTAGTAAAAGCTCATAAATTTTTTAAACAACATTAAAATAAATTTTAAAATAACACAACTTTTAACAGGTCATGGGGGGTTTGGCCATAATCACCACGCTTGGCCGGCGGATTGGTGATCGCAGCGTTGGTGTTGAAAAATACTCAGAAGGAAGCCGCTGCCCTTCTTCTGGTAGGTTCCCTTAGTCGGCTCTTACGACATCCACGGATTGAGTTGGAGGGGTCGATATTCGTACGCCGCAGCCCCACGGTCTTACTGTTATTATATTAAGGTAATTGTTTGTGATGATTTTTATGGGACCGTGTGGTCGCTAAGCGACAAAGTATCTTCTTAAATAAAAAAAAGGATTAATATAAGAAATATCCTTACCTTAGCTAGGCTAATAGCCGTACTATGCGAGTGTGGGGCCGGTGATGTATCCAACAGCAGAGTTTCTTCATCATCGATATCTGGCGAGTTCACTGCAGTAGTTTGACTTTCCACATGCAAAATGATAACATGGTCAGTCTGAACACTCTTTGCTTCTGTTTTAACTTCATCAGTTTGGACGATGTCGCTTTTGGATGTTTTCTTATCTGTCTGAATTCCCTTAGCCTCTACAATTTTTTTTATGGGAGATATGGATGTGTTGAGAAGGGTTTTTTCTTTGTTAGCTCTATTGTATTTTGGGCAATCGCAATTGGGCACATGTGATAATAAGGTGTGCAAATGTGATGATACGGTGGGCGCATGTGATGGGGTGGCAGTCGCACGAGAAAATACTGTGTTTACAAGTGATGACGCGGCGGACCCAAGTAATGTATTCACATTTGGTGATGCTGCGGGCGCATGAGTTGATTCGGCGGGCGCAGTTGATGGTGCGACGGGCGTAGTTGATTGCGCGGCTGGCGCATTTGATGGTGCGGCGGGCGCATCTGACGATGCTGCACGAGTATGGGATGATTTATGCCTTTTACTATCTCTTGATTTGGACTTGCTGCGTTTTCGTTTGTTACTTTTCTTTCCAGATGCCGGTAAATCAATATCTGCAAAACAAGTTGCTTCTTTTGTAGATGTGGTTGCTTCAGAAGCTTTAGATGTTACAGGTTCTTTGGATTTTGATGACGATGCTTCATGTGTTTTAGATATTGCAGCTTCTTTGGTTTTGGACGATGATGCTTCATATGTTTTAGATGTTGCAGCTTTTTTGATTTTGGATGACGATGCTTCATTTGTTTTAGATGTTGCAGCTTCTTTGGTTTTGGATGATGATTCTTTATAAGTCTTTGATTTGGTTGGTTCATGGGTCTTGGATGAAGTTTCTGGGACCTTGGATTTCGACTGATCTGTTTTACTGTGGCTTCCCCCTAAAAAAATTAAATTTCCTCTTTCAACAATCCGTCAACAGAAAGCAAACAAACTACTTTTAGTTATTGCTTAGTGTTGATTAGAATAGAACATGTTATTTGTCAGTCGTACAAGTAGGTAGGGGGAAATCCCCTAAGCCCGGACGGCTCCACTCTCTCCGCTCTAGCGTGCGCGGATGTTGAAAAGGGCTGATTTGTGAATTTTGCCAGATGTACAATTAGAATTATGGGGTTCTATGAAAAACGGTCCAGAGACTAGTTTATTTGAATTAAGATCAACTTCTGTATCAACAGTCTTCATCTACTATTTATATTCTTCTATTATTCTAATAGATATTGTTACGAATTGATTGTTAAACTAATGTTTAATTTTAATAAAAACGTCAAGTGCGAGTTGAACTCGCGCGCCGCGGCTTCCGTAATTTAAGACCTTTTTCTTGCCAAATTTCATGATTCTAGGTCAACGGGATGTAGGTACCCTTTTTTTGTGAACAGACTACGTATTTAAATAAATGCTTTATTATTATTATTAAATAAATGCTTTATTATTATTATTTACAGTTTTCCGATTTTTCCCTTTACTTGTGCTATAAGCCTTGCCTCTTGCCGAATTTCATGATTCTAGGTCAACGGGAAGTACCCTTTAAGTTTTGTGTGCATGTGATTCCCATACAAAGGCCGTCGCCAGATAAGCCGGGGTAAAATGCCCCCAAAGCAATCGGGCTAATTTTTTTTTCTGAAATACCTTATACCACGGATAACATCTCAGCCCAGTTTCAACTCTGAAATATCACGCGTTTTTGAGTAAAAAAAAAGTTTTTTTTTTTTCAAGTCCACTTTTCTCCGAATCTACTTGACAATATTAAAAAAAGTGTTTATGGGTTTTAAGATATCACTAACTAGTATTCTAGAAAAATTCGCTCGATAATCGGGTAAGTTGGTCATAGGTAAAAATGCGATTATATTTTTAAAAAAATATGCCAAAAACGTGTGGTATTATACGTATATACGTATATGTCAATCACTCTGCAATTGTTTTAAATGTTTAGGCAAAAATAATGATAGAGAAAATATGGATAGAGATCCACAAATATATTATATAATATTGTAATTATGTATAAAATAATTATTCAAGAGCAGAGCAATAAATAATGACTCTAGAAAAAAAAATTAAGTACAAACAAGTTGAATTTTTTTTATTAAAAAACAAGTTTAATGATCCTTGCAATCATCTAAAAAAAATATATTTTGTAAACTGAGACGAAGGGATAATGTATAAAAAAATTACATGACTGTACTTAAGGAATTTAAGCAAAAAAAAAAAAATTTTTTTTTTTTCTTAACTATCGTCTAATATTTTGAAAAATCTTAATAAAATATATGTTGTAGATCAATATTAGAGTAATACGTGAAAAAAAAAACTAAGGTGTACCATACGTTTTTGGCATAATTTTTTTTTTTTTTAAATACATATAATCGCATTTTTACCTATGACCAACTTACCCGATTATCGAGCGAATTTTTCTAGGAATACTAGTTAGTGATATCTTAAAACTCATAAACACTTTTTTTAATATTGTCAAGTAGATTCGGAGAAAAACGGATTTGAGAAAAAAACCTTTTTTTTTACTCAAAAACGCGTGATATTTCAGAGTTGAAACTGGGCTGAGATGTTGTCATTGGTATATGCTATTTCAGAAAAAAAAAAAAAACCCGATTGCTTTGGTGGCATTTTACCCCGGCTTATCTGGCGACGGCCTGTCAAAAAATTGGTTGGGTATAAACGGCTGTAACTTTTGATTGCGTTGACTTGATTTATATTACGGCTCCAAGAGGTAACGGACCTGAGTATTTGATGTTAATTTCAACTCGATAGCTCCACGCGTTTCCGAGAAAAGAGGGTTGACAGACGGACAACAAAGTGATCCTATAAGGGTTCCGTTTTTCCTTTTTAGGTACGGAACCCTAAAAATGAACCCCTATTTCTCCTGGTCCGGCTATAACTTTCGAACGGTTTACCGAAAAACAAAATTAAGAAAATTGGTCAGCTAGTATTATATTAAATTCGAAAAAACTGTCTGTCTGTCACCTTTTCACGTCTAAACGGACCTCAATGAAATTTGGCAGGGAGGTAGATGATATCCCGGAAACGGACCACGGCTACTTTTTAGACCGCAAAATATACGAAAATGTGGACGTTTGTTACCTCTTCACGCCAAAACTGAACAAATCGTGCTGGATATTTACATGGATGTAGTTCTACGCTATGATTAAATAATATGATGATACATGACATGGAGCCTAGGATAATGAGGTTTAAAAGAGTTTTTATGTCATACCTACAAAGATGTAAAAAAGCTTGTTTTTTCATCATACTCGTCATACACGTCCACTGGTGGACATGGGCCTCCCTCATACGACGCCACAAATAGCGGTCCTGAGCCACCTCCATCTATCGACTCTTAGAAGTTAGATTTATATCACGGCTCCAAGAGGTTACGGACTTCCGAGTATTTGATGTTAATTTTAACTCGGTAGCTCCAAACGTTTCTGAGAAAAGAAGTTTGACAGACGGACAACAAAGTGATCCTATAACGGTTCCGTTTTTCCTCTTTTGGTACGGAACTCTAAAAATGAACGAAAGTATGGCTGTCGTTACTAGGCGACCTTTTTGAACATGTCTTTTTTTCATGTTAACTGTTCCCTAGTATGTACTATATTTACAGCAACATTTGAGACTGCTGATATATCTGTGCTGATTGTATAGTTGAGAGCTTATTCAAGGGAAATAAACATTAAAGACAATTACACGATTTTTTTATATTTTGTTTTTCCTTAAGTGCCTGGTTCTCGGGGACCTCCCCTAAATATATTTATAAAAATAAAAACACAGAAATAAGCTACTTGCTCGGGTCAAAAAAATTATCCCTGTCTCAGTATATGTTAGTCACGTGTGCAACTAACGCTATCTTCCGATAGAGCCGTTTGGTGACGTCACACCTTTTGGTGACGTCACGCCGTTTGGTGACGTCACGCCGTTTGCTGTTGAGGGTGGTCTATATGTGGGCTTCCACTGTATCTTAAATTTTTTGTTTCCATAAGTTCTTTACAGGTATCTTTTTTTAAGTCATTTAGATAACACAATAACCTACTTTTAATAGATTGTTTGCAACAGTCTGCATTTAGCTCAATTGTTTCTAGTTTAATCTACTATATAAAAATAAGTCGGGTTTTCGTTCCTGACGCACGAACCGATTTCCACGGTTTTGCATTCGTTGGAAAGGTCTCGGGCTCCGTGAGGTTTATAGCAAAGAAAATTCAGGAAAAATTTCAACAGAAAAGCGGGAAAATCTTTTTTCACATACAGCGCCATCTCTGATACATAGCATGTACTACAAACCAATATTTTAAGTAGATGGCGCCGGTGCGTGATAGCCATCTGGTGGCGAAACGGAGATCGCCGGGTTTGCTAGTTTGTTTATATTATTTGATTGTTATTTTCTTATGTATCAATAAAGATTCTTAGTTTTTCTATTTTATTTACACTTTCTATAAAACCAAGTAAATTAACACAAGCCTAAAATGTTTTAAATACTTTTCACTAATAGTATACAATAAAACTAGATTGTAATTTCTCTCTACATTGTATTTAACAGACTCCTATTTCCCACGGAGTGAAGGACCTGGTGACCCATATCACAGGTTTTTTTCTAAAACCTATCACACACCACCAGCACCAGTTCTCTCACAAAACAGGCCGACGATTTAATACCTATACCCATAAGATTATCTACTACAAAAGTTCCTGTACTTAGCGTTACCTTCCTTTAGATAAATAAGAACCTACTGTGAGAGATAAATAAATGCTTTATTATTTATTTATTTAATATTTAGTTTGTAACACAGTTTCGTTCTAGTTTGAATACAACAGTGTGAATATTAAGTACACTATTCATATAGTTTAAAGTTACTAAGAAGAGAACAATAAAAAAAATCAAGTTAAAGAATCATCGAGTTTAGAAGATTCAATTGCATTTCAATCTTTTAAACTCGACGATTCTTTAACTTGAATTTTTAAATTGCTCTCTTCTTTATGACTTTAAACTATATGAATACATAGCATACTTAATATTCACACTGTAACTTAGCTGTGAAGGTCATTTATTAGCTTTTTTGTTGCTAGGTTCTTGTTATTTACTTTGTTATAATATAGCCTGTAGGACTTCCTTAAAAATAAATAAATAAATTAACTCCTTGCCTTTTTCCTTGCTCTTAGAAAGATCTACAGCAGGCAGTAATGATGTGCAGCTAGAGACATATTTTTTATCTTTGTTGCCGTTGCTGGAGGAAAAGTCTGTTGTCGAGACAAGTTTTTCTTCTTTCGACCCTGAGTTTTGAGGGGATCTCATATCTGTAAAATACAAAGCTGTTGGAAGCAAAGCATGGTAGATCTGTCAAAAATCCAAAAAAATTAATTGCTGAATTTTAAGCCTGGCCAAGGTTTTCTCATCTTTCAGTAAGAACTTGAGCTTCAGAAAGCATGCTATCATGGTTAGCGACAAAGACTAATGCACCCTGCCTCTCCTTAGTTGAAGTTTTACACCTTCAATGAGCCCCTACAATAATTATGTCAATAAAATCACTGCTACGCTGAGCTGTGTCTTCTTCCATACGGGCAATTTAAATAAATATTGCTAGACAATTCACACAGCATCAATCAGCCCCAAGCTAAGCAGAGCTTGTGATATGGGTACTAGATAAGGTAACTGATATCTATATGAATATTATAAAAGCAAAAGTAACTCTGTCTGTTACCTTTTCACCCCTTAATGGCTGAATGGATCTTAATCAAATTTGGCAGGGCATTGGCAGGCATAACAATATCCCAGGGACAGACATAGACTACTTGCAAAGTGTGTGGAAAGCTGCAGGTAGAAGCTAGTAAGAATCAAAGGTTCAAGCAAAGTTTACACAAGGGTTGCTGTTGTGCTGTGCTTTTCAGAGATTTATTTGCAAGATGAAGTGTAAACTAAAACCTATTAACCCTTTGACCGCCATAGTCACCTATACATGACAAATCACCTGACGATCCCTCAGTGCCAATAACATTCAGAATATCTTTTGTTCAGAATGCGTTTTTGGCGTGGTGGTCAAAGGGTTAATGTTTTGGATTGATATTCCTAATTTGACTTGGGTAAGTCTGAAAAACCATATACTTACTAGATCTACCCAAAATGGCCTGTACCCAAAATGGGGTTCTAACAGACACACAAAAAGGGCCCATTTGTGGCCTAGTTGCGGAAACCAGTCAAGTAACAAGTAAGGGGTTCTAACACAAAAAAGTTTAATTTACATGATATTTTGTTTGTAAGTATTATTATATTAATAAGGGTAGGTGCATGTATAATTCATAAATAATCAAGGTACCTATTAGAAAGTTTAGATGGATGGATGCTTGTTACTTCTTCACACAAAAACTACTGAATAAATCGGACTGAGATTTTGCATACATGTACTTAGATCTAGACCTGCAATAACACATAGGCTTTTCACCCCATAAATCAGTTCCCATGGGATAGAAATAACTTCTAAATCTGTCCTTAGAACCAACGCGTGCGGAGAGGCGGCATTCCAATTCTAAGTGGGGGGAAGTGACATCTTGCATGGGAATGTATTATGCATTATCCCCCTGCCTAAACAAGCCCTAACCAGCCCGAGTCCTTGAAGTACCGGAGCAGGGCTTTTGGTTTGACAGCTTCATTTCACCTTCTATGTGGATGCGAAGCGGCGAGCAGAAACTAGTGAAATAAATAAATATTGCTGGATAATCCACACAGCAGAGCATGCCAAGCATCAATACCTGTATTATTATACTTGCGTTCCTTTTTTATGTGCTCGAATTCGTCTGCAACTGCCCGCAGGTTGTAATCCGCTATAAGAACGTCCGTCTCCGCCAGATATTGTTGTGCTTTGGCCAGCGCGATCATTGCTCTCAGCTTCTGTTGCTTCAATCTATCAACCAGTACTTGACTACGGTGTTCGGGCGCGAATTTGTCCAGATCTTTGGATAGATCGGACAATTTTGCTTTTATTTCGTCAACGCCGGATCGTGGTGAATAGCTGGGCACGATTGAAGACATTTTTAAGTGTTTTCAATCCTGGTCGCTTTGCACACAGGGGAACGAAGAAAATTTTAATAATAACTCAAACCAGAGCAGAGGAGTTCTTCACACAGATTTTATACAAGTTGTAGTACATTATTGGTACAATACAATACAAATTCTTACAAAATTTCTTGTCTTGTGCACAGTTATGGATGCTTACGCATTTCTTGTATGGGGCAACTGGCAAGGCAATAAAAAATTTACTAATTCAAAATAACGAAATCCGAAATGAAAACGATGATGATGAGATGAATGAATGACCAAAGAGAATGAAGTGTATTCTCTTTGAAATTAATGATAGACAAGCCAAACAAGAAAAATGCGTGTATTTTACACAAAACTAAAGAAAATAAAACAAACAGAAGACAAGGCAATATGGCTATTATGGCTTTCGCCTGTTCATTTATAAAATGAACCAAGCCAAACAAAACAGTGTTGCCGGCAGTCACACGCAAAAAGGTCCGATCCGAACGCAAATATGGTCCGTATTATGACAAAAAGGTCCATTTTTGCATTTTGTACAGATATATTCACCTAGCATGGCGTACCGGGGAAATTAAGTCTTCCTTATGAATTTTACTGTATGCTGCTTTATCTTAGAGAACGTCAATAATCTGCGATTATTTTTCTTATTTTTGAATACGTTTTACTACAAAGATATGGATAGGATAATCTGAAAATCGAAAGATAAGGTATATTTATAGGACTGAGATAAATCAAACATTATTATTGTGACTTAGGTATTAGAAATGTCATTGATGAATTGTACCTACCCGTAGAAGCCATTTTTTTTCATATTCCCACACTCAAATACACACTATGCATTATACATGGAGAGAAGCGTTCTGTTCTGTCCTAACGCGATATCGTCCACTTACCTATATGCCTTTTAGTCAGTATTACCTTTAATACAAGTAGCGGAACGTAAGTCTAGCACTGAGCGATACGCGAAGGGGATAGCTGCGCATGGGTAATGTCCCGCTAGCCCCGCCCAGGTACCTTATTTTTTACTTCTGAGCAATAACGGTCAGAGCTAAAGTTACGTGCCGCTACTTGTACTAGTACATCTATGTTCCATTTATTCAAATTTCAAACTTTAATGAAAATGAATTTGCAAAATCTCACAGTCAACCATTCAATTATTCATTCACAGCAAAAAGATGAAGAGACGAACGAAGCGAAAATGTAACAATAGACAATGGTTCTATTTTCAAGCTATTGTACTGTATTCATTTATTTCAGATAATTTAATCCATATTACTTATTATACACAAAATTAAATTAAATTCAAAATTACACGTCCTCTAAAACTAAAATTAGGTAATCGATATATAGAATAGATAGAAAAAGAATGTCTAATTTATTTTATCATACTTTAGAAAAACTTTTACAGCTTTTAGTACAAACATTTATAAAAAGAAATTTTAATTGGAGGTAATTACAATGTTGATATCTTGTGTAATATGTGCAGGGTGCATGCTTGATACAAAGTTACTATAAGATCTATGTACCTACAGCATGTATCGCAATAAAGAATCTTGAATCTTGATATATCGATAAATAGAATAGACTACAGCCTAACCATACTTCCTGGCCTTTTTCTTATGTACTAGGTGATGTTTTTTTTTTTTCAAATCTTAAGGTATACTCTAGGATGTACAGAGGCCCTTTGGATAGGCGTTTTGATCCGAAAAGGTCCGCAAATACTCATGGTCCGCAAAAGATCCGCAGAGGCAGAAAAAAGTCCGAAACGGACCAAAAAGGTCCGCACCGCCAACGCTGAAACAAAAGCCAAGCATAAAACCACGTAAAAAGGCGTAAAAGTACAACACTCACTTGTGTGAGGCTGCGTTCCGTTATTCGCTTAACCTGCAAAGCGCTCAGGCGGTGCACGAACTATGCGTGCACGAAGAGTGCGTTTCGTTTCGTCTGAGCGCGCTGTAGTGCACGATGCGATTGTTGAAACGGAACGCTCTGCTCGTTGTTTATCAGCGCTTGTTTGAGGTTATGTTTATGTGAATGATCGAGTCTTGAAATCATTATTTTACATATATTTTGGTCTGTGGTGTGAATGTTTGTTGCCACGTGTCTCCGTAACTACTTAACTTATTTAACGCGGGCGAAGCCGCAAGGCGCAGCTAGTTAACAATAAAAGGCTATAAATCGTTTACCGTGAATTTTCGCGGGAAAACAATGGCGTCCCAGTTATGAAAAATTCAACCAACCAAGACGTTAGAGGTGTGTAGTGTTAAATACCTGTCGTTATTAATTAAATTTTCGCACTTTTGCACCCTTTAACAGCATCCAAAAAATTATCTGACATCCATTGTACAATGAGCGACCTGGCTTTTGCATCCCGCTTTTTATCATCCATCTTTACCATAGCACAGGTCAACATACCTTCAAGTCGTTTGAGTAGTTTGAGTCTAAATTTCCAATTGTGGAAATTATTAACGTCCGTTACAAAAAGTCCGTTAGCTTGAGTTTAATCGCCTCTCCACACGCGCGCGAGACTCACGGCGTTAAAGCATGGCGCGGATCGCGCGGTGGGAAACTGCCAAGTCCACACTCGCACGCGAATCACGCAATAATAAAAATAATCGAATTAATACCTATGTAACCTTTCGTAGTTTCCAGGTTATATAAAAATTTTAGGTATCTCTGTCAACAAAAAATATTTTAGTTACTAGTTATAGTCCACTAATTGCTCTTTGTAATATTAAGTAGATACTTGTACATATTTCAATCAAATATTCACAAATCCGTACTCTTAATGCTTACAAAAATATTAAAACGTTCTGTTTAATATTTTTGTGACTGTTGTGTACTGAGTGTATACTGAACTCAACTCGAGGTGCGTATCTAGTTATGAATCGCGTTCAGACCGTTTGTATGAAGATAGAGTACCTACTGATAAAACATTACCATGGCTACAAGAAGATAGCGGTGACATAACACGGACGACAGAGTGCAAATTATGAATAAGCATTTTTTCTTGAGTTTTCAGCTAGGATTTTCTGTAATTCAGGGCTCCGGTCACTGTGTGAGACTTTATATTTTATTTCAAACTCAAAAAAGAAAAATGGCTAACCAGTAAAGACTAAGGACGTGTATTTTCATAGATAAATATACATATTTTACACTAAACTAAAGTGAGTTTAGTTTAAAATACCTACGTATAATTAAATTAAATATTTGTAGAATTTTACATTAAATTAAATAAACAAAGACACTATAAAGGTACGTTACAAATCCTGGCTCATATTTCTGGGCCTGGAAAAATCATTTTAAATTTATCGTAAAAGACAGGCATTTAGCTCGACCGTATCTTGTCTGACATGCTAATTCGGGTAGATAAAATATATATTGGATCCTAAGTTCAACGTCATAAAGTTTATTTCCGTTTGTGGGGTACAGTACAAGTGTCTGTCAGATGCAGCTATCTATAGCTGTTTGAGACTATACAGAAAATCATAGAGCGCGTCTCTTTCTAGGCAAAAAGTTCTAGCAGTTTAGTCTCAAACAAAATGACCAATGCTAATTAGCGTCCAGCGAACTAGTGTTGCCGTTGTAGCAAAGTCTTTTACCATATCTAAATGTTTGTTTCTCAGCCTGGTACGACATTTCTTCTGATTATTAAACGACATTTCTTCTTATTTGTATGTGTGTTACTTGTAGGTGGTTCAATTAAATAAATAAATACTTATTGTATCCCAAATGGAATAGCCAGATTGATTACATGATTACATATCATATCATCGACAGTGCGAGCTGAAATGATCTTTATTACGTTTATTTTAGAATCCAATATGTTTTGTCTGCCCGAATCAGCATGTCAGACAAGATACGGTACCCTCGTATTAAATTCTACAAAGTTAAATAAATAACAACCGTCTTTTGTCTTGACTTTATTTCGCAGTGACCATGGAGAAGTGTCAAATACAGACCATAAACTATTGTTTCTTAACACCTCGTACATCTGTGATGCCTGTCTTTCCTTTCTATCTAACAGAAGCGTAGCGTTTACACGATTTTGAGCGACTTTAAGACAAAGAAAGATAGAAAGAGCGCTTGCAGCATGTAGCTTAGCTTACCTACAATAGGTAAGCGTGCAAACGCGTTTCGGCAATTCAGCATTAATCATCAGTAGCTAAGCGGAGTTAAACCAGTGACTAATCAACCCTTTGCCACGAACACACATCTCCTAATCAAGATTATAGAGTATCGCAAACTTTAATTTCTTATACTTGTGTTTACTCGAATAAATTCACAATCAGATAAAGTGCTAATACTGTTTTATTTCATCCAACCCACAATAGCTTAGTGAATATAAGACCTATATCTATGTTCAAAAAGTGCAATGGATTTGCTGGATTCGGCTGTTCATTTATCCTACGGCCACTTACGAGGCGAAGATTCGTGTTCGCGTTAGCACTTATCACGATAAAACTTCTTGTTCGATCTACGACGAAGTGTTTGGCCACATTGGAAAAACTTCGCAACGTCCGTCCGTCGGGATGATTGATTTTTATCCAATTTTCACGGAAAATTAGGAAAATGTGGATGTGCTGGCTGCATATTTGAACAAAGTAAATAAAAGAGAAAATAAGATAAGTAGGTAACTAAATAGCGATGGTGGATGAAAGTGCGCGAGGTGTAGCCAACCATACAAAGCCTTTGATGATCGCAATTTATCGACAGCAGCGCGAAGACTAGTCGTAACAGCGCTTCACGTTACTGCGATAGTGTGTGTGGCCGTAGCATTATAATTCTAAAAATATTTTTGCAAAAATAGTCTTTCAATCAACACAGTCAGTTGATCAGTTCATTTCATTGCAGTTCAGTCATGCGTAGCATCCCTAGTACATATGTAGTTCAGTCACTAACTAATGCATGTAGAATAGAATGCATGCTCAGTGATTCGTCCTTTTTCCGCCATTGCCTGCCGCCAGTGCACGTGTCTTTACGCAAATTTACACAAATCGTGGAGGTAAGACATAAGTATTATTCAAAATATTATAAATTTTACAGCCAGAAGAAGGGCGTGAGCGTATGTACCAGCGAGAGGCTCCGTTCCGGGCCGTATGTATTTTGTGTCCACTGTGTAGGCTGCGTGCCGGATAACCCGCTCGTAGAATTCCATCATAGAAAAATTCGTCGTACGTAGGTAGTAATGATTGGAACTCGATATGAACTCGATGGCAGCCTTAATTCTTTTTCCATCATCTTCTCTCATCCTCGAAAATCTAGAAGGGCGTGAGCGTTATGAAAGTGCCGCCGAGACACCCCCGGAACGCGAAAAAGTACCTACTGCTACTATAAATTCTGTTCTGCCCAGCAGCGCACCTGTTTTTCCGGGTTAATAATAGGTAGGCCTTCTTAGGGTGCATTCATTCCACACAGACCGGCCGCGGCGGCATGGCACGAGCTGTCACCCTTATCGCCGGCTTACCGAGACCGGCTTTGCTAGAAGCCGCCAGTTTATGTAGATGCACCTTTAGAACTGAATGGGTTCTATTTTCTGCTAGTAGGTACCTATGTTTGGACACAAAGCAGTGTGTGTGACCTATTTATCTACTAAAAGCAAAATACCTGCATACCTACCTAGAATGTCAGAATAAAATCAATCAAATCCTGCCTCGGGACAAATATTTGTTCAGGGTGATCTGGTCGTTTTTCTATGTATAATAAAAATATCTATATATGTAATATATTGTATTATGTATATCAGTTATCTAGTACCCATAACACAAGCTCTGCTTAGCTTGGGGCTAGATAATGCTGTGTGAACTGTCCAGCATTATTTATTTATTCCTCATTCAAAAACCTACCTTCATATGTTTTCAGTTAGGTATTTACCACATGTGATAAGTAACTTCTAGAAATTTAAAAGGGTTTTTGCATTATAATGTTTTACACACATGTGCGATGAAATAATTTCTTTGTCCATGTTATTTATAATTTTAAACGGAAAACATCTCTAACACTTTTATTTTCTTGTTTTACTGATGTAGGTACCTAATTTGAAATTTCTGACATGTGCAAGAGTCCTTTTGACTGAACCTGTGTTATTAGCATCTTGAAAAACTCATTTGGTAGAAGTTATTCTATTACAAAGCTTACCAGATAACTAAACATGTTTCAGAAAATAAAAGATGAAAGTGATATGGGCACCCAGGTGGAATCATGGATTGTGTGGCTGACAATAATGGCACCTACGTGTGGCTGCAAATCAAGTGTCCAATCTACAAGAAAAATACCATTCCAGCATGTTGAAGTACAATCTTCAGTCAACAACATACCGATGTGGTAAGTAGAATAGATCATAATAATCCCCCCTATATGGGAGACCATCCACTCGTACGGACCGACATTGTATTGGTTGCAGGGTGTCGATGGATGGAGGCAGCTCAGGACCGCTATTTGCGGTCGTATGGGGGGGCCTAAGTCCAGCAGTGGACATGTATCGGCTGATATGATGATGATGAAGTAGAATAGAAAGAACATTTATTTCAACACAGGTACTTACAGAAGAGAATAAATAAGGTGTCTGCCTCCGTGACCCTACACTGAAATAGGGGTTGGCTCAGCATAAGTAACTTCTACTTTATAAGACACTTAAACATTTTAAATTTATTTTTATCTGTGGATGAAGAAAGAATTTCTCTGTACATGTTGTTACTTATTCAGAATCAGAATCAACAACTTCATTTCTTTAGGCTTACAAAATAAGCACTTGGACAAGTAAAATTTTATACTATAAACATACCTAGTTGTTATTATCAAATAAGAAATAAGGTGTTATTGATGGATATTAATAATTTCTATTTTTGGAAACATATTTAAAAATACCAATAATAAATTCAAAGTGACAAATTTATGGAATTTAAAATTTCTAACATGTATCATGAATATCTATTGCTTTCTTTAAATAAAAACAGCCAAGTGTGTGTTGCCTCATACGCAGATATTTTCGTACAGGTCGCATCACGGTTTAATAGCGCTGACCTTGCGCTGAACTTGATCCGCAGAAGAAGATTTTTACACCGTTTTACACTTGCGCGGAACCCCCCTCCACTTTCGTCGAGCGCTATTAAACAGTGATGAGTACCATCGTAAAAAACTATTTCGCAAAAGTAACCGCAATAACATACTCGACAACATTTAAAAAAAGCAATAAGCCAACATGAAGTGGCCACCCATCCAAGTACTGACCGCGCCCGACGACGTTGCTTAACTTCGGTGATAGGTGCTTAACTTCGGTGATAGGTACTTAACTTCGGTGATAGGTACTCAACTTGATATGGACGTTGGACCCCTTAACCTTCCAGTGGTCGCGCGCGGTCTCTGAGTCCCCAATACACTTTTGATATATTTTTTTATTTTGATTTATACAGACAAAAGACTTATTTTCATTATCAAGCTATACAATGACGTAAAATATTTTATTCGTCTTATGTAACCAGACACGCGATTACTTACTACTTACTTACGACTGCAAGAAGCCAAGTCAGTTGGTTGATTGAACAATGTTTTGATATGCTTGGATTTTTTTTTACGTTTGTTCAATGTGTCAATATAAATACCATCTTAGTTTTAATTAATATGTATCGGGTTTAAGTAATAAATAATGTAGGTACTTACTAATAATAATATATACTTGTTAGGTTAGACGACAGCAGATTGCTGTCGTCACTCCGCAAGGGTCCTAACTGAAAACCAGCATAGTATTAGACAATTAATTGCCTCAACGCTGAGATAGGAGGCCCTTTTCAGCCCATTTTTTCTCGAAGGTTAATTATAAAATTAATTTTATTATTATTTGTTTTCATAGCGGAAATAGTTGTACACACCTTGACAAAATTTTAAATCTTTGCCTTTGTCGTTATCAATTGCACAAGGAAGTCTCCATATTATTATTCCTATATATTATAAGAAAAACGATCCATGCACTTCATATCTTTATTTTTCACTGCGACATAATAATTAACAACTTTTATGTAACCATAGTAACTTGTCCAAATGACAACTATCAAACTCAAAGACAATAAACTAAAACCTCATCATCCCCTCTCAATTCAATTCACCACAAAATAAGAATTGGTACCTAGATGGAATCGATGGTAATAACAATAAAATATAATTAGGTATGTATTCTAATACGAAAGTTATACATTGAAATAAAATAAAAATTAATTGTCTTCATTTAGACTATTTTTCCCCCCTCAATGGTATAACCTTATTTGTAAATGATTACTAATAACCTTAAGAGTATCCTAATAAATAACTCATTATAATTATATAGAACTACCTATATATATATCCATACACCATATTATATATAGTACCGCATACAAAGACCGTGTTCAATTCTGTGCCTCCTGTGAAAGGTGATTTAACTCGAGTTGTACCCTTTTTGTGTTTTTTACATAGAAATTGTCAGAAAAAAATTACGATTTTTTAGGTACAACTCACGTCCTTCTATCTGCTATAGTTTCGGAGATAATTTGGTGTCAAGTGATATAACTGGCAGGATTTTGGCAAAAATATCGTGAATTTAGATATATGTCAAGTCGTAACCCCTTTAGGTAGTAATTGCCTCACACTTTTTTCGTGCCTCGTGGTGTAAGAGCGATTATATTAATTTACACACTTTATTTTTCAGTATATTTATCGTGAATATTGATATATTTAGAGTTATATCACTTTGCACCAATTTTTTTCAATACTGATTAGGGTACAACTCAACATGTACCTACTAATCCGAATCTAAAGTTATGCCTGATTTGTGATAAGTGATGCATCTCGACTTACATCATTCGACACAAATATTTTTTTATGTGTAAATATAAATGAATATGAATATAAATTGAGTTGTATCTAAAACTAAAACCGGATCTGTTTTTTTTATGAATTACAAGATGTGATCTGTGATACAAGTGCGAACATGACGAGAGAGGCGGGGGTGCGCGGGGCGAAGTGAAGCTGAAGTGACATGTGGCCGGAGTGTGAAGGGAATAGAGGAGTGAACGACATAGCTTCATGTCTATACGATTCTATCATAAATCAACTGCCGCATTTAAACCCAAACGCCAAGAAGCTGATTATGTACTTTGATAGTGGCCCGGGTCAAAACAAGAATTCGATTATTACAACAATGTTGATGCTAGTGGCTAAACTGATCTATCTATGTAAAGGCGAGAGCTACACATAGCGGGTATCATCCTTGGTTGCACAATATGATACACCCGAAGATGATATCCGCCAGGTGTAGAGACTATAGCAAAGGAAAATCAAAATAACAAAAAAACGCCATGTTAGTGTGGTGAATGGATGGATTGGGTAATTGGGCTATGGGGGAAACTATGGACGCCTGCCATAAACATACTCTCAATACTGTTACCAGCGGCAGACGGTGGCTTGCCGAATGCTGGATCGGTTCCTCTAAACATTGGCGTAAATGTCGGTAAAGGAACAACATCGGTGCAAACGACTAAGGGGTGTCGAGAGGTGCGGCCCCGATTTCACCATCACGAAGACAGTGAGCGGGCTTCCTCGTTATTATGCCATTAGACACTTCCACCCCCGAGTCTACATCCTAAGATGCATCTCTCACGACTCCACGCAGACCGGCCAATGAAGGCAAGCAATAGGTGGGGATCTGGTCCTCTTGGGATACCACTCCGCAAGCGGAGAGGAGAACCAGGAACTTCCCCGGGAGCACTCGGTATTCCCGTGGTGTCGCTACTCACCAACAGCTCGCCACAAGCTGCCCTGCAGGTAATTATTATTGTTAGTATTATTAATTTTCTCAGTGTATGAATCATCTAATGTTTACCTGTTATTTGTATTTCACAAGTTTCCAAGTTTTTCCGGGTTAATAATAGGTAGGCCTTCTTAGGGTGCATTCATTCCACACAGACCGGCCGCGGCGGCATGGCACGAGCTGTCACCCTTATCGCCGGCTTACCGAGACCGGCTTTGCTAGAAGCCGCCAGTTTATGTAGATGCACCTTTAGAACTGAATGGGTTCTATTTTCTGCTAGTAGGTACCTATGTTTGGACACAAAGCAGTGTGTGTGACCTATTTATCTACTAAAAGCAAAATACCTGCATACCTACCTAGAATGTCAGAATAAAATCAATCAAATCCTGCCTCGGGACAAATATTTGTTCAGGGTGATCTGGTCGTTTTTCTATGTATAATAAAAATATCTATATATGTAATATATTGTATTATGTATATCAGTTATCTAGTACCCATAACACAAGCTCTGCTTAGCTTGGGGCTAGATAATGCTGTGTGAACTGTCCAGCATTATTTATTTATTCCTCATTCAAAAACCTACCTTCATATGTTTTCAGTTAGGTATTTACCACATGTGATAAGTAACTTCTAGAAATTTAAAAGGGTTTTTGCATTATAATGTTTTACACACATGTGCGATGAAATAATTTCTTTGTCCATGTTATTTATAATTTTAAACGGAAAACATCTCTAACACTTTTATTTTCTTGTTTTACTGATGTAGGTACCTAATTTGAAATTTCTGACATGTGCAAGAGTCCTTTTGACTGAACCTGTGTTATTAGCATCTTGAAAAACTCATTTGGTAGAAGTTATTCTATTACAAAGCTTACCAGATAACTAAACATGTTTCAGAAAATAAAAGATGAAAGTGATATGGGCACCCAGGTGGAATCATGGATTGTGTGGCTGACAATAATGGCACCTACGTGTGGCTGCAAATCAAGTGTCCAATCTACAAGAAAAATACCATTCCAGCATGTTGAAGTACAATCTTCAGTCAACAACATACCGATGTGGTAAGTAGAATAGATCATAATAATCCCCCCTATATGGGAGACCATCCACTCGTACGGACCGACATTGTATTGGTTGCAGGGTGTCGATGGATGGAGGCAGCTCAGGACCGCTATTTGCGGTCGTATGGGGGGGCCTAAGTCCAGCAGTGGACATGTATCGGCTGATATGATGATGATGAAGTAGAATAGAAAGAACATTTATTTCAACACAGGTACTTACAGAAGAGAATAAATAAGGTGTCTGCCTCCGTGACCCTACACTGAAATAGGGGTTGGCTCAGCATAAGTAACTTCTACTTTATAAGACACTTAAACATTTTAAATTTATTTTTATCTGTGGATGAAGAAAGAATTTCTCTGTACATGTTGTTACTTATTCAGAATCAGAATCAACAACTTCATTTCTTTAGGCTTACAAAATAAGCACTTGGACAAGTAAAATTTTATACTATAAACATACCTAGTTGTTATTATCAAATAAGAAATAAGGTGTTATTGATGGATATTAATAATTTCTATTTTTGGAAACATATTTAAAAATACCAATAATAAATTCAAAGTGACAAATTTATGGAATTTAAAATTTCTAACATGTATCATGAATATCTATTGCTTTCTTTAAATAAAAACAGCCAAGTGTGTGTTGCCTCATACGCAGATATTTTCGTACAGGTCGCATCACGGTTTAATAGCGCTGACCTTGCGCTGAACTTGATCCGCAGAAGAAGATTTTTACACCGTTTTACACTTGCGCGGAACCCCCCTCCACTTTCGTCGAGCGCTATTAAACAGTGATGAGTACCATCGTAAAAAACTATTTCGCAAAAGTAACCGCAATAACATACTCGACAACATTTAAAAAAAGCAATAAGCCAACATGAAGTGGCCACCCATCCAAGTACTGACCGCGCCCGACGACGTTGCTTAACTTCGGTGATAGGTGCTTAACTTCGGTGATAGGTACTTAACTTCGGTGATAGGTACTCAACTTGATATGGACGTTGGACCCCTTAACCTTCCAGTGGTCGCGCGCGGTCTCTGAGTCCCCAATACACTTTTGATATATTTTTTTATTTTGATTTATACAGACAAAAGACTTATTTTCATTATCAAGCTATACAATGACGTAAAATATTTTATTCGTCTTATGTAACCAGACACGCGATTACTTACTACTTACTTACGACTGCAAGAAGCCAAGTCAGTTGGTTGATTGAACAATGTTTTGATATGCTTGGATTTTTTTTTACGTTTGTTCAATGTGTCAATATAAATACCATCTTAGTTTTAATTAATATGTATCGGGTTTAAGTAATAAATAATGTAGGTACTTACTAATAATAATATATACTTGTTAGGTTAGACGACAGCAGATTGCTGTCGTCACTCCGCAAGGGTCCTAACTGAAAACCAGCATAGTATTAGACAATTAATTGCCTCAACGCTGAGATAGGAGGCCCTTTTCAGCCCATTTTTTCTCGAAGGTTAATTATAAAATTAATTTTATTATTATTTGTTTTCATAGCGGAAATAGTTGTACACACCTTGACAAAATTTTAAATCTTTGCCTTTGTCGTTATCAATTGCACAAGGAAGTCTCCATATTATTATTCCTATATATTATAAGAAAAACGATCCATGCACTTCATATCTTTATTTTTCACTGCGACATAATAATTAACAACTTTTATGTAACCATAGTAACTTGTCCAAATGACAACTATCAAACTCAAAGACAATAAACTAAAACCTCATCATCCCCTCTCAATTCAATTCACCACAAAATAAGAATTGGTACCTAGATGGAATCGATGGTAATAACAATAAAATATAATTAGGTATGTATTCTAATACGAAAGTTATACATTGAAATAAAATAAAAATTAATTGTCTTCATTTAGACTATTTTTCCCCCCTCAATGGTATAACCTTATTTGTAAATGATTACTAATAACCTTAAGAGTATCCTAATAAATAACTCATTATAATTATATAGAACTACCTATATATATATCCATACACCATATTATATATAGTACCGCATACAAAGACCGTGTTCAATTCTGTGCCTCCTGTGAAAGGTGATTTAACTCGAGTTGTACCCTTTTTGTGTTTTTTACATAGAAATTGTCAGAAAAAAATTACGATTTTTTAGGTACAACTCACGTCCTTCTATCTGCTATAGTTTCGGAGATAATTTGGTGTCAAGTGATATAACTGGCAGGATTTTGGCAAAAATATCGTGAATTTAGATATATGTCAAGTCGTAACCCCTTTAGGTAGTAATTGCCTCACACTTTTTTCGTGCCTCGTGGTGTAAGAGCGATTATATTAATTTACACACTTTATTTTTCAGTATATTTATCGTGAATATTGATATATTTAGAGTTATATCACTTTGCACCAATTTTTTTCAATACTGATTAGGGTACAACTCAACATGTACCTACTAATCCGAATCTAAAGTTATGCCTGATTTGTGATAAGTGATGCATCTCGACTTACATCATTCGACACAAATATTTTTTTATGTGTAAATATAAATGAATATGAATATAAATTGAGTTGTATCTAAAACTAAAACCGGATCTGTTTTTTTTATGAATTACAAGATGTGATCTGTGATACAAGTGCGAACATGACGAGAGAGGCGGGGGTGCGCGGGGCGAAGTGAAGCTGAAGTGACATGTGGCCGGAGTGTGAAGGGAATAGAGGAGTGAACGACATAGCTTCATGTCTATACGATTCTATCATAAATCAACTGCCGCATTTAAACCCAAACGCCAAGAAGCTGATTATGTACTTTGATAGTGGCCCGGGTCAAAACAAGAATTCGATTATTACAACAATGTTGATGCTAGTGGCTAAACTGATCTATCTATGTAAAGGCGAGAGCTACACATAGCGGGTATCATCCTTGGTTGCACAATATGATACACCCGAAGATGATATCCGCCAGGTGTAGAGACTATAGCAAAGGAAAATCAAAATAACAAAAAAACGCCATGTTAGTGTGGTGAATGGATGGATTGGGTAATTGGGCTATGGGGGAAACTATGGACGCCTGCCATAAACATACTCTCAATACTGTTACCAGCGGCAGACGGTGGCTTGCCGAATGCTGGATCGGTTCCTCTAAACATTGGCGTAAATGTCGGTAAAGGAACAACATCGGTGCAAACGACTAAGGGGTGTCGAGAGGTGCGGCCCCGATTTCACCATCACGAAGACAGTGAGCGGGCTTCCTCGTTATTATGCCATTAGACACTTCCACCCCCGAGTCTACATCCTAAGATGCATCTCTCACGACTCCACGCAGACCGGCCAATGAAGGCAAGCAATAGGTGGGGATCTGGTCCTCTTGGGATACCACTCCGCAAGCGGAGAGGAGAACCAGGAACTTCCCCGGGAGCACTCGGTATTCCCGTGGTGTCGCTACTCACCAACAGCTCGCCACAAGCTGCCCTGCAGGTAATTATTATTGTTAGTATTATTAATTTTCTCAGTGTATGAATCATCTAATGTTTACCTGTTATTTGTATTTCAGTTTACCAATTTACTTGTTTTTGACTGTTTTTAATCCCTCTCCTTTTTAAATTATTAGTTTTATTTATCCTTGTACTGTGTATCTACTCTATTTTATTGAAATGTTTGACATGTATATTTTCTTGTACCAATAAGTGAATCTGAATCTGAATCCCCGAATGCGTTGATTGAGCGTAAGATGAAGCACACGAGTATGGATATTCACTTGCCAAGAGATTGGTACCAACTAGTGAGTACAGCTTCAAACAAAACAGCAAAGTTCACTGTTATCGAGATGACTTGATATGTTCTACGATTTCAACATTTTTTCAAAACAATGTTATACTCTCAGAAAAACCAATACTGACACTGAAAAGTTTCTGTGGTGCAACGTTCGATCTGTTTTGTATACCAAAGAAAACATGACCCGTTTTTCTTACAAAACAGAATTTAAGAATGTTGAGTACATGAACATGGATTGTTATAAACGGGGTAAAGCTTACGATATGATTACAATAAATACAGTACTGAAAGCCTACCACTCCAAGATTACTATTTCAACCGAAAAGAAGAAAGATCTATTAGATTTGCTGTGCTTTATTCATGAGAGCTCATGAGTTTTACAGAAGTCTGAGCTGCAAGAATCATGTCAAAGACACTGCTCCGGATAATGATGATGATTCTGATAATGAGTAATTTCTAGTTCATCTAACTCCCAAGACCTATTAAAGGTTTTATTTTGATTTAAGTAGGTACTTTTTTGTTCTCTTCATTCTTTTACGACGAACTGCCTCACTCATATAGTCGAATTACTGCCTTAGGATAGGTTAACAGCTGTTAACTGTACTGTGTAAGTTTTAAAGTGTTAGCAAATTTATTGTTTATTATTTTTCTAGGTTTTTTTTAACGATTCACACAATGGCTATGCTGTTATGTTTTGTACTGAGAAGGTTCACATTGATTATTGTGATAGCTGCGTAAGATTGATCTGTGCCAATTCTTAGTATTTAAAGTTAAGAATACTTGCATTTAAAAAGATCCCTATTTACTTCTCCTTATAATTTTTATAAAACTGTGCCTTATTTGTAAGTAAATTCATAATTTTGAAGACTTCAATAAACGTTAATTATTTTTCTAAAACTTGTATTCATTTCCACCATACAAAGGTATTTTAATGCAGGATATAATTGGACTTGTATCATTTAACACATTTTTATAAAGACTAGAATTTTAGCAAACTGATACAATTCAGGTAAAATATGAAAATAGAGGACTGATAAGTAAAAAAGTCGAATCTTTGGAGTATTATTTCTATGATTTGTTTGAGCAACATTGTGTTTTGATCATATTATTATAAGTTATTGGATTTTTTCACTTCTTGTATATCAGTTGACACAAAGACAACATAAATGTGCAACATGATTTAACTGTACTTGTATCATTTATCACGTAATTTTATCACATAATAGAAATTAAAAAGGGTACAACTGCGAGTTTTTCATGAATTACTTCAAAACTATAATATTTATCACAAAAATATAAAAACACAATGAAAGTGGATGTTTTGATCTACAAAATAAGGTACTTAAATGTAACCTAACCCACTTCGGTCACAAACTAGAATTTTTTAAATCTTGTTTTTGCTGTCCTGTAAAGTAGTGATTTTTCAGTTGTATCACCGGTCACAGGAGGCACAGAATTCAAACCTAGTTTTTGTTAAAATAGGTGTGCTTCTGTTAAAATATAGGCTACATTTTCATTAGTGCTTACATATTTCACAATTACTTCTCTTTTAATAATTAAATCTTTGATAAAGTGTGTAAAGAGACTGTACCTATGGATGTCGTCTCTTTGGTATTACAATCTATGGTTTGGTTGCCATAGTTACTTGGAGTTATTATTCCTAAAATACTGAAAAGAAATATTTGCTTTAACTGCTAACTTGTACTTCTTAAAATTATAATAAAACAACGTTTTATATGCTTTAACCAAGATGTTTATATTATTCTTATCGTTTTAGAACTTTTCAACATTACAAAAGTTCATATGGTAGCAGAGCGTGGTTCCGAACAATGAAAAGTTGTCACGACGCAATATTATAGCGAAAATATTTTCGTAAGTTTTTTTTTTGCTATAAATATGTCTAAAGCAACATATCACATTGATCCAAATGCGGACAAGGGAGTACCCATACCCATACCATACCATACCATCACATTGATCCACTTGATAAGGATAACTATGATACTTGGGCAATACAGGCTGAAGCTGTATTGGTAAAAAGTAAGCTATGGAAGTATGTCTCAACTCCGCTTGACGAAAAAGCAGATACGACTGAGGTCGAAGCAGATAAACAGGCCAAGGCAGAACTAATTCTAATCATTGCTCCTTCCCAACTAAAAGAGGTTAAGAAATGTAAGACTGCGAAAGACTTGTGGTACAAATTGAAACAAATACATGCGATTAAAGGCCCTGCTCGTAAGACCACATTATTAAAGCAACTTATTCTGACCAAACTAGAAAGCAGTGATGTTCGTACACACTTAAACAAGTTTATGGACACCATCGATAAGCTCGTTGACATGGATGTCACCATAAATGAGGATTTGCTAACTATCATGATGCTCTACAGCCTTTCCTCAGAGTACGAAAACTTTCGCGTTGCTATAGAGTCTCGCGACATATTGCCAAAGCCGGAAGAACTAAAAATAAAAATCATTGAAGAGAGCGACGCTCGTCATCAAAATGATAATTACGAACCTGGCCAACAACAACAAGAAGAAAACGCACTTTTCGCTTCTTGCAAAATATGTAAAAGAACGGGAAGAAGAATCTTTCAGAAGAAGACACACAAAGTTTGCTCTGACTGCTGGAAGAAAAACAAAAACACTAACAAAAACGCTGATTCCCTATTTGCTGAAGAATGTTTTCTTAGTTCAACACGAAACAACCAGGATGACTGGGTACTTGACAGTGGTTGTACCTCACACATGACCTATAACCATACGAATTTCAAAAACATGAAGACTGTGTCAAGAAAACTCGAATTTGCATCAGAAAATCACTCTACAGAAATTTTGGGTGAAGGAAGAATTACATTTTCTGATCAAGAACGAAAACGACGGGTACATCTGGAAAACGCCCTGTATGTACCCTCCCTTTCTACCAATTTACTATCGGTACCTAAAATGACTTCACATGGAGCCACCGTCTCGTTCAACAACAACCGTGCTTTAGTTCGCAACGAGTCAGGTGAACTTATACTTTCTGCAGAAAAGTCGAGCAATGGTCTTTACTACGTAAGAAAACCAAACATTGAACAAAGCTTCGCAGCAACGCCTGCAACTGGTTCGACAAACACAAAACAAGGTTCCATACTAGACTGGCACAGAAAACTTGGGCACATGAATTACAAAGATCTCCAACTGGCTCTCAACAACGAGACAGTGACTGGAATGAGTTTTAACAAAAATGAGATTTTGTCATTGCCAGACTGTGAAATTTGCATTCGAGCAAAAATGACTCGAGTACCGAGCCCTCCACAACGAACAACTCCTCGAACTACTGAACGTCTAGAAATTGTCCACAGCGACGTGTGCGGCCCAATAAGAACACCTACTCATGCCAAAAACAGATACTTCGTTACTTTTATTGACGATTACAGTAGGTATGGACGGGTCTACTTCCTGAAAAATAAATGTGAAGTATTAGATAAGTTCAAAGAGTACAAACAAGAAATGGAGAAGTTTACAGGCAATAAAATTAAACATTTGCAAACGGATAATGGAACAGAATACGTCAATGCGAAATTCCAAGCCTATTTAAAAGAACACGGGATTTCACGACGCTTATCTGCACCCTATACCCCACACCAGAACGGTATCGCTGAACGGAAAAATCTGACAATTGTGGAGAAGGCTAGAGCTATGCTTATTGATGCTAAAGCACCAATGCACCTATGGGCAGAAGCAGTAAACACTGCTAATTACCTAGCAAACAGAAGTGTAAACAGTGCTATAGAAAATAAAACACCATTTGAGAAATGGGTGTTAAGAAAGCCCTGTCTTAATCACCTCCACCCTTTTGGATCGAAAGTTTTTATTTTGAAGAAAGGACCAAGAGGTCATAAATTTGCTTCAAAAGCAATACCGGGGATGTTTGCTGGATATTCTGACACCAGCAAAGCATACAGGGTTTACGTTCCGAACAAGATTTTTATATCCGCAGATGTGAAAGTAGTCAAGGCTAATTACTACAAAAGCCCAACTGATGTAAACAACTTTGAATACAATAAAAACACTAACTGTGATTCGGTTTCAGAAACGATGAAAACGCAAATAGAAATCGATGATGATGACGAGACTCAGCAAGAACTTTCTATTGAAAATAATGAAACTGAAAGTCAGCAAGACGACAGTATTGCTGAAAACGCAGCTGATTCTACTCTGCAATATGAAAGTGTTGACGAAAACGTTGATGATGAACAAGATTCTTTTAACGAAAGTACTCTTCGAGAAAGTCTTAGTCATGAACACGCTAACACGGAGCCTGAATCTGAACCGAATAGCTACAGTCTACGAGACAGATCAGCAATACAAAAACCACAACGGTATGATGACTTTATACTAGCTGCTGTTGCTGAAGTTCAAAATTTACCTAAAGATCCTGTGACTTACAAACAAGCATTGGAATCTCCTAATAAAGGACAATGGATTAAAGCCATGCTGAGCGAGATAAACTCTCTGAATGAAAACAAAACGTGGGACTTAGTGAGTTTGCCTGCTGGAAGAAAAGCACTACCATGCAAATGGATATTTAGATTAAAGACAAATCCAGATGGCTCAATCGATAAATTCAAAGCTAGACTAGTTTTAAAAGGCTATTCACAGCAAAAAGGAATCGATTACGACAAAACTTTTAGTCCTGTGGCTCGACTCAGTACTATACGAGCTATTATCGCAATTGCTGCTAAAGAAAATTTAAACCTACGCCAATTCGATGTAGCTACAGCCTTTCTGAATGGCTCAGTAGAGGAAGAAATCTTTATGAAACAACCTGAAGGTTTCCAAGATGGGACAAACCAGGTATGCAAACTTAATCGCAGCATTTATGGTCTGAAGCAAGCACCGCGATGCTGGAACTCATGCATTGTCGGTTTCTTAGAAGTGACGGGATTTCAACAAAGTGAAGCTGACCCTTGTCTGTACATTAGAATCAGAGGAAAGTCAAAAGTTTTGATTGGACTCTACGTTGACGACGGGCTTGTGGCGTCGAATACGTCAACAGCAGGAGACGAGTTTATCAAGGAATTGAAAACAAAATTCAAAATAACCACTCGACCTGCTTCCTACTTCTTGGGTATGGAAATCAAAGCTGAAAAAGGCAATATAACATTATGCCAACAAGCTTACATAAAGAAGGTTCTTGAAAAATACGGTATGACTAATTGCAAACCTACACCGACGCCAATAATCAAACAAAGTATCAACGATACAGAACCTGATGTTGATACCATTTTTCCCTATAGACAAGCCGTTGGAGCCCTTACATACTTAGCTGTGGGTACAAGGCCCGACATAGCATACGCCGTGAGCGTTGCTTCCAGAAACCTGGAGAAACCTAGCACAAACGATATCATGCTAGTGAAACGGATTTTCCGTTACTTAAAAGGAACGACGGATAAAGGTCTTGTATATAAGCAATCAAAAGAGTCACACCAACAGCTTTTATGTTACTCTGACTCAGACCTCGCCGGAGATCAAGCAACATGCAGATCAACAACTGGAATGGTATGCTTATTATCAGGAGCTGCAATCAGCTGGAAAAGTCATCGACAAACAGTTGTTTCTATTTCATCCACTGAAGCAGAAATTATTGCAGCTAGTGAAACGGCGCAAGAAATTATATGGCTAAACAGCCTTATGAAAAGTTTGGTGGATTTGAAGAAACCAATACTGTATTTGGACAACGAGTCTGCTATAAAGCTATCGCTCAATCCGAAGTATGAATACCACAAACGTACAAAACATATCAAAGTTAAACATCTATTTGTGCGTGAATGTGTTATCAACGGTGAACTTGAAGTTAAGCAAGTACCGTCGATGCGACAGCTGGCTGATATGCTTACCAAGCCGCTCTTTGGTCCAAGATTGGAAGTTTTAAGCGGGCAGATTGGATTGAAGAGAATTTAAAAATTCTTATAAGTTCCGAGGGTGTAAAGAGACTGTACCTATGGATGTCGTCTCTTTGGTATTACAATCTATGGTTTGGTTGCCATAGTTACTTGGAGTTATTATTCCTAAAATACTGAAAAGAAATATTTGTTTTAACTGCTAACTTGTACTTCTTAAAATTATAATAAAACAACGTTTTATATGCTTTAACCAAGATGTTTATATTATTCTTATCGTTTTAGAACTTTTCAACATTACAAAAGTTCACAAAGTGGTATTTAATATCAATATGTTTGGACCTCTTACTATTTTCATTAGACTCCATCAATTTAATCGCACTTTGATTATCTACAAACAACATTGAGTCTGTAAAGCAATTAAAATCTTGTAACAATCCCTTTAAATAAACTAACTCTGTACAAGCTAGAGCCGCAGCTTATTCAGCTTCGGCTGTTGAAAGGGCGACAACGTTTTGTTTTTTACAAAACCAGGCTAACAAATTATTGCCAAAGAACACTACAGAACTGTGATGTATGCAGGTAACTGCTACCCAATCTGGCAACACTGAGGTAGATTGTTCACTCCTCAGCGGGCCACACCGCAATAAAATGGCGAAACAACCAACGTGTCTTTTTGTGGTTTTCCTTACCAATTCCCAGTAATAGTACCAAATACCTCATTGGCGACGAGTCTCATTAAATCTACGCGTGCAGAAGACGAAATGGCGGTGGGAAAAATAGATACATTTCATTTGGGAGCAGAAAGTTGGTCATTGTATGCAGAGAGGTTAGAACAATACTTCGTGGTGAACAATGTGAAGGATGAACTGAAAGTGCCTACGCTGATCACTGTGATGGGGGGTGCAGGTTATGAACTTTTGGTAACCTTGTGTACACCTGTGAAACCAGCCACGAAAACATTCAAAGACTTGGTGCAGATTATGGCCAATCACCTACAACCCAAGCCCAGTATTTTGGCAGAAAGATACACGTTTCGGCAAAGGAAACAAACACCGGGAGAATCAATTGCTAATTATGTGGCGGAGCTCAGGCGGCTGTCAAAACATTGTGAAGTTTTCTTCTAGTGAAGTTTTAACTCATTACAATCCGGAGCTTCCTGTGATTTTGACAACAGATGCAAGTGCAATAGGAGTGGGTGCGGTTATTTCACATATAGTGGATGGAACGGAGCATCCTATTGCTTATGCATCACGGGTTTTAAATTCAGCAGAGAGGGGCTATTCTCAGATTGATAGGGAGGCCTTGGCCATCATCTATGGCGTAAAGAAGTTTCATCAATACCTGTACGGGCGCAAGTTTATATTACAAACAGACCACAAACCTCTTAGTGTCCATTTTTGGTTCTAAATTAGGCATTCCAACAATGGCAGCATCACGGATGTAGAGATGGGCTGTTATACTTTCTGGTTATGATTATGACATAAAGTATGTATCCACAAGCAAAAATGGAGCGGATGCACTTTCTAGGTTACCAATTGGACAAGGAAAAAGAATTAAGTCAGAAATTACTTATGTAAACTTTGTCAATAGCTTCCTTCCAATCAAACAGTCCCAAGTAAGTGAAGTGATTAAAAAGGATGCTTTGTTGTGCAAAGTGGTAATGTACATACAGTCAGGGTGGCCAGCGGATTGTAAAAAGTCTGAACTTACACCATTCTATACAAGGAAAAATGAACTTTATTTAGAAAATAATTGTATTATGTGGGGGTATAGAATAGTAATTCCACAAATATTTCAAAAACAAATTTTGCAAGAGTTACATGTAGGTCACATGGGAATAGTCAAAATGAAGTCCATGGCGAGAAGTTATGTTTGGTGGCCATGTATAGATAAAGACATAGAGCGTTATTGTAAAGAGTGTCACACGTGTACATTAGAATCACCAACGCCGCCGCGGGCGCCTCCTCAGCCATGGACCTACCCAGCAGAACCATGGAGTCGATTACATATGGATTTTTTAGGCCCTTTCGAAGGTAAATCATTCTTTGTGTTAATAGATGCTACCTCAAAATGGATAGAGGCGTTCCACATGACAAGTACTACTGCACCAGCAGTGCTTAAAGTTTTGAGGGAACTTTTCGCTCGGTTTGGATTACCTAAAGAAGTAGTATCAGATAATGGACCACCTTTCACTAGCGAGGAACTTAAGAAGTTTATGGGTGAAAATGGGATCATACATAAATTTTCTCCACCTTACCATCCTGCCTCCAATGGAGCAGCTGAAGGAGCGGTCAAATTGTGCAAGAGAGCACTTAGGAAAGCAGGTCAGGATAGGCATGATGTAGATACAGCATTACAAACATACCTAATGGCCTATCGTAATACCACTCATAGTACTACGGGTGTCTCTCCTGCTATGTTGCTGCAAAGGAGGAACTTACGTTCGAGATTAGATCTCCTGCGAGCAGGTGCCGCGGTAGAAGAAAGGGTGATTAAGAAGCAACAGCAACAAGTCAACCAATCAGGGGGAAACTTAAGAAGCATAGAGAGGGGTGATTCAGTATGGATAAGGGAGTATAGTGAGAAGAAAGATAAGTGGGTAAAGGGATTAGTTCAGGATATTGTAGGTAAAAGGAATTTTAGGGTGATCAGGGAAGACGGTTCAACTTGTAATCGGCATATTGATCAACTAAAAAGTCGCTCAACCGTTGGCAGTTTGGCGTTTCCCGCGGCGCCGATAAACGTAGATACAGCGCCTTCACACGCCCCATCCAACCGAGCCTGTCGGATACGTGTACCGCTAGAGCGGTATGGCGATCCAATTAGTTATTAACTAAGTTAGTTATAAGTTGTTAATTGTTCTTTTAGTTTCTTTCGGTAGTATTATAATGACTTCAGAAACATGTATTAGTGACTTAACTGTTATCATTAAGTCTCATCTAAGTAAGAGGGTGTGATGTATGCAGGTAACTGCTACCCAATCTGGCAACACTGAGGTAGATTGTTCACTCCTCAGCGGGCCACACCGCAATAAAATGGCGAAACAACCAACGTGTCTTTTTGTGGTTTTCCTTACCAATTCCCAGTAATAGTACCAAATACCTCAAGAACCACTCGCACTTTTCCTATCTGTTTTATCGCTAGCCCAGTCAGGGTCAGTATAGGCAACCAAGGAACAACAGCTACGCCGTTTATAAATAAGAGATTTTGTCTTCGTTTCCTTAAGATACCGCAAAACACGCTTCGCTGCTTTCCACAGTGATATAGTGGGCTTATCCAAAAATCTACTCAACAAAGATACTGCGAAGCAAATATCAGGTCTACTTGAAGTAGCTAAGTATAAAAGACAACCAATGAGTTCACGATATGGTATATCCAAGGTGATAGATTTATCATCATCCGTTGTGAAGTTTACTTCCATTGGCGTCTCCGTACCTTTGCAATCTGTCATGTTAAATTTATCAAGCAATCTATTTATTGCTGATTCTTGAGAAATAGATATTGATTCTGGTGTTCTTACAATATCCAATCCCAAGTAAGAACTTACCTCTCCAAGATCCTTCACATTAAATTCATTTGTTAACAAATGATGTGCTTTGTTTAGGTTTATTTCACTTTTTGACACTAAAATGATATCATCAACATAAACTAGTAAAAATATATCCTCCAAAATGTATAAACAAAAATCATTGTTTTGATTGTATAAATCCTTTTTCAACTAAGAATCCATGAAATCTTTCATTCCAGCATTTAGGTGCTTGTTTTAACCCATACAACGATCTTTTTAGTTTCAAAACTATGCCTTTTTCAACTTTTACTCCTGAAGGTGGTTTTATATAAACGTCTTCCTTTAAGAAACCGTTTAAAAAAACAGTTGGAACATCTAATTGTTTCATATATGTACATATCATTTTGTATTGCTTGGTTCAGCATCATTCGAATTGTGGGCATACGAGCTACTGGTGAATAAACATTAAATAATGTTTCTTCTTGAAATCCTTTTGCCACTAATCTGGCCTTTTTTGTACCATCCTTTTTAGTAGTAAATACCCATTTCGTATCAATAGCTCTTTTATCTTTAGGCAATTCCGATTCTTCCCAGGTGCCCAAACATTTTAGGGAATTTAATTCTTTGTCTATAGCATCTTGCCATTCTCGACCTCTTTCGACAGCTTCTTTGTATGAAACTGGATCACCCGTACACAGACAGTAGGCTACATGTGTTTCATAATCTTCTAAGATTCGATTTCAATGGTCTCTACTCGAGCATATTCTCCATAGATTGGAGTGACGTACTGGCCGAAACACATATTAATTTGGGGACTGATCTATTCTATAACAAACTATCTGGCGTAATGCATGAGCATGTACCGATCCGAAAACTATCTACCTCTGAACAAAATCGTGAATATCCTCCCTGGTTTACGTCTGAAATAATTTACAAGCTCAAAATCAAATATTTCCACCTTCGTAAATACAAAGAACTGGGACTTGAATTCAACTGTGAGGTATATAAGTACTATCGTTGGCATATTAAAATTCTTATTGATAACGCTTATTCCAATTACATTGGGGTTGTTGGAAGTAACATCGGTAGTGATCCGGCACACTTTTGGAGATACGTAAGGGACAGACGTTCCAGCAGGAGCAACACCAGTACCTTCGTTGCTAACGGTAATGAAATTACTGGTCAGGATGCAGTCAACGCGTTTGCGGAATATTTTAGTTCCGTCTTCCTCGCTGATAACCCAAAGTTGAATCCTGAAGAGGCGGAGAAGTCAGTGCATGGGTCTACGAGCGATGCTAAGCTGGTTTCTGTGGACTACGTGACTGAATCAGACATGCATCGAGCGATACGTCGTCTTAAGGCTTCATCTGCTGCAGGGCCCGATGGTGTTCCTCCTTTTCTAGTGAAAGATTGTTTGCATGCATTAGTAGAGCCGCTGCTTTCTCTATTTAACAACTCTTTGATTAGTTGCCGATATCCAGCTCGCTGGAAGGTATCAAGGGTAACACCGGTCCCGAAGATAAGTGGATCCACTGACGTGAGCAACTTCCGACCGATAGCCGTTCATTCCGTGTTTGCCAAGGTATTTGAATCAATTTTGAACTTTCACCTTACTTGCCAAATAAATTCTTCACTAGATGAGTCACAGCATGGCTTTCGTAAGGCAAGATCAACAGCTACGAATCATACAGCCTACATAGATTTTATTTCAAGCGAAATGGACGATGGACGGCAAGTAGATTCTGTCTATCTTGACTTTCGACGCGCTTTCGATACGGTTCATAATGACATCCTTTTGGTCAAGCTTTCTGTAATGGGAGCTTCTCCTCAACTGTTAAGATTTTTTGCAGACTACTTGAGGGACCGCAGACAGTATGTTCAGCTTAAAAACTACAGATCTCAGGAGTTCTACACAAGATCAGGCGTAAGTCAAGGCAGTACGCTCGGACCTACCCTTTTTTTAGCCATGATAAATGATCTTCCTGCAGCTCTACGTGGTTCAAAGTATCTGATGTTTGCTGATGAGCTTAAATTGTATAAATCAGTCACTGATGGTTCCGATTGCGTTGAGCTACAGCGAGATATTGACTCGTTGGACAGGTGGAGCCGACAAAATAAACTGGCATTCAATGTGGCGAAATGTAAGGTGATGACATTCACTAGACTCCAAGCTCCCAATATTCACAATTACTCTCTCAGAACTGACATAATGGAGAGAGTAGATTCCATACGTGATCTGGGCTTGGTAGAGGATACGCGCCTCAACTTTCGCAAGCATATTATCGGGATGTGCAAAACCACTAATAGAACTCTGGGTTTCATAATGAGAACTGCTTCGCATTTTAAGGATGTACGCGTAGCGATCATGCTTTATAGTGCATTCGTCAGAAGCAAATTGGAGTTCAGTGCTATTAGTTGGGATCCACGGGAGGCCAAGTATACGATAATGATAGAGAGACTGCAGCGTAAGTTTTCCAGGTATCTATATAAACGAATTTATGGGTATTATCCGTATATTTTTCCCTCTCTTTTTGTTATCGGTATGGTTGGTTTGGATACACTAGAGTTGAGACGCAAACTGCATTTAGCCATGCACTACTGTCTAGTTCTTCGTAACAGAGTGGATAATCCTGTGATATTAGGTGCAATTACCCTTTACGTCCCTAATAATTACATTAGAACGGGACGCAGGTTCCATCGGCTCTTTGCTCTACAAGCAGCGCGCACGCAACACGCCGGTAACGCTCCTACACTCCGAGCACTCGCACTACTCAACGATTTCTTACAACAATTCCAACATGTGGACATATTTAATGATAGTTTAAGCCATATCTACTTAAGTTTAAGATCGTACCTTACTTTTAAATAAATTATCTGTTTATGTAACCTACCTATTTGTAATCTTGTTTTTAATTTTTTTTCTGTATTTTTTGAGTCTAGTAGTTAGTGCTTTGGTGTAGACTGTAAGCTAACTGCTGTATTTTATAAATAAATAAATAAATAATCTTTTCGGAGGCTTAACGATTCTGCCACTTCTTGTTTTTATCACATGTTCATTTGATAGGTCGTTTCTCTCATTTGTGTTCTCTTCAGTACAAACCTCAAACAATTCTTCTGGTTCCAGAATTTCTTCGTCAGCATTCCTATTATCATGGATAACCTCTATCTTCATCATCTTGTTCAGATTCAGTGTTCCTATTTTCATCCTCTGGATTCCTTTCTAAAATACTAACCCTTGGCCATTCGCATTCGTTATCAGTTTGATTACTTTCGTTATAAACAATATTATTTTCATCGAATCTCACATCTCGTGACACAATTATTTTTTTATTTTTAGTATCCCACAAGTTATACCCTGTCCTGCAATATCCTACCATTCTGCATTCATGTGCTCTTTCAGAAAATTTATCAGGCTTAGGTAAAATGTATGCCCACGCTTTTGCACCAAAAGCACGAAGTTTGCTTAAGTCTCTAGTTCCATATAAAACTTCACATGGGGTTTTGAAATTAATGGCCATAGATGTACAACGGTTTAACTGATAGGCACATTTTACAGCTTCACCCCACAAATTTTTCGGTAGCTTAGTTTCAATAAGCATAGTCCTTGCTTTGTTATATAAACTGCGATTCATTCGCTCTGCAACTCCATTCCTGGCAGGTTAATATGGTAAACTATATTCCAAAGCTATTCCTTTCTGATTACAAAATTGACGCAGTTTATTGCAAGTGTATTCACCTCCATTATCACATCTTATCCTCTTAACCGTTGTCTCGAATTCATTCTCGTATCGATGAATATAGTTGATAATATTTTCAACAGCTTCCTCTAACGTTTTGAATGGTAGCCGTGTTGCCTTACCTGTCATGCACGCATTACAAACGTTGTTGTTAGGTGGTAGCTGTAGCCTTTGTAAAGTTTTAGAGCTGGTATGTCCTAAACGTCTGTGCCACAACATGCCATCTGCTGAATGTATAGCTGCAACTACATCCTCTGTTCTCATCATTTCACCCTGTAAAATATAAAGTTTGCCATTATTATAAGCCCATATAATGGACCCATTATAAAAGATAACTTTTGCATATTTATTTCTAAATATGATTTCGTTCGGTTTTTCTAGTAATTTTCGAACAGAGAGTAGATTATAAGCTAAATTCTCTACTATAAGTCCCTCGACAGTAAACTTGACATTGCCACATTTTATCGGTAAATGGCCGCTTTCGTATGCGATTAACTGTTGACCATTTGCCATGTTAATTTTAATCGGATGATCTAAGGTTTTGATTTGTGTCAAAAAATTTCTATAATGATTAGAAATGAAATTTTGCGATGCACCAGAATCTATTATAAAAGAAATTGATTGATCTACTGGTGCCTTACAAGACAAATTGAATTCTTCAACCATACAGCCCACTCCTTCCGTAGTTTCTTCTTGGGCTATTGCTTCACGATCTCTTGATGAGCTTAGTCTGTTTGTACCTCGAAAGCGTTCTTGAGTTCTGCCACGACCACTTCTATATAATTCACTGCCACGGATATGATCACCTCCAGAATTATAATATTTTCTATTATGAATATTTTTGTGACAGTATTTTGCTTTGTGCCCTGTTTCATTGCAATTCCAGCAGTTTATATTAAATGCATTATCCGGATCTGGTGAGTTCTTGGTATCCAATCTGATTTCTGCGTCAAGTAGAGTCATTTTTGTCTTTTCTAAGGTCAGAACTTCATTCATCGCTTCTAAGGCTGTAGCAACATTATTGTATTTATCTGGTAATGCAAGAAGTAAATGTACCACTTTATCAGATTCCTCCATTTTTGACATTACTTCAATGTCACTTACGACCTTTTCAAATTTCAGGAAAAAATCTTGCAATTTTGCATTACTATCACATTTCAGCTCTATTAATCTCTTTTTTAAATTGTATTTATTCATCACACTCCTTCTTGTAAATATATTTTCTAAAGATTTCATCATATCTTTCGCACTTTTGCACCCTTTAACAGCTTCCAAAAAATTATCTGACATACATTGTACAATAAGCGACCTGGCTTCTGCATCCCGCTTTTTATCATCCATCTTTACCATAGCACAGGTCAACATACCTTCAAGTCCTCTCTCCTCCATTATTAGTTCGAGTCTAAATTTCCAATTGTGGAAATTGTGTCCGTCCTCCAGCTTACGAATTACACTTTGGGTTTTCTGCTGAGCCATGTCTTCTACTAAAAAAATCTTCTACAGTAAAATTTTGTAAAAGTAAAGAATACGTCAATCAAAAGAAAAAAAGAAAACGCTCGCAGAATTACAATTTTAGGAATATGGGGCGGCCCATAACCTGTTAAATTCCTGTCGTTATCAATTGCACAAGGAAGTCTCCATATTCCTATATATTATAAGAAAAATGATCCGTGCACTTCATATCTTTATTTTTCACTGCGACATAATAATTAACAACTTTTATGTAACCATAGTAACTTGTCCAAATGACAACTATCAAACTCTACGACAATAAACTAAAACCTCATCAAAGAGAATATAGAGCATACACTTCACATAAATAGAGCAAAAATATCATGTTTTTTGTATGGGACCCTTTTATTTTAATATTTATTTTGTTTTTATTATTACTTAGTTGATGAATCCGGATTGGAAATTGGTATGTCGCAAGGTAATGAAACGTCCGTCTTACTCGGTAGCTAGTTTATTACTGTGGAAGGCACACCTACCCCCATAGTGGTAGGTATACATACATACAGCTCATCCCACCAACACTAATTTGGGAACCTGTAACAAGGTAAAGGTTCCTATAAACTAACTTATTAAAATAACAAAATCTACCTACTTACAATTAACATAGTAAAAAGGTTTATAATTAACACGCTTTTTGTCTCGCCTAGAACGCCCAGCCGCTGGGCTGGCGTTTGCACTACTTGGGTTTATACTTTCAACACTAGGGTTGACCTGCAGCTCCACCGGTTGCGGCTCGTCCATCATCACCTCGCAGGCCTCCGCCCACTCGTCCCTTTCCGCCTCTCTATGTGACACTGGACTGTTATTCGGGGCAGTCACGGCAGACCTCTTCTCTATTACCCCCTCAGCAATAGTAATTGAAGGTGGTGACGATGGTTCTACTACTATACTGGTTTCCGGCGACGGTGGTGGTGATCGGAGTAACGCTCTGGGCGGTGGCGTGCAAGGAGGTGACGGCGGCGGCGGGTCTAACATCACTGGACTACCGGCGCTGACCTCAGAAATAC
The DNA here is from genome assembly GCA_947859395.1 of Eupithecia insigniata. Taxonomy (NCBI): domain Eukaryota; kingdom Metazoa; phylum Arthropoda; class Insecta; order Lepidoptera; family Geometridae; genus Eupithecia; species Eupithecia insigniata. The sequence continues at coordinate 7,168,453 of OX402021.1, forward strand.
TTTCATTTTGAATAGCAGTACTGTCGCTAATATATTTCCTTAACTGATCGACGTGCCTTTTACATATAGTATCGTAGTCCTTAAAAAATATTTCATACAAACGGTTTCCCATTATCTTATTAACTATACCAATACACCACACACTTCTTCTTGCAACGAACCACCTCGCCCATACAGTTTCGCCCACATTAAAACATCTACTTGGTTTTAAATTACATTGTTCGTTCAGATTTTTATTTTTATCTACAGGCAAGACTAAATCTAACCTACAACGTAAGTTTCGCCCCATCATTAACATAGCCGGCGTGGCGCCGGTTGTAGAATGCACAGTGTTCCTAAATACAAATAACGAGCTTTGTAATTTATTATTGATTTCTTTTTGGTTTTTGCATTCTGAAATAACACACTTTATCATTTTCTTACAAGTTTTGACAGAGTTTTCCGCCTGACCATTGCTCGCCGGGTGATATATAGGTGATGTTACATGTTGGATTCCGTTAACTCGACAAAAATCATGAAATTCTGCTGAGCTTATTTTAACATCGTTATCCGATACAATTACACAAGGCACGCCGTATCTAGAAAACATATCTTTTAGTTTTTGAATAAGAACGCTTGTAGAAGTGCCACGGTCCATAAACACACACTCTAACCATTTGGAATACGCATCTACCACAATCAAGTACACAGCCTGCCCTATAGACATGTAATCTATGTGTATCCGGTGCCATGGCGCCGGCGGGCGCGGCCACGGCGACGGCGGCGCGGACGGCGGCGCGGCGCGTACGGCGGCGCAAGCGGTGCATGCACCTACCCATCGCTCGATATCACCATCTATTCCTGGCCACCACATTCTACTGCGCGCTGCACTTTTTGTTTTTACAATCCCAAAATGGGCCGAATGCAATTCTTTTAGCATTCTGTCTCTAAACGCACTTGGAATAACTACTCTGTGGCCTCGAAACAAACAACCATTTATAACTTCTAAATCAGTTTTACACTGAAAATACGGCAAAATGGATTTACACGTTATTTTCCTAGGCCAGCCATATTTCATGTATTTATTCACTAAGGTCAGAACCTTATCTGTAGAAGCCTCCCGTTTAATGTCATCAAATAAAACCGGTTCGACGTTTGCTTCTAAAAATAAGAAATGCCTAGAACTTCCCGCCATTTCATCGCTAACAGAGTCTGATAAAGGCGACCTTGAAAAATAATCTGCGACTTGATTATTTTTACCGTCTACATACTGCACTGTATAGTTATAGGCCGACAGAATAATAGCATACCTTTGCAGGCGTAAGGCGGCCGTTACAGATATACCCTTTCCTCTTCCAAAAATAGACAGTAAAGGCCTATGGTCAGTTTTTAAAATAAATGGCTCCTGGCGACCGTAGAGGTACTGGTGGAAATGTTTAACACCAAAAATGATGGCCGTGGCTTCCTTCTGAATTTGGCTATAATTCTTCTCGCTTGCTGACAGCGAGCGCGAGGCAAACGCAATAGGACGTTCGCCGCCGCCGTCGGCGTCCTTGTGCGCCAGAACGGCGCCCAGCCCGCACGGGCCCGCGTCCACGGTCAGCGTCAGCGGCGCGTCTGGCTCAAAGTGCGCCAGCACGCGGTCGCTGGCCAGCTCGCGCTTCACGCTCTCGAAGGCCGATTGGTGCCGTTCTCCCCACTGCCACTCAGCGCCCGTACGCAGAAGCTCATGTAGTGGATTTAATACCGCCGATGCGGAAGGAATAAAATTCCTGTAATAATTAACTACACCTAGGAATTGTTTAACACCTAAAACACAGGTAGGCGCAGGCGCATTGGTTATTGCCTCAACTTTAGTGGGGCAAGTTCTCAATCCGTTTTTATCTATGACGTAACCTAGGTAGGTAACACTATCTTGGAAGAAAACACACTTATCCCTTTGTAACCGTAACCCTGCATCTTGTAGCCTTCTAAGAACCTCCCGCAACCTTGACAAGTGGATTTGTTTGGTTTTGCCTGTTACACAAATATCATCAAGCCAAATACTTACACCATCCAGACCTGATAGAAGTGTTTCCATGGCTTTTTGAAAAATTGCAGGGGCATTAGCTAGGCCGTAGACCAATCTAGAGTAGGAAAATAATCCTTTATTTGTCGCTATGGTGGCCAACGATTGAGATGACTTGGACAATCTAAATTGATTATAGGCATTACTTAGATCTAACTTGGAATATTTTTCTCCACCGCCTATTTTAGAAAACACTTCTTCGATACGTGGCAACGGATACTTATCAATCTTTAGATCTTGGTTCAGAGTACATGAAAAATCACCGGCTATCTTCAATTTTCCATTTTCTTTCAGGACTGGTACAATTGGGGTTGCGTATTCCGAATGGTTAACTGGCACTAAAATACCTAAACTCACTAATCTGTCAATTTCTGCACTAACCCTTTCTTTAAGGGCGAATGGTACAGATCGTGGCTTAAAAAATTTCGGTTTTACATTATCTTTAAGTTGCAACTCGACTTCAAATTTATTAAAACAACCTAACTCATTTTTCCACACGTCCGGGAAAAGTTTTAATAGATGTTGCACTTCTTCAATGTTATTATTTATACATTCAATATTGTTATTTGATGATGAAAAATATATTTTAAAATGTGTCATGAAATCACGCCCCAACAACGGTGGCCCACCATTTTCTATGACATATAATTTTATCTGTTTACAAACGTTAGAATACCTAACACCAGTTGTAAAATAACCTAAAGGCGTGATTTTATGACCGTTGTATAAACACATTTTAATATCACTCTTATGCAACTTTAACTTTGAAAAATACTCCAAATATAATTTGTCTGATATAACCGTAGTACCCGATCCCGTGTCCAGTTCCATACATAACTCAATTCCATTCACATGTACTGCAATTTTGATAGGATTATAGTTTACATACCTCAAGTTATAAAGTTCACATTCCTTGCAGTCACTTTCAGCAAGAGACTCCGTACCGTTTACTGCAATGTTGTGTAAATTACACTTTGTAGAACCACACATTTTTGACACTTGTAGTTCTTATATCTACACGTATCCGCCGAGTGGTTCCTCATACCGCACACCGTACAACGCGACTGGTTGCCGCCCTCATCAGCCTTGCGGGACCCAGCAGCGCCTGCCTGCGAGCCCATCTGGGCCGCCGGGGCGCTGCCCAGGCCGCCGCTGCCGCTGCCGCCGCCGCCGCGGCCGCCGTAACTGCGAGCACCTGCCCGCGCGTAGAAAACTGGCTCCTCCTTCACGACGACGGTACTGGCCTCTGCGCGTGCCTGCCGCGCGCACGATGCCTTTTGCGCGACTTCCAACGCCTGCGCTAGCGTCAAGTTTTTTGAGTCGCATTCAAAAAGTTTGTCACGCTCGTGTCCTGTCCTAAAGCCTAGCACAAAACGGTCCCGCAGTAGCGTGTCCAGTTCTGTGCCAAAGTCGCAATAAACGGCTAGGCCTCGCAGCCGTGCTGCCCATTCTTCAATGCCTTCGCCATCGGACTTTATCGCTTCATAGAACTTCGCCCTGTCGGCGAATGTTGACCTTTTTGGCGTGAAATGTTTATTGAGTACAATCACTAGCTCCTTATAAGTGACTCCATCGAGTTTCTTCGGGTGAACGAGGTTCCGAAGCAGACGGTACGAATCGTCGGACAAATGCGTTAGCAACACAGCACTTTGTTTTTCTTCATCGATGCCGTTCAGTTTTATAAATTGCGTCAGTTTACCGAAAAACACTTCCCATTCGTGTAATTTGTAGTCGAAAACGCCTAAATTACCGAGAAAACTCGCCATTATATTTTATTCGCGGGTAGACAGTGACCTCGTCGTCAAATGGTATGTCGCAAGGTAATGAAACGTCCGTCTTACTCGGTAGCTAGTTTATTACTGTGGAAGGCACACCTACCCCCATAGTGGTAGGTATACATACATACAGCTCAGAAATACTGTGTAAATTTGACTACTATTTACCGCCCGCTGATGGGCGGTCAGACAGTCAGCGGAGGCTTAGTAACAGGGTCCCGTTTTTACACTGGGTATGGAACCCTACAAACGCGTTTGATTGAAGTTATGCTATGATAAAATGCTTCAGATACCTAAACAAATGCTTAAACATACATATAGCCACCTATCTCTTCACACATCGCTATTATGTATCTTGAGCTGTAAATAAATAAATATGTTTCAGCTGATAAAATATGAAATTGAGCCGGGATATCCCAGGTGGATCCTGGATTTGTGTGGCACACAACAATGGGACCTCTGTTTCTCAGTTTCTCTCTCCAAAGTCAATAAATGTTTGCAGTAAGTAGTAATTATATTTTATTAATAATGTTGGACTATCCACACATCATCTAGCCCCAAGCTAAGCAGAGCTTGTATTTTGGGTACTATACTCCAATTCAGAATCCCAGATATTTTATGTCAACAAAGACATTTATGAATGAAAACTTAACAAAAACTGATAACAATAACAGAAAACAACAAGGTAACAACAAAGTTATCAATAAAAACTAAAACACAAACGTCAACAACGCATAATCCACAAGTGAGATTATGCGTTGTTGAAGTTTGTGTTTTAGTTTAGCTTAAATTTAGTTATGCTTAAATTTGTCTTCGAAAACGAACAAGTAATCAATTAAAAGATGAATGAAATCCTTCAAAACCAAAAATTGTTTCGAGCTCTTGTGCTTTGCTTCGATGATACCAATGTCGTTAAATATTTTCCACCAATATTCCTTGGGTCTTGTAAAACATTTTTATACAAATTATATCCAAGTTTTTGAATCGGGATATAGATGACTGATATATATAATACAAATATACATACATAGATAGATATTTTTTTACTATACATAGAAAATACCCGGAACAAATATTTGCAGATCTTACAAGCTTATGTCCCAAGGCGGGATTCGACCCCGCAACCAAATAAGGCCCTTTGAATTTGAATTTTTACGGAAAATTACCCACCGTATCGGCTAATTGTTTTGATCGTAAATAATTAATTTATTGTTAGTTTATTTGTTAAATCCATGTATTGTATTGAAGAGCAGGACATCCTGGCACAAGTATTTTTACATACTTAAAAGGATGTCCTAACAACTGTCTAGCATGTAACAAACATTTTTATACAAACAAACAATTTTCAATTTTCATATTGTAAATAAAATACCAACGCAGCGTGCGCTGCCTCTGCTTCTATTCCGATCCGTTCGATGCTCAGCTTAAGATTTTGTATTTTTCCAGGTTTCGAGCTCATTTAAGTGTTGCTACTTCAAGAACAATGTGATTAAATCACATTCTGGCAACGCCTTACAATCATTTTTGGCTCGTCGACAGCCATGGACGTCTGAAAAACTTCGCGCGTCTGCAGACCCGCCGACAGTGGCGTCCCTTGTTGGCCATGTGTAGTCAGACCACCATTGCCAGCCAGGGGAGATGAGAAGGTAAAGAAGTCTAGCTTATAAGCCGCGTTTGTTACACCACCAAAAGAAGAAGAATAAGAAAATCTATGTATTTTTGTGTTAAAATCTATTTTTGTAGGAGTAGGTAATCACGTTAAGAGGGCGATATATGACGCCATTTTGTGAAAAGGATGGGCATAGTATTTATTATCTATTAATGAAGACATTTATGTATATGCAAAAATAAGCCGAAGGTTGCCTCGGTATTCCATTATTTATTATGGTGAAGACTAAAATATCTTGTTTGAAAGGAGAAATACGGTAGTAACTAAGAAAATAGAAGTACCATCTATTTCTTGGTCCCTACCGTATTGCTGGTATGAACTAACATACCGAAAGAAAAAGAAAATTTTAAAACTGTGTTCTTTTTGTTCTATATTTTTTTAATTTATAATGGTAAAGCGTTTGACCACCAACACACTTAAGAAAGTGAAGATGTGGCGTAAGATGGAGCACGCTTTCCCAGAAGGAACTTACTTTCATTTTTCAAAAGAAGGGGGGGGGGGGGGTGGATGTCTTGTATCGCATAGATTATTAGGTATGTTTTTCCGAAACTTTTTCGAAAAGGTTTTAACGAATTGATGTCAATTACCATACATCCACGCCTTAAAAATTGTTACGTGAGCGTAGGTACTTGACGCGATCGGCGTCCCATACTTTGTCAAATTCAAAATAGTAGAAATAAGAATAAACTCGTTGTGCCCACAACAAGGCTACATAAGAGTAATCTATCTTTTAAAGGGCAATGTACACGCTTCTACAACAAAACTCCAAGTGCAAAAATTATCAATAAATAAATTCAAACAAGTTGTCAAACATATCCTTAGTAAAAAGGCTTACCACAAAATATCAGACTATCTAGCTAGAAGATAACGATGCTTGGGATGGATTTTGCTCCAACTCGAAAAATAACACCTAACAGGCTAAAGCTTTCGCCTGAGGGGCCACGCTTGTATATGGCAATGGTGTTGCCCATACTGAGTTAGTAGGGGGAGAGGGGGACATAGACAAGACACCTTCCCGGATGTATTGGTGCACTGAGGGGCAGGGGCGAAACGCTCCGGAGCCCTTGATTTCGCCTTGTTGCTTGCCCTCGGCGCTTTCGGGCAGCCGTGATTGCTCGCGGTGTGCCCCTCTGCGTTACAGAGCACGCAACTAGGCGGTGTTGGGTCCTCGCGATTGCGTTTGCAGTCAGCGATGCCGTGGTCGCCCAGGCACTTGACGCAACGCGGACGCGCGTTGCAGTTGCGTGCCATAGAGCTGGAATCTATGGCACTGCCCGGAAGGGCCTGCGCGGAAGGGGGCCTCGACCGATAGGCCGGATAGGCGACATACGGTTTTTAGGCCCAATATCGCCTTTCCCTCTGGCGAGAGATCTGGAATGACCAATACTAGGTCGAACGGGCGTTTGCCTCTACCGCTGTACATGCCGAAGGTGGACTTCCCTGACGGGGAATGGACCTGGGCCAGCAGATCAGCTTTAACGGAGTCCGAGTTGAACTCCGCGGGAACACCGCGGACAACCCGGAGGGATTTTTCGCTGTCGAGAGCATAGGTATGAAAACCTATTTTCTCGTCGCGGAGCAGGGAAGTCAGACGTCGGTGGTAATCCGACGTCTGCAGTTGGAGTTTGATGGACTCCTTGACTGACTGGGCCTTCAGAAAGTGAATGCCCTTGAGTGCAAGGAGTTTTTCTACATTGGACCATTTCTCCTTTTCTCGGAGAAAGATTGGGGGAGGGGGTCGCTCCTTGCGGGGAGAGGGCTGGGATGCGGGGGTAATGGCGGTGGCGGGAGCCGCGGGGGTCGCAGGGGTCGCCCGGGTAAGGGCGGTGGCGGGAGCCGCGGGGGTCGCGGAGCCGAGGTTTAAAGTCTTGGCTGGGGTGACCGCAGCAGACTTTAGGAAGGCATTAGCCTTTCTCCGCTTTCGGTTACCTACGACGAGGTAGCCGTCGTCGAAGGACGACTCGGGAGAGGGAGGGGCGGGGGGTTCCGACTCTGAATCTGAGTCAAGAGTTGGCGGATTGGATGTCGGCATCCATAAAGTCCTCCTCGGGAGAGGAAGGACGAGACGGCGCATCGGGCGATTCGGGAGAATCGAGTACAATGGCCGGGGGAGCCGGGAGGGGCTCCGCGACCGCGGGACGAGCTGCTCTCGCCTGGACGATGATATCGTCCATGAGAGAGGGGTGCTGAACAAAGATTGCGGACATTTCGCTACTTGAAGAGCAGGGGGCAGAGGGATTCCCTAATCCTGGGGGGGGGGGGGGACACCCGGGATATGTGTGTGATCCCTCCCTGTCGGGTTAGACATGGGGGGGGGGGGGTGAGTACCTACGTGTCCTACCTAGAAGGTGTGTCCCTTATGCCACTCTTACGGGGCTAAAGGGGTGAGTAAACTACCTAGTGCTACCTGGGGTCGCCGAGGGTTGTGTCCCCAAGGCCGGTGGTTCCAGGCCCAGCCGGATTCTACTTTGAGGAAGTAAAGCAGGCGCTCCGGGTCAACGCCCAAGTTCCTTGACATGGTTACGTATCCCTTGGTTGACCACTGAAGGAGTGGATTTCGACGTTGGAAAGCCCACGAAACAAGATAGAGGAACCGCTTTGAAAAAAGCGCGGACCTCGAGAAAAGCATTTTTCTGAAAAGAGCGAAACGCTGTTACCTATTAAATCTCAAGATAGATACACAGTTCTGAAAAGAACTGTATAGCTTAAGCCTTAAGAGAAACAGAGGTAGCTCTGAAAAGAGCTGTTTTGATTGTTTCGTAAACGAAACAATGGCGCGCAAGCGAAAACACCGAACGGACAGAACTCGAGAGCTCTATCACTTTTCACTGTGTTCGCACTTTTCACTATGTTTGCACTATTCATTATGTTTGCACTATTCATTATGTTTGCACTATTCATTGTTTGCACTGTTCATTATATTTGCACTGTTCATTATATTTGCACTGTTCATTATGTTTGCACTATTCATTATAATTGCACTATTTATTATGTTTGCACTATTCATTATGTTTGCACTATTCATTATGTTCGCACTGTTCACTATTTTCGAACTTTTCGCTATGTTCGCACCGAACTGTGACACATATGTTATACAGAACACTATGATAACACTTTTCACTATATTCGCACTTTCCACTTATTCGCACTTATATTAATATGTTCGCACTTTTCGCTATAATCGCACCTCTTGAAATAAACGGCAGTACCGCCTTTAGGGGCGTTCGTTCTGTCATTTTCGGACAATTTGGTATTTAGCAATCCTAGAACTGCAAGTGCCCTGCTTCAAAAAGGTCTCCTGCACTAACAGGATGTCAATTTGGTGGTTGACCAGAAAGTTGTGAACGAGTTCTCTCTGAGATTTGAGGCCGTTAGCGTTTTTGCGGGGTTTAAGTCTCTCAGGTTGTACAACCATTATTGAGAATTAAAGGAAAGGGAGTCTAGGGAGGCCTTGACTTCCTGATGATCAGAGATGATCATCAGTTTTTCGATGGCAGTTTGGGCTCTGCTAAGTTTGCGCAAAAGCGCAGTGACTATGCTGAAGTCCAAGGGTGGAGCGGGCCCCGAAGAGCTAGGCAGCAGCGGGTGCTGTTTGGCTAGTCTTTAAGGGGCGAGGTAGGGGGGCAGGGGCGCGGGCTTTCGCCTGAGGGGCCACGCTTGTGTATGGCAAGGGTTTTGCCCATGCTGAGGTAGTAGGGGAGAGAGGGGACCATAGACACCTTCCCGGATGTCTTGGTATACTGAGGGGCAGGGGCGAAACTTGAAACGACTTCGACTTGTTGCTTGCCCTTGACGCTTTGGGGCAGCTGCAATAGTTCGCGGAGTACCACTCTGCGTTACAGAGCACGCAGCTAGGCGGTGTCGGGTCCTCGCGACTGCGTTTGCAGTCAGCGGTGCCGTGGTCGGGCACTTGATGCAACGCGGACGCGCGTTGCAGTTTCGAGGATGTGGCTCCCTCGACTGCGACAAAGAACCGCCGGTTGTCCAGGAAGGAAGCCACGATCCTCACGAGAGCTGGCGGCGTCGGGGTTTGCAGGACCTTGTACAGAACGCCGGGGTGCCAGACTCGGTCGAAAGCCTTCTCCACGTCCAGAAAGACTCCGACCGTGCAGCGCCCGGCGTTGTGCTCGACTGCGAGGTGGTGCAGCACCCTGGTGAGCTGCAGAGTGGTGGAGTGGCCGCTCCTGAAGCCGAATTGCTCCGGGCGCGGCTCGGTGGTAGGAGCCAGGCGCCCCAGAAGCAGGCGCTCCAGGAGCTTGGCCACTGTTGGCAGCAGAGTGATGGGGCGGTAGCTGGCCGGGAGTCGATGGTCTTTGCCCGGCTTGGGCAGCACTATGACCCGCCCGGTCTTCCAGGAGTCCGGGAAGTGGCCCGTCCGGAGGATCCCGTTGAAGAGCCGGGCGAGTGCGGTGACTCCGCGGCGAGGCAGCTGTGCGAGGGCCATGTTGGGGATCCCGTCATAGCCTGGCGCCTTCCGCCTGGGAAGGCGGAGGACGGCCTTCCGCACCTCGGCAGGGGAGATGAAGTACTCCCCGCCTAGGGGCGGTGTCGGGCCAGACAGGAAATCCCTCACGGTCTCCTCGACCTGTTGGTGATGGGCCAGGGTCTCGAACGAGGCGACGTCCGAGACGGGGTGTGGCGTGAACTGCTCCGCCAGATGGTCGGCCAGTATTTCGGCTCGATCGGCGGGAGCAAAGCGCCGGACCCCATCTCGGTCCAGCAGTGGGTAGATGGGGGCAGGCTGACGCGTGAGGGCCCTCCTTGATGCGCGCCAACAGTGCAGAGGCCTCGGCCTCCACTTCCGCCGGCGTTTGTAGTGGTCCGACGTCCACGGACTCTAGCGCCTTGGCGTACGCTACCCAGTCGGTCCTCACGCCCAAGGGCCGCGGGGCAGTGAAGTCCGCGGCCAGGTCGAGCGTTATGAGGAGTGGGAGGTGCTGTGTGTCCAGGTCGTACAGCACCCGAACCTGGACGGGGCAGCGCACGTACTTGTGCAGTACTATGTCCAGGACGTCGGCAGCGTGCGTTGGGTTGGACGGTATGTGAGTGGGGGCGTCGGGCCCCACTACGGTGAAGCCGGTCGCATCACTGTCGTCCAGGAGTTTGCGACCGGCCGGGTTGATGACTCTGGACCCCCACGCTGGGTGCTTGGCGTTGAGATCGCCAGCGAGCAGCGTGGGAGTCCGGGAGTTGAAGAGGGCAGCGGTGTCAGCTGCGGCATACCGGGGCGTCGGCGGGCGGTAGCCGGCGAAGATACGAAGTTCCTCGCCCGCCGCTCTCACCAGTACCCCGGTGGACCTCAGCTCTTCGAAGGGGCGTGCGCCAACTCCTCGTGGACGAGGTCGCGTCGGACCAGGGCGGCCGTACCACGGTAAGCCTGCCCCGATGTGGGCGACACCTCGTCCCGGCGATATAGGAAGAAGTTGGGCACGCTCATCTGCTGACTCGGGTGGAGCTTCGTCTCGCCCAGGAGGATGATGTGCACATCCTGCGACTGGGCGAGTAGGCGGAGGGGCTGGAGTTGACGTCGGACCCCCCCGGGATTCCAATAAAGGAGGCGCAGTGCGGAGGACCTATCCATACTGAATGTTGCCCAGTACGGTCAATCCCCGCACCGCAGCGCTCTGGAGGTCCACTCCCGCCGCGATGGCGACCAGAAACTCGGTCAGGACCCCCAACAGTAATTCGGTGGTGTTCCCGGCCGGTCTGGCCGTGTTAGCCCCGTCTGCGGGCGCTGTGGGCGCGCCGGTGACAGGGGCGGTCTCGGTGTGGTTGGTGGTGGTAGTGTGAGTGGTGGTGGCAGTGCGGCGCTGACGGCCACGAGTGGCCTCGCGCTCACGCTGAGGCTGTGGCGCGTACTGCGCCGGTGCCCGGGTTGGGCACGGATGGGCGAGTTGTGGGCGTGGCGGCGCAAGGCCCGGCAGGGCGTATGCCGGCGCCGGCGCCAGCCGCTGCGTGGCCGGAGGCTCCCCGCGGGAGGCGGGGGGCTGGGCACTTTGAGCGGCTTCACCGGGTTGCATCGGGGTTGAGGAGGCCACTGGCTTCCTCCTCCGTCTCCCTCCTCTGGGCCTCTTCCTTCTAGCGGGCGCCGGCTCGCCCCGGTTCGTAGCCGGGTTGGCCACTATTTCTGGGGCGATCGGCGGGTCGGGAAGTGGTCGCATTGGGTAAGGCGGGCGGCGGCTGGGTGCCACCGGCCGGGCTCCCGGGAGGGGGGCGGGCGAAATAGCCCGCCCTGGGGTTGTCGTAGGTTGGGCGGGGGCAGGTGGGGGGATTAAGATGCCCCTTTTGCGTGCCTCGCGCCGGAGCACAGGGCAAGTCCTGCTATTTGCCGTGTGCTCACGGCCGCAGTTGGCGCACGTCGGCTTCTCGGTCAGGGCGCGGGGGCATGCGGCAGCTGCGTGCTGAGCGCCGCACCGTACGCAGCGCATGGGGCGGTGGCAGTTTGCCGAGGCGTGGCCGAACGCCTAACATCGGTGGCATTGCGCCACTCGATTGGCCGCGCCGCGCCAGTGTTCCACGCATACGCCCGGCATGTAGAGGAGCTCAGTGAGGCCATACAGGCGCACGAGCTCCTCTTCCGGAAGGCGGTCGAGTTGCGCGTGAAACAGGCAGCCAGCGCGGCCCTGCTTCGGCCGTATTTGCTTGACGAACCGAACTGGGAAACCCAGTTCGGTCAAGGCCGCAGAGATGTCGTCGGTAGGCGTGTCCGCGGGGAGTCCGCGGATTGCCACCTTGGTGGGCAGCTCGGCGGGCACGGCGTAGCTATACCAGCTGAGCGCCGGGTTATCCGCCATTGCCTCCACCAGGTGGCGCTGGACAGTGCGGTACTCGTCAGGGGTGCGAGGGGTGAAGCGCACCCCTTGGGCTAAGGGGCGCGCGTTGGGGGCGAAGCCTAATTTTGCCCTCAGCGCGGCGAAGTGCACTGTCCAGTTGGGCAGGCACTCCACCACTATTGGCGGGTAGGCTCGGGACTGAGCTGCTGGGGCCAGTTGTGGGGTGGGCGGGCGGTGCTGCTCGTCGCGCACCGCGCCTGCCACACCGGCGTCAGGTAATACCGCACGGCGGCCTTCCGTGCTAGGCCCAGCCACGGCCTCGACTTGATGCGAGGCTTGGGCGGGAGCGGGGGCGTGTGCCCGCGGGGCAGCTGTAGGGCGGGCGGATGGCCCCGGTTGGGGCGCCGGCAGCGGGCTGCGTGGGCGAGTGGTAGGCGGCCCGTGTGGTTGCGGGGCGGCGGTCACTTTGAAGGCGACCTTTGGTGGTGGGCGGGCGGCGGGCGCCCTGCCGAGGACAACCATGTCGGAGCCCCAGTTCGGGGAAGCGGGTTGGCCTAGGCGGCGAATGGGGGACGTCGGCGCGGATGCGGCCTTCGCGTACGAGGCACGCTCTCCGCGCTCCTCCGTCCACTTCGGTGAGGGCATGGCAATCATGGGCGGAGGCAGCTCCATGTGGCTGGTGGAGTTCTCCTCTTCTTCGAGTGAAGAGGAGCGGGGGGAGGAGGGGCTGGAAGCGGCTGCTTCCTCGGCGCTCTCCCGTGGCGGCGACGGCGACGGCGACTCGCGCCCTGCGGGTAAGTCGCCGGCTGAGGGCCTAGGTCGCCTGGGTAGCGAGGTTAGCGGGGTGGCTTGCATTGGCGGGGAGTCGGGCGATATCGAGGAGAGGAGGCGCCGTCTCTTCTCTTCCTGCGTCTCCTCGGGCGTGGGCGGGCCCTTTGATCCCGTTGCACCAGGCTGTGAGTGGGACGGAAGCTCAGTTCCGTGCGCGGTCACAGCGAACGGGCCTGCGGGGGGGTGGGGGGCGTCGTCGTATGACGCGGACCTCCATAGAGGGGCGAAGCGGATCGCGCCAGGCCTGAGAACCCGGGGTTCATCGGGTTTCGGGCCACAATCGGCCGATCCAGGACCGGGATTCGCTCCGGCGGCTTCGGCGGGGGAGGGTTATCCTCGTCCGCCATCGGGTAGGATGAGGGGGGGGTGAGGGGATCGGTGGGGGGAACACTCAGGGGGTGCCTTCAGCGGTCAAGCAGGGCGGAAAACCCAGCCGGGTGAGATCCCGAAGGAAGGCCCAGCTTAGGTAGTCCAGCGACACTCAGCTAGACACTGTTGGGGGGGAAATGTTTGTTGCTGGATGTTTTATTATAAAACACCAGGTAGTAACGCACACCGGACGGGATTACGTGAGCGTACAGAGGTAACGGTCCCGCGGGTGCGCAGACGCACTAGGTACTCACCGCGAGCGAGAGGTTGGTCCAAACACTGCGATCCGAGTTGCCTATGCGTCTATACGGGGCTCACTCACTCAAACAAAAACATAATTAGATTTTCCTACTTTATTTATTAACTAAATGGTATTCATATAGGTAATCTGATAAGCTAATCTTGGTTATCTTATAGGAATCTTACAACCTAAACACAATCGTACTATGTTATTTGCACTTACACCTTAAAATTTCACTTGTTAACTTTGAGTTCGGTATGACTTTTCTAAGTGCACAGTAAATGTTAGTGAGGTACGCCGCGTCATCTGCGTACAGGGCCAGTAGAGCGCCGTCTTGGCATGGTATATCATTGGTGTACCAGACGGGTGATAGACAGCTATCTTGTGGTGCACCAACGAGTATCGGCCGCTGGTGCACCTCGTGCTGGTGGTCCTCTACTATCGCCCGGATCGTCCTCTCCTGGAGGAAGGAGTCAAGGGTTCTGATGAGTCTGGTCGAAGCTCCCAACGCCCTTTGATCCCGTTGCACCAGGCTGTGAGCGGGAGTTCCGTGCGCGGTCACAGCGAACGGGCCTGCGGGGGTTGGGGGGCGTCATCGTGTGACGCGGACTTCCAAAGCGAGGCGAAGCGGATCGCGCCAGGCCTGAGAACCTCCGGGTTCATCAGGTTTCGCGACAATCGGCGGCTTCGGCGGAGGAGGGTTATCCTCGTCCGCCATCCGGTAGGGTGAGGGGATCGGTGGGGGGAACACTTAGTGGGTGTCTTCAGCGGTCTAGCAGGGCGGAAAACCCAGCCGGGTGAGATCCCGGAGGAAGGCCCAGCTTAGGTAATCCAGCGACTCTCAGCTAGACACTGTTGGGGGGGATGTTTGTTACTGAGCTGGATGTTTTATTATAAAACACCAGGTAGTAACGCACACCGGAAGGGATTACGTGAGCGTACAGAGGTAACGGTCCCGCGGGTGCGCAGACGCACTAGGTACTCACCGCGAGCGAGAGGTAGGTCCAAACACTGAGATCCGAGTTGCATACGGGGCTCACTCACTGTACACTGCACTTCGAGTCACTCTCACAACACGAACACACAATAATACAAGCACGTATTATTCAGCACACGCGAGCCGCGGCCCGGGGTCCTACAAAAAACCGGCGGTGGGGACCGCACGGCGTCGGAATTCCGCGGGGGTGGGGCTACGAACGTGAGGCGGGGGGCGAACGGCGTGAGGTTTGCGACGCGCGCGCATTGAGCGAGTGAGAGCGGCAGACTGAGAGTTGAGAGACTTAAAGACCACACACGGTAATCTACCTCTGTCTTCTCACCGCGGATCTCAACTGCCCTCGCCTTAGTGACGAGGGGTCACTGGGAGGGCCCTTTCTGGGCCTTCGGGTAGCCGTTCTCCTATGGAGCCTGGCGTGCATCTGGGTGTTCTGTGCATGCCCTCTCGGTTCGCTTCCGCTGTCCTCGGTAGCCGGGACTTGGCTGGTTGAGGTCTCTGGGCGGGCGGACTTGGCTTTTGCTACCTTAGCTGTGCTGGCTGTTTCCAGTTCTTCGTTGTCACTGACTAGTTCCCTGGCGTATGGGTGTAGGTGGTTCGCAAGCTCGAGCCGAGGTGCGAGGTTCTGGAGCTGCGTGTGGTGGGATGCGTCGCTGCGAGAAAACATAGTCTTGGTGAGACGGCTGACGAATTTGTCCAGTGTTCTCTTCTGACCGTTGCGTTTCTGACATATCGGGGGGCTTCTACGATCGTGCGAAGCACCAGGTTTTCCTGTGCCACCAGTTTTCTCCTCACGCTCCGAGGGCATACCACGCTGGTGCTGCGTAGGTCAGTCTCGGCCTTATGTAGGTGGAGTATAGGGCTGTCTTCATCCTGAGTGGTAGAAGTGGGGCCGTCAGCGTCGGCCACAGCACAGCTCTTGCGGCTTTCCCGGCGTTGCAGGCGCTTTTTATCTGCTTAGTCATTGTGAGAGATCGGAGATCGGTCCATGACTACGCCCAGGTATTTGGCAGAGCTTGTCCAGGGGATCACCTGGCTTTGGAGCACCAAACGGGAGAGGTTCTGGGTGATTCTGCGAGTGATAGCCTCCACTTGCTTAGCCACTCCAGCAGCTGGTCAAGCACTCTCTGCATTTTGACCTGGGCGTGGGCGGGGCGTCAATGAGGTGGTGAGGTACGCCGCGTCATCTGCGTACAGGGCCAATAGTGCGCCGTCTTTGCATCGTATATCGTTGGTGTACCAGGAGTAGCAGATGGGAGAAACAGCTACATTGGACCACACACGGTAATTGAAATTTTCATATGTTTATACTTTTTATGTTCCGCCCCGCTACACGGCTTGTAGAGCAAGAATTCTATATTTTACCAATGAGCTAAAAGTAGGTAAGGCCTCTATGGTTATTATATCATCTTTTGCGATTATTGCATCATCCTCCAGCCAATAGGATTCTTTGTGACCTTATATGGTAATGCTAGTTTTTGGTGCATTTCCCCGCTCTCTTTCCCCTCTAAGGCTACTACTGGTTTGAAGGTATTTCTAGATTTAGAGCACGCAACTAGGCGGTGTCGGGTCGTTGCGGCTGCGTTTGCAGTCAGCGGTGCCGTGGTCACCCAGGCACTTGACGCAACGTGGACGCGCGTTGCAGTTGCGCTTAACCCATGCCTCAAGTCTGTCAAGGGACAGGTTTGAAATGCCCATAGTGGACATTTCGTTGCTTTAGGAGCATGGGGCAGGGGGTCCCTTATTCCGGGGAGACACCCGGGATATGTGTATGATCCCTCCCTGTCGGGTTAGACAGGGGGGTGTACCTACGTGTCCTACCTAGAACGTGTGTCCCTTATGCCACTGGTGGTAACGGGTGACTCCCTAGGGCTACCTGGGGTCGGCGAGGGTTCTCCCCCAAGGCCGGTGGTTTCAGGCCCAGCCGGATTCTACTTTAGTTCGTGCTTATGCGCGATGTCATTTTGCACTATGTTCGCACTTTTCACTATATTCGCACTTTTCACTATGGACGCATTTCACTTTTCACTATGGTCGCATTTCACTTTTCACTATGGTCGCGTTTTTCACTATGTTTTCACCATGTTCGCTACACGCCGCAACGAATGCATGGGCGGTGGCAGTTTGCCGGGGCGTGGCCGAACGCCTGGCATCTGTAGCATTGCGTCTCATTGGTTTCGTTGTCCAGTCCGGAAGCTTTAATTTTTGGCCGCTGTATTATCCTCTTCACTTTCCCCGGTTGAATAACTGACGCCTGTTAGTCGCACATCGACTAACAGACGTCAGTAATACGGTTTTCCATATTCGTGGCGCGTCGTTGACATCTCTCGATGAAGAAGAGTACGCGCTCTGACTAGCGTCTCGTACTTGGAGAAGTGTGATGGATTTGGCAGCCATCCATCCGCCTTGTCTTCTTCAACTCGCGTGTGCAGAACTTCTTCCTCGTGGTCGCTGTCCGACGTCTCCTTCGGCCACTGATGCGAAGCCTGGCATATGTGGCACTGCGCCACTCGGTTGGTCACGCCGTGCCAGTGGTCCACGCACACGCCCGGCATATAGAGGAGCTGCCTCAAACGGTTTTTAAACCGAATATCGCCTTTCCTTCAGGCGAAAGATCTAGAATGACCAATACAAGATCAAAGGGGCGTTTGCCTCTGCCGCTGTACATGCGGTGGACTTCCCTGACGGGGAAGCCCTGGGCGAGGAGGTCAGATTTGACTGAGTCCGGGTTGAACTCCGCGGGAACACCGCGGACGACAACCCGGAGGGATTTTTCGCTCTCGAGAGCATAGGTATGAAAACCTATGTTCTCGTCGCGGAGGAGGGAAGTCAGACGTCGGTGGTCATCCGACGTCTGAAGTTGGAGTTTAATGGACTCCTTGACCGACTGGGCCTTCAGGAAGTGAATGCCCTTAAGGGCAAGGAGTTTTTCGACATTGGACCATTTCTCCTTTTCACGGAGAAAAATTGGGGAGGGGGTCGCTCCTTGCGGGGAGAGGACTGGGACGCGGGGGTCGCGGGGGTAATGGCGGTCGCGGGAGCCGCGGGGTCGCAGGGGTCGCGGAGCCGAGGTTTAAAGTCTTGGCTGGGGTGACCGCAGCCGACTTTGGGATGGCATTTGCCTTCCTCCGCTTTCGGTTACCTACGACGAGGTAGCCGTCGTCGGAGGACGACTCGGGAGAGGGAGGGGCGGGGGGCTCCGACTCTGAATCTGAATCAGACTTGCCGGATTGGATGTCGGCATCTATGTAGTCCTCCTCAGGAGAGGAAGGGCGAGAGGGCGCATCGGGCGATTCGGGAGAATCGACTACAATGGCCAGGGCAGGGTAGGGGGCCGGGAGGGGCTCCGCGACCGCAGGTCGAGCTGCTCTCGCCTGGAAGATGATATCGTCCATCAGAGAGGGGTGCTGGACGAAGATTGCGCGGAGTAACCCACGCAAGCTGTCCAGGGACAGATTGGAAATGTCCATTGTGGACATTTTGCTGCTTGAAGAGCAGGGGGCAGGGGGGGGGGGGTCCCTAATCCCGGGGGGGACACCCGGGATATGTGTGTGATCCCTCTCTGTCGGGTTAGACAGGGGGGGGGGGGTGAGTACCTACGTGTCCTGCCTAGAAGGTGTGTCCCTTATGCCACTCTTACGGGGCTAAAGGGGTGAGTAAACTACCTAGGGCTACCTGGGGTCGGCGAGGGTTCTCCCTCAAGGCCGGTGGTTCCAGGCCCAGCCGGATTCTACTTTACGCACGGTTACGTATCCCTTGGTTGACCACTGAAGGCGTGGATTTCGACGTTGGAAAGCCCAAGAAACAGATAGAGGAACCGCTTTGAATAAAGCGAAAAGCGTCGCTCAAAAAAGAAAAGAGCGAAACGCTAACGTTAGCTATTAAGTCTTAAGAAACACAGTTCTGAGAAGAACTGTATACCTTAAGCCCCAAAGAAACAGAGGTAGCTCTGAAAAGAGCTGTTTTGGTTGTTTCGTGAACGAAACAATGGCGCGCAAGCGGAAAATAGCGGAGGGACAGAGCTCGAGAGCTCTAGCGGAACGCACGTGCTACTCGCGCAAGCGCGAACGACGGAATCTTGGATAATTTTTGCTCGCAACTCACTTGGGGTTTTGTATTAGAAGCGTATACCCCTTTAAAAGATATGTGCACGACAGCGCCTAATTAGATATAGAACTAGAAATAACATTTGATTCGTGACACCACTTTACAAATCAGTCATACGTGTTGTCATGACGTACATAGAACTAGAAATAACATTTGATTGGTGACACCACTTTACAAATCAGTCATACGTGTTGTCATGACGTACTCCTCTGTGGTATTTGGCCACTCGGCCAACGTTTACCACCTCCAGGTTGTCCAAAAAAGATTCTTGCACAATCCCACGTGCTATCCGTGGTACATGCGCAATAAGGATATCCATCGCGATCTAAATTTCGAGTCCGTTGCCCATTTCATAGAGGCCTCGGACCATTTCAATCCCTTGATGTCCACTATGCCCGATTATCCCGTCGACAATCCTGCCACGAGTTCTCTCCTCCGTAGACCGAGACACGTTCTCGGTGACCCCGTTGACCCAATCACCGCCGCTAACCCGGAGGTGACGGCAACCAATTCGCTTCCGCACACTACACAACCGACCAAAAACCGACCCCGCCAGATGCGGGGTCGAAGAATTCCCCGCTTCCGCCCTTAGGTGCATTCGTGCACCTAGGCGAAACCTCCATTACCCTCTTGTGTAGCATCTGGCGACAGCCCAAGCCGAGGCTCACACACAAAGTGGTGGCCCTTGTGCGTGTTGCCCCAACCTAATTTTACCGGCGAGGCGCCCTCTGCACCCGCCAAAAGCCCGGTAACGCTGTCATGGCCATCTGCGGTCAACAGCATTATAAGCCTTCCGAAAAAAAAAGCAAAAATTATCAATAAATAAATTCAAACCAATCGTCATTTATTATTATCGCTAGGCTTCCTACAAAATAACATTTTATCTATACAAAAATTCAGTGATATCTTTGTTACAAATTTTTTTATAATTTAATTTGAATTTGTGACTTGTCAGAGTCTTTTCAAGTTCTAAAGGAAATAAAGCACTTTGATATTTACCGTATATAATATTTTGTTCGTAGCTTCACAAGTCTGGGTCTCTTCAAGACAAGATGTGAGTAGGTGTCTTCTAGACCTTCGTGATACACCGTCGGCCACATCGTCACTTTCCATCAGGGGAGATTGTGATCAAACGAAGGTCTGTTGACTATAAAATAATTGTATGACTTCGACTACCTCGGGACCATATTCGAATACGATTTCGAATTCCTAAATTGATAATAATCAATTTCGAATGCCTTACTTTTACACTGTTTTTAAGTTTTGCGGGATAAATACGAATCCCCTGGGGAGATATTTTTATGGGACCACCACGGGACCATATTCTATAAAATAGTGAATTTTCAAAATAGCTCCATAATTGACGGAAATATCGCTTAAAATACAAACAAAAAAAAAACTTACAGCCGAATTGAGAACCTACTCCTTTTTTGAAGTCTGTTAAAAAAATGTATTCATTGTTTTATTTGTTATTGTATTTTGTACCTATTGTTTTATTTTATTCGTGTGCCGTATTAATTTAAGATACCTATTGTAGAAAAATATTGGCAGCGAATAATATTATATTGGTTAGTAACACAATTTTATAATTTTGCGCTATTGTAGGTATCATTTATTTAGTTAACTAGTTTTTGTTTTAATTAAAATCATGCCGAATTAAAAAGTGAATTATGTGAAACCTTGGTATGTATATTAGCTTTAAGTAAGCCCGAGACAATACCATAATTTATGGAATAAAAATATCATTAAATTAAATTATTTTGCTCCTGCCATCGTTCTAGGCACTCTGCCTAGAATAATGGCAAGTTTGGTGACGGTTTAGATTTTTAGGAAATTAGATACTATGTGTAAATAGTAGTTGTAATTATTTTATTCTGTTTTTGTAATGTTCCTAATGAATAAATAATACTAGACAATCTACATAGCATTCTACTATTTAGATTTAACTTGTGTAGTGTTTAACTTAAATGTATGTAGTATTTCTAAATATTTTAATTTTTGATATGATATTGATTTGATTTGATATTATGCAGGTTTTATATATTATAATATACTACAACAGGTGACTTTTATTTATTAACTGAATCAGTTTTGAGGTTGAATCCTGATCCTCAACTCCTAACAACAGTAAGTATACCTAAGTAATGATGAGCCGAGCGAGCCGCAATTTTTACCCGACTACCGAAGGACGAGGGTTATGAGTTTGGCACACTATGTATGTATGTAGCTGATTTCTATGTTCCCATGTAGCGCTGAAACTAAGAGTCCGATTTCAACTAATGAGGTGTCGTATGATTTGTCTTTATAGCACGATGGTTATAGGCTATGTGACGTCTACAACAGATAAAAATGGGGGTCTAACAGCCGGTTTCTCGAACGCTAATCAAAATCGCAATTCAGTTGACAAAGCAATTAACTTGACACACTGGTCAAATCAAATCGGGCTGCACGAACGATGATTAGACAAAAATTAACGAATCAAAGTAATCAATGATCATCTTACGATTGTCAAATCAGCGTATATTTTCATATGGTCACACATAATTTAATCATTTCTTCAGTTCAATCCTTCACTCCTAAACTTCAAAAATGTCACATGTTTGCGCTGCGAATCCTTGTTTCTACTTCAACTTCTTTAATGGCGCCGCTTGCTTTTCGCTACAATTTGCCAGTGTCTGTCTATGTCAGAGATGGAAATATTATTTATAAGTAGGTATTATAGTGAAGCGAAAGGAGGCCTATACCCAGCAGTGGGTGATCCCAGGCTGATATAACGACTAGTTTGGTGGCATAATGCCTCCGTGCCGAGGGGGTCTCGATTAGGGGAGGTTTGCCTTCAAGTTGTGCCAGACTCGGACCCTGTTTCACGTGTGCGTTACCCCAGCAGAAAAGTTTCTTCTAGAATGAAGTGAGTTTCACAAATAATTAGTGCGTTCTACACTGTAAATGTGCGTCAAGTAAAAAAAATTGTGCATGTTCACGTTTTGGAATAAAACGCAAAATTCGTTTCCTGCTGGGGTAACGTTTTTCTAGCAGGAAGATTCTAAACGAATGACCCTAGACAAATTTGACTTATATGGGCAGATAGCTTATATTTGTGTATAAACGAGGGTCTAAAAATAAAATTTGTGCGTCTTAAGGTTTTTGAGATATTCAATTTCCTGCTGGGGTAACGTTTTGCAAAAGCTTGTTTCTCGGAAACCATTGAATGTGCATCTACAAAACATACATACACTAGTAGCTTATGATTAGTGCTTATTTATGAAATAGTAAAATTTTCAAAAATATGTACAGTTTTTATGTAATCTTGTTTTTCTTTGAAACCTTAAAAAAATTCTAGCTCTTTAATGGACAGACATAGAGGTTCATTGTAAACGGTGTTCGGTTCTTGCTGTTATTCTTTGTAACCATAAAAAGTTTCAAGAAGATTCATACACGCGTTTTTGAATAATATCGATTAAGACGTAACTGATAAGGTCATAACTTTGACGTCAAAATACAAGAAACCTTTCAACCCAAGATTGTAGGTAATATAAAAACAATTAGTGCGTTCCATGATAATTATATCCTGAAAATTTCAGCTCTCTATGTCTCGTATTGAGCTAGTTGTAAAGGAATGACTGAAATAAGGGTCCACTCGCTTAATCACCCTTATTCTACCAGGTGATACGACCAAAT
Source organism: Eupithecia insigniata (assembly GCA_947859395.1). NCBI lineage: Eukaryota > Metazoa > Arthropoda > Insecta > Lepidoptera > Geometridae > Eupithecia > Eupithecia insigniata. The sequence continues at coordinate 7,190,937 of OX402021.1, forward strand.
TCGAATGACCACTAAAAAGCGACTGTTTCATACATATTGATGACCTTCTTAATTTTGCTACCGAGACGCATTGGACCTTGGTACACTCGAGTACAAAAGATATGGATAACTTTTGCAAACTACAAAATTTTAGGTCCAAGACAGTAGGTACCTACCTACCTACATAAGTACCTACCTATCTTTTTAATGTACAAAGTAGGGTAAAGTTTTTCGAGAATTGTCTTCCTACATAAGTGATTTTAATAACGTTGGTAGTTTGCTACTCTACCTAGCTAGCGAGACTTTCTCGAGCAAGGCCAGTCAAATTTTACCTACCTACTCGTGAGCCGGCATCGAAAAACACGTATAAAATAAATAAAAAAGCCTTCATTCACTGACCAATTTACAATATGTACATTTATATATATAACATATACGGTAAGTACTATTTACATAGGTATACATAAAACTAGTACAACAAATTTTTCAGCAACCAGTTTGCTGGTCAGGTTGTCTTTCGACATAGTTTCTTCCGAAAACGTACCTAGTAGGTAAATACCTACATAGTAATAATACTCAGTACTGCTGTCGAATGGACGCACATGACGCACAGCTAAGCAACACATTGTGTTGCTTAGCTGTGCGTCTCACTCTAACCTAGCTGCAATGCTCATAACGTCATCTCATTCTATCATGCCACATGGTAAACATTACTGCCGATGATATAACAAGAAGTAATTAAAATTTATTAATTTGATTTAAGTATTATTGTTTGTTGATCAGTGTAAGTTTTATAAACACTACGAGATTTTGCATTATTGAATCGATAGGGGGAGGTCCCTGAGAACCGGACACTTCTATATATATAAAAGAAGGTCGTCTTAGTTACACCACTTATAACTCGAGAACGGCTGAACCGATTTGGCTGAAATTTGGTGTGCAGGTAGCTTGGAACCAGGAAAAGGACATAAGATACAAAAAAAAGGGTACCGCGCGAAAAAAATTATTCGACGGGGGCGAAGCCGCGCGCAGCACCTAGTAAAGAATAAAAAAATATATCGTGTAATAGTCTATATTGTTTATTTCCCTTTAATAAGCTCTCCACTATATACATACCTAATCAACACAGATACATAAGCAGTCTCAAATATTGTTTTAAATGTAGTAGATATTATGGAACAATTAACATAGAAAAAAGGACATGTCCAAAAAGGTCCCCTAGTGACGGAAAGCCAGCTCGCCACCAAGGCCGCACGCAAGAGCGCCCCCGCCACCGGAGGTGTCAAGAAGCCCCATCGTTACAGGCCGGGAACCGTCGCCCTGCGTGAGATCCGTCGCTACCAGAAGAGCACAGAGCTGCTGATCCGGAAGCTACCGTTCCAGCGTCTTGTGCGTGAGATCGCGCAGGACTTCAAGACCGACCTCCGTTTCCAGAGCTCCGCTGTTATGGCTCTCCAGGAGGCCGGCGAGGCTTACCTGGTGGGTCTCTTCGAGGACACCAACCTGTGCGCGATCCACGCCAAGCGCGTCACCATAATGCCAAAGGACATACAGCTCGCCCGCAGGATCAGAGGCGAACGCGCTTAAGCATGTGCATCTCTGCACCCGGTTAGCTTTCTGGCTTCGTCGTCCGGCTGACAGGCGCGCGGCATTGCCCGCTTGCAGTTGGTCCGTCAGCAGTCTGGAACAAAACAAAAAAGGCCCTTTTCAGGGCCACATAAGTTTCGAGATGCAATAATAAAATGCAGTTGAAATGTTTCTTAAGTACTTACTTATGACGTCGTCGTTCATAAAATACGGAGCTTATACAAGTGCTTTATTTCCTTTAGAGGTCTAAACAGGACTCTTGGATACGTCACAAAATTAAAATAACATATTTTTTGTACACTTCAATCATTTTAATGTAAAGTAAAGAAGCGAACAAGAAACCTTTACCTTGTTAGTTTTCTAGTTGGAGCAAAAATCGTCCCATGCTTTTTATCCTCTAGATAATCAGATATTTTTTTTAATAAGCCTTTTTACAAAGGATATGTATGTTTGATAGTTTGTTTGAATTTATTTATTGATAATTTTTGCAACTCACTCAGTAGTTTTGTTGTAGAAGCGTATACATTGCCCTTTAAAAGATACACTAGTCTTGTCCTAAAAATAAGACCGAATGGTGTATAAATATATTCGTATGTAATAACAGAATTCAAGAACGTACCGTCCGTTGTTACCGCACGTAATTTTCTCCGTGAATTATGGACCGGTTTGTATTTTATAATAATTTGAGTACATCGCAATAAAATCACCCATAGGATTTTCATATATTTCATTAGTTTTAAGTAAAACAAAAAAAAAAAAAAATATATATTTATGATAAGAAGATGTCACGATAGGAAAGTCCAAAGAAACAGTTTTAATTGTGTATAAAACAGAATCGTATGCGGCCCTGAAAAGGGCCTTTTTTTTGGGTTGCAAGCACGACTACACCGATGCAAGCATCGCGCACGCATCGGTGTTCGTCGGACGATGCACGTGAAAGTCCAGCTTCTGCGAAGAATTAACCTCCGAAACCGTACAGGGTGCGTCCCTGGCGCTTCAGGGCGTAGACAACATCCATGGCTGTGACGGTCTTCCTCTTCGCGTGCTCAGTGTAGGTGACAGCGTCCCGGATCACGTTCTCAAGGAACACCTTCAGAACACCACGCGTCTCCTCGTAGATCAGACCGGAGATACGCTTGACACCGCGTCTGCGCGCCAAACGGCGGATGGCGGGCTTCGTGATACCCTGGATGTTATCACGCAGCACCTTCCTGTGACGCTTGGCACCTCCTTTCCCCAGACCTATACCTCCCTTACCGCGGCCGGTCATCGCGAGCGAAATTTACGAACGAATATAAATCAACAAACGGGGCGCGAGCGCACGACTCTGTCGACCGCTTGCTGCCTTTTTTTTTTTCGAATGGATTATAATGCTGTTGACCGCAGATGGCCATGACAGCGTTACCGGGCTTTTGGCGGGCGCAGAGGGCGCCTCGCCGGTAAAATTAGGTTGGGGCGACACGCACAAGGGCCACCACTTAGGTGCGAGCCTCGGCTTGGGCTGTCGCCAGATGCTACACAAGAGGGTAATGGAGGTTTCGCCTAAGGGCGGAAGCGGGGAATTCTTCGACCCCGCATCCGGCTGGGTCGGTTTTTGGTCGGTTGTGTAGTGTGCGGAAGCGAATTGGTTGCCGTCACCTCCGGGTTAGCGGCGGTGATTGGGTCAACGGGGTCACCGAGAACGTGTCTCGGTCTACGGAGGAGAGAACTCGTGGGAGGGTCGTCAATGGGATAATCGGGCATGGTGGATATAAGGGGATTGAAATGTTCCGAGGCCTTTTCATAATGACGCTGTGAGGCAGCCTTTATGAAGTGGGCAACGGACTCGAGATTAAGATCGCGATGGAGATCTTTATTGCGCATGTAGAACGGACAGCCCGTGACTTTGCGCAGAAATCGGTTTTGGACAACCTGGAGGTGGCGAACATTGGCCGAGTGGCCAAATACCACAGAGGAGTACGTCATGACAGGACGTATGACCGATTTGTAAAGTGTCACCTTATTTCTAAGGGACATTTTACTCTTCGCTCTAAGGAGACTGTTCAACCGGCTAAGTATGAACTTGGCACGGTTGGCTACAGTGCGAATATGGGTGTTGAAACTAAGGCGGCGATCTAGTATCACCCCTAAGTATTTGGCTGACTTAACCCAGGGAATGGGTTTGCCAAAGAGGGAGAGGGTTTTGGGCTTAGAGTAATTCCGCGAAAAGTACACTGCTGCACTCTTCGTCGGATTCACTTCTATGCGCCACTGTCTAAACCAGACACCTAAAGTGTCTAGTGCGGCTTGCAGCTTTGAATTCACCCGATTTGCATTCAAATTGGATGTGTACAGAGCCGTGTCGTCCGCGAAGAGGGCAAGTTCGACTTGCGGGTGACGGGGTATGTCGCTGGTATACAGCGTAAAGAGGAGCGGGGCAAGTACGGATCCCTGGGGGACTCCGGCTCGGACGGGTCGGGGGTCGGAGAGAGTGCCCTCCACGCGGTAGCGAAAGCTACGATTCGACAAGTAGTCTCGTAAGATGAGTACGAGTCTGTCTGGCACACCAAGAGTGGAGAGCTTGTAAATCAAGCCATTGTGCCAGATTTTGTCGAAGGCTTTCGCTACGTCGAGGAAGACAGCTCCCGTACTGGCTGGCCAAGTGTGATGCCACATGGACAGAATGTGCTCCGTTATGCGGAGCACCTGTTGGGGACAAGAGTGATGAGCTCGAAAGCCGAACTGTTCATCGGGTAAGAGCTTGTGCTCGTTTACGTGGGACCAGAGGCGACTCATAAGGAGACGCTCGTAAATCTTCCCCAGGGAACTGAGGAGGCTGATAGGACGGTAGGAGGAGGGTTCGTTTGCCTTTTTGCCCGGTTTGTGGATGCCAATGACATTGGCTTCCTTCCAGACATCGGGGAACGAACAGGTGGAAATGGCTGCATTGAAGATGCTTACGAGGAGGTAAATGAGGGCAACAGGGAATCGTTTGAGAACTCTATTGCTGATGCCATCCGAGCCAGGGGACTTTTTCGGTCGGAGATCTTTAATGATCACAGCGACCTCTGCCGCCCTGACGTGGTCAAGGGTGGCAGTGGGGGGTAGGGACGCTAAGCGTTCGACTTCTCTGTTCACCGTATCGAGGTGAGCAGGGTCGACAGGCTCAAGACTGGGGGAGCACTGGGCTTCCAGACTTTCGGCCAGAGTATCGGCTTTATCCTTATCTTCAAACGCCGGCGTTTGATGATTCGGACGTATAAGCGGGGGCATGATGGTGACTCCATCTGCCTTCATAGAACGCGCCAAGTCCCAGTAGGCCTGGTGACCTGGTTTGATCTTTGAAAGCAGTTCGTCCCAAGAGGAATTTCGATGCTCTTGAATGGCTCTCTTAACCTTGTGGCGAAGTGAGTTCATTCTAAAGCGGTTTAGATAGGTGGGATAAGAACTAAAGCGACGAGTCGCTGCGTTCTTCTCAGTGATCAGCCGTCTGATATCATCTGGCAGGTCCCAGCGGCGATCGTTCGCCGCTGGCACCTGTTTCGATGATTCGCTGATAGCGGATTGGACGTGGCTAGTCAGAGAGTCGACCGCAATCGCGATGTCGTCTAGGGAGCGAATATCATCGGGGATTTTATCCAAGGCGGGTGAATGGATATTCTTGAGAGCGCTCTCAAGTTTATACCATTGCACCACGGTCTTGGTGGGAGGACTGTCATTGGGAGGAGGGCCTAGCCGCATTATAACGGGTCTGTGATCCGAGTCAAGTTCCTGCATCACCGATATGGATTGCATCCGTAGGGATACGTTCCGTAGCAGTGCCAGGTCCAAGTACTCGTTTGCTTGACCGGGGATGGGAGAGTACCGCGTGGGGCACATGGGGACTATCAAGTCTAGATCGAGGGATCCTAGACATTGAGTAAGGATACGACCGTTTCTGTTACGAAGACGGCAGTTCCACATCGGATCTTTGGAGTTAAAGTCGCCAGCCAGAATGACTGAGCTACCGAGACTGAGTACTGATTCTAGGTCGCTTTGAAGAAGCTTCCTATGGGGACTGAGGTAGCAGGATGCAATGATGACCGATTGATGACCGGTCATCGCAAGCCTGCAGACAGAGACTTCTAAGTCTTGTAGGGGAGGGGGATCGAGGGGTATGCAGTGCAGGGACCTCTTGAAGTAAATGGCAGTACCGCCTTTGGGGGCGTTCGTTCTGTCATTTCGGACCATTTGGTAGTTAGCAATCCTAGGACTGCAAGTGCCCTGCTTCAAAAAGGTCTCCTGCACTAACAGGATGTCAATTTGGTGATTGACCAGAAAGTGGTGGACGAGTTCTCTCTGAGTTTTGAGGCCGTTAGCGTTGAAAAACGCTAACGAGATGGAGCGGGGTTTAAGTCTCTCAGGTTGTACAACCATTATTGAGACTTAAAAGAGAGGGAGTCAAGGGAGGCCATGACGTCCTGATGATCAGAGATGATCATTAATTTTTCAATGGCCGTTTGGGCTTGGCTAAGCTTGCGCAGAAGGGCCGTGACTTTGCCGAAGTCCACGGGAGGGGCGGGCCCCGTAGAGCTAGCCTTCGCAGCAGCGGGTGCTGCTTGGCTAGTCTTTAGGGGGCGGGGTAGGGGGGCGGGGGCAGGGGCGCGGGTTTGCTCCTGTGAGCGGGGGAGGGGAGGGGAACAAGCTTTAGCCTGAGGGGCCACACTTGTGTAGGGCAAGGGTTTAGCCCATGCTGAGGTAGTAGGGGGGCGGGGGGGAGGGGGGGCCATAGACACCTTACCGGATGTCTTGGTGTACTGAGGGGCGGGGGCGAAACGCTCCGGAGCCCTCGACTTTGAGTGACACAGCGCGCCTCTTCCGGAGCGTCCGCCCGTAAAGGTCGGCCGTCCCGTAGAGAGACCAGCACCGACTCTGCCGCCAGCACCGACAGCGAAATCCGCGCCAGTGCGGCACTCGTCGCTTCGCGCCGCGAGGCGAAAGCCGCGAAAGCCGCCGCAAAGAAGTCCTACCAAGAAGCAGCGGACAGGATCGAAAAAATTCTGATACCGCCTCCCACCACCACCCTCGATCAAAGACTCGCGTACATAACAAAACCCGTCGCCGAGCAAACGCTCGAGGAGAGATGGATGGCGCACAACAGCGACCTTTACCAGACGGCCCAGCTGGTAAAACAGCTAGGACCAAACAATGACTTCGTGCAATACATGAAGAGGTCCCTGAACCAAAGGGAGCAGGAACTGAGGGCGTTGGGGCCACCGCCCACAGTCACTGTCACTGCACCCACGAAGTCCGTCCCCCAAGCAGGACCATCCAAAAAGAAACGGGAGGAAAATTCCCCACCCGACAAGCCAAAGCGCAAGGCGACCGAGGATACCTGGGCGTCGCCACCTATACGCGTGCCACCCAAAGAAGACCGGTCACAGGTAATAGAATTAGATAGCTCTCCCACCACCACTGCCTCCACGAAGTCGACGACGTACGCATCGCTGGCAGCAACGCCCCCCCGCCCCTCGGGCAGCACTGAGTCCGCCCGCCCAGCACCCGCCCGCCCCACAGAACCCACCCGCCCAGCGGAGCCCGCACGGACCGAAGACCTCGCCCGCCCCAGCGAAGGAAAAACAAGGTCCAGATACCCACCGGTGGTTGTTGAAGTGATGCCTAACTGGGCGCATCACTTCAAACAACTTCGAGACGCCCTAGGCCACGCCCCTCATGCCCGACCAATCGGAAAAGGGGTCCGCTTCTCACCAGAGACACCAGAGGAGTACAGAACCATCCAGGGCTACCTATCCAACCAGAAGGATATGGGATATCCATCCATCCCATCCATCCATCCATCCATCCATCCATCCACCCATCCATCCATCCATCCATCCATCTATCCATCCATCCATCCATTCATCCATCCATCCATTCATCCATCCATCCATCCATCCATCCATCCATCCATCCATCCATCCATCCATCAAAACCCGACTACATAAAAGTCTTAAACAAGCGTTCACCTATTGTCCTTATCCTTACCTTTGCTAATAGCTTGAGCATCGTTAACCTCAAAAAAGTTTGAGAAACGGTTTTGGAAAGTACAAACAAAGACCTTTGCAACGATACACACACGAGCATATTTACTAACATTGAAATTTTCGACCTTTTCTTCGACCCCCGCTAAAATGGGGGTCTAACGAGATAGCGGGGGTCGAAGAAAGGGTCGAAAATTTTGTACATACATACATACATCAATCCATCCTTCCATCCATCCATCCTTCCATCCATTCGTCCGTCCGTCCTTCCATCCATCCGTCCGTCCGTCCGTCCGTCCGTCCGTCCGTCCATCCATCCTTCCGTCCGTCCGTCCATCCATCTATCCATCCATCCATCCATCCATCCATCCATCCATCCATCCATCCATCCATCCATCCATCCATCCATCCATCCGGTCGGACCGGTACAGTCGTTGTTAAAAAGTTAACTGTTGCTATGCGGCCAACATAGTAGTAGGTTAATTAAATTAAGGAGCTAATTAGGTAGGTACGTATATTGTAAAAAAATAAATAATACAACTATAATAATAACTGTAATACATTTAGAAATAAATAGACATGTACGTGCAACGTTACACGGCATGCAATTAGCTTCGCCTTAACGATAAAATGTGCTGTCGTCTGTGGACATGCCTAAACGTGATGATCTAGCAAGGTCATGGCGATCGGGCCGTGTCGCGAGCGACGTTTGTTGTGATGCGTTAGCACTTTGCACGTTCTTACCACGCGTGTAATGTGGTGAAAAAATATAGTTAAAAACCAAAACCCGACTACATAAGTCTTAAACAAGCGTTCACCTATTGTCCTTATCCTTACCTTTGCCAATAGCTTGAGCATCGTTGTGGACATGCCTAAACGTGATGATCTAGCAAGGTCATGGCGATCGGGCCGTGTCGCGAGCGACGTTGTGACCCCCGCTAAAATGGGGGTCTAACGAGATAGCGGGGGTCGAAGAAAGGGTCGAAAATTTTGTACATACATACATACATCCATCCATCCTTCCATCCATCCATCCTTCCATCCATCCATCCGTCCGTCCGTCCTTCCATCCGTCCGTCCGTCATACATGTTTGATATTTAGGATAAACTAAATTTTATAACGAAGTCTAAGGTAATGAGAAAGAAAGAAAGAAAGAAATTTATTTATTTATTTATATATTTATAATGGTAGATAGTAAACCTTGAATTAAGGTATAAGTTTACCGTTCGTTACAGATCCAACACCTACATATAAATAAGCGGTTTTAGGCCAGTATCACGAAGTAAGTCATTGCTGCTACCATGTAGGTATATTAACCTCTACTTCTATATTTTATGTAATCGGAGTGGGGTGAATCCAGGATGATTAGTATAATGGTATTTAATGATTACCGACCTTC
>OX402021.1:7202401-7229901 GCA_947859395.1 Eupithecia insigniata
ATCTAGCAAGGTCATGGCGATCGGGCCGTGTCGCGAGCGACGTTTGTTGTGATGCGTTAGCACTTTGCACGTTCTTACCACGCGTGTAATGTGGTGAAAAAAATATAGTTAAAAACTAAAACCCGACTACATAAGTCTTAAACAAGCGTTCACCTATTGTCCTTATCCTTACCTTTGCCAATAGCTTGAGCATCGTTGTGGACATGCCTAAACGTGATGATCTAGCAAGGTCATGGCGATCGGGCCGTGTCGCGAGCGACGTTGTGACCCCCGCTAAAATGGGGGTCTAACGAGATAGCGGGGGTCGAAGAAAGGGTCGAAAATTTTGTACATACATACATACATCCATCCATCCTTCCATCCATCCATCCTTCCATCCATCCATCCGTCCGTCCGTCCTTCCATCCGTCCGTCCGTCATACATGTTTGATATTTAGGATAAACTAAATTTTATAACGAAGTCTAAGGTAATGAGAAAGAAAGAAAGAAAGAAATTTATTTATTTATTTATATATTTATAATGGTAGATAGTAAACCTTGAATTAAGGTATAAGTTTACCGTTCGTTACAGATCCAACACCTACATATAAATAAGCGGTTTTAGGCCAGTATCACGAAGTAAGTCATTGCTGCTACCATGTAGGTATATTAACCTCTACTTCTATATTTTATGTAATCGGAGTGGGGTGAATCCAGGATGATTAGTATAATGGTATTTAATGATTACCGACCTTCCTCAAATCGCTCGGCCAAGCTGACTTACAAAATAAAACAATTTCGATCAAATTAAAACATTAAGCTGTCACAATTTATTTGAATTGACCTCCATCGAAAGGAGAGTATTTATCATTCTCAAGTTTTTAATTCAAAATCTGTAATCATGACATTAATTTTTTTATGCTTAGGAACGATTTAATTATTTTATATACATTTTAAGTTTACGCTTTATTTTATTTTGTTCTCCTCTCTTCTTCCTTCTTCTCTTCTCTTCTCTTCTCTTCTCTTCTCTTCTGTTCTGTTCTGTTCTGTTCTGTTCTGTTCTGTTCTGTTCTTAACTTTACTTAACTTAACTTAACTTAACTTAACTTAACTTAACTTAACTTAACTTAACTTAACTTAACTTAACTTAACTTAACTTAACTTAACTTAACTTAACTTAACTTAACTTAACTTAACTTAACTTAACTTAACTTAACTTTTAACTTAACCTACTTCTGATGTCAGAATCGTGGTCTTTATCTACCTACCTTTTATATTTTTGGATAGAATCATGGAATTGCCTACCCTACAATGCAACCTAACAATTTGGTAATTGGGAATAATGAAATCAGAACTCAGAATTCCTACCTTTGCTAATAGCTTGAGCATCGTTGTGGACATGCCTAAACGTGTCAGTGAAAATTTTGTACATACATACATACATCCATCCATCCTTCCATCCTTCCATCCATCCGTCCGTCCTTCCATCCATCCATCCATCCATCCATCCATCCATCCATCCATCCATCCATCCATCCATCCATCCATCCATCCATCCATCCATCCATCCATCCATCCATCCATCCATCCATCCATCCATCCATCCATCCATCCATCCATCCATCCATCCATCCATCCATCCATCCATCCATCCATCCATCCATCCATCCATCCATCCATCCATCCATCCATCCATCCATCCATCCATCCATCCATCCATCCATCCATCCATCCATCCATCCATCCATCCATCCATCCATCCATCCATCCATCCATCCATCTATCCATCCATCCATCCATCCATCCATCCATCCATCCATCAAAACCCGACTACATAAAAGTCTTAAACAAGCGTTCACCTATTGTCCTTATCCTTACCTTTGCTAATAGCTTGAGCATCGTTAACCTCAAAAAAGTTTGAGAAACGGTTTTGGAAAGTACAAACAAAGACCTTTGCAACGATACACACACGAGCATATTTACTAACATTGAAATTTTCGACCTTTTCTTCGACCCCCGCTAAAATGGGGGTCTAACGAGATAGCGGGGGTCGAAGAAAGAGTCGAAAATTTTGTACATACATACATACATCAATCCATCCTTCCATCCATCCATCCTTCCATCCATTCGTCCGTCCGTCCTTCCATCCATCCGTCCGTCCGTCCGTCCGTCCGTCCGTCCGTCCATCCATCCTTCCGTCCGTCCGTCCATCCATCCATCCATCCATCCATCCATCCATCCATCCATCCATCCATCCATCCATCCATCCATCCATCCATCCATCCATCCGGTCGGACCGGTAGTCGTTGTTAAAAAGTTAACTGTTGCTATGCGGCCAACATAGTAGTAGGTTAATTAAATTAAGGAGCTAATTAGGTAGGTACGTATATTGTAAAAAAATAAATAATACAACTATAATAATAACTGTAATACATATAGAAATAAATAGACATGTACGTGCAACGTTACACGGCATGCAATTAGCTTCGCCTTAACGATAAAATGTGCTGTCGTCTGTGGACATGCCTAAACGTGATGATCTAGCAAGGTCATGGCGATCGGGCCGTGTCGCGAGCGACGTTTGTTGTGATGCGTTAGCACTTTGCACGTTCTTACCACGCGTGTAATGTGGTGAAAAAAATATAGTTAAAAACCAAAACCCGACTACATAAGTCTTAAACAAGCGTTCACCTATTGTCCTTATCCTTACCTTTGCCAATAGCTTGAGCATCGTTGTGGACATGCCTAAACGTGATGATCTAGCAAGGTCATGGCGATCGGGCCGTGTCGCGAGCGACGTTGTGACCCCCGCCCCCGCTAAAATGGGGGTCTAACGAGATAGCGGGGGTCGAAGAAAGGGTCGAAAATTTTGTACATACATACATACATCCATCCATCCTTCCATCCATCCATCCTTCCATCCATCCATCCGTCCGTCCGTCCTTCCATCCGTCCGTCCGTCATACATGTTTGATATTTAGGATAAACTAAATTTTATAACGAAGTCTAAGGTAATGAGAAAGAAAGAAAGAAAGAAATTTATTTATTTATTTATATATTTATAATGGTAGATAGTAAACCTTGAATTAAGGTATAAGTTTACCGTTCGTTACAGATCCAACACCTACATATAAATAAGCGGTTTTAGGCCAGTATCACGAAGTAAGTCATTGCTGCTACCATGTAGGTATATTAACCTCTACTTCTATATTTTATGTAATCGGAGTGGGGTGAATCCAGGATGATTAGTATAATGGTATTTAATGATTACCGACCTTCCTCAAATCGCTCGGCCAAGCTGACTTACAAAATAAAACAATTTCGATCAAATTAAAACATTAAGCTGTCACAATTTATTTGAATTGACCTCCATCGAAAGGAGAGTATTTATCATTCTCAAGTTTATAATTCAAAATCTGTAATCATGACATTAATTTTTTTATGCTTAGGAACGATTTAATTATTTTATATACATTTTAAGTTTACGCTTTATTTTATTTTGTTCTCCTCTCTTCTTCCTTCTTCTCTTCTCTTCTCTTCTCTTCTCTTCTGTTCTGTTCTGTTCTGTTCTGTTCTTAACTTAACTTAACTTAACTTAACTTAACTTAACTTAACTTAACTTAACTTAACTTAACTTAACTTAACTTAACTTAACTTAACTTAACTTAACTTAACTTAACCTTAACCTACTTCTGATGTCAGAATCGTGGTCTTTATCTACCTACCTTTTATATTTTTGGATAGAATCATGGAATTGCCTACCCTACAATGCAACCTAACAATTTGGTAATTGGGAATAATGAAATCAGAACTCAGAATTCCTACCTTTGCTAATAGCTTGAGCATCGTTGTGGACATGCCTAAACGTGTCAGTGAAAATTTTGTACATACATACATACATCCATCCATCCTTCCATCCTTCCATCCATCCGTCCGTCCTTCCATCCATCCATCCATCCATCCATCCATCCATCCATCCATCCATCCATCCATCCATCCATCCATCCATCCATCCATCCATCCATCCATCCATCCATCCATCCATCCATCCATCCATCCATCCATCCATCCATCCATCCATCAAAACCCGACTACATAAAAGTCTTAAACAAGCGTTCACCTATTGTCCTTATCCTTACCTTTGCTAATAGCTTGAACATCGTTAACCTCAAAAAAGTTTGAGAAACGGTTTTGGAAAGTACAAACAAAGACCTTTGCAACGATACACACACGAGCATATTTACTAACATTGAAATTTTCGACCTTTTCTTCGACCCCCGCTAAAATGGGGGTCTAACGAGATAGCGGGGGTCGAAGAAAGAGTCGAAAATTTTGTACATACATACATACATCAATCCATCCTTCCATCCATCCATCCTTCCATCCATTCGTCCGTCCGTCCTTCCATCCATCCGTCCGTCCGTCCGTCCGTCCGTCCGTCCGTCCATCCATCCTTCCGTCCGTCCGTCCATCCATCCATCCATCCATCCATCCATCCATCCATCCATCCATCCATCCATCCATCCATCCATCCATCCATCCATCCATCCATCCGGTCGGACCGGTACAGTCGTTGTTAAAAAGTTAACTGTTGCTATGCGGCCAACATAGTAGTAGGTTAATTAAATTAAGGAGCTAATTAGGTAGGTACGTATATTGTAAAAAAATAAATAATACAACTATAATAATAACTGTAATACATATAGAAATAAATAGACATGTACGTGCAACGTTACACGGCATGCAATTAGCTTCGCCTTAACGATAAAATGTGCTGTCGTCTGTGGACATGCCTAAACGTGATGATCTAGCAAGGTCATGGCGATCGGGCCGTGTCGCGAGCGACGTTTGTTGTGATGCGTTAGCACTTTGCACGTTCTTACCACGCGTGTAATGTGGTGAAAAAAATATAGTTAAAAACTAAAACCCGACTACATAAGTCTTAAACAAGCGTTCACCTATTGTCCTTATCCTTACCTTTGCCAATAGCTTGAGCATCGTTGTGGACATGCCTAAACGTGATGATCTAGCAAGGTCATGGCGATCGGGCCGTGTCGCGAGCGACGTTGTGACCCCCGCTAAAATGGGGGTCTAACGAGATAGCGGGGGTCGAAGAAAGGGTCGAAAATTTTGTACATACATACATACATCCATCCATCCTTCCATCCATCCATCCTTCCATCCATCCATCCGTCCGTCCGTCCTTCCATCCGTCCGTCCGTCATACATGTTTGATATTTAGGATAAACTAAATTTTATAACGAAGTCTAAGGTAATGAGAAAGAAAGAAAGAAAGAAATTTATTTATTTATTTATATATTTATAATGGTAGATAGTAAACCTTGAATTAAGGTATAAGTTTACCGTTCGTTACAGATCCAACACCTTCATATAAATAAGCGGTTTTAGGCCAGTATCACGAAGTAAGTCATTGCTGCTACCATGTAGGTATATTAACCTCTACTTCTATATTTTATGTAATCGGAGTGGGGTGAATCCAGGATGATTAGTATAATGGTATTTAATGATTACCGACCTTCCTCAAATCGCTCGGCCAAGCTGACTTACAGAATAAAACAATTTCGATCAAATTAAAACATTAAGCTGTCACAATTTATTTGAATTGACCTCCATCGAAAGGAGAGTATTTATCATTCTCAAGTTTTTAATTCAAAATCTGTAATCATGACATTAATTTTTTTATGCTTAGGAACGATTTAATTATTTTATATACATTTTAAGTTAACGCTTTATTTTATTTTGTTCTCCTCTCTTCTTCCTTCTTCTCTTCTCTTCTCTTCTCTTCTGTTCTGTTCTGTTCTGTTCTGTTCTGTTCTTAACTTAACTTAACTTAACTTAACTTAACTTAACTTAACTTAACTTAACTTAACTTAACTTAACTTAACTTAACTTAACTTAACTTAACTTAACTTAACTTAACTTAACTTAACTTAACTTAACTTAACTTAACTTAACTTAACTTAACTTAACTTAACTTAACTTTTAACTTAACCTACTTCTGATGTCAGAATCGTGGTCTTTATCTACCTACCTTTTATATTTTTGGATAGAATCATGGACATGGAATCACCTACCCTACAATGCAACCTAACAATTTGGTAATTGGGAATAATGAAATCAGAACTCAGAATTCCTACCTTTGCTAATAGCTTGAGCATCGTTGTGGACATGCCTAAACGTGTCAGTGAAAATTTTGTACATACATACATACATCCATCCATCCTTCCATCCTTCCATCCATCCGTCCGTCCTTCCATCCATCCATCCATCCATCCATCCATCCATCCATCCATCCATCCATCCATCCATCCATCCATCCATCCATCCATCCATCCATCCATCCATCCATCCATCCATCCATCCATCCATCCATCCATCCATCCATCCATCCATTCATCCATCCATCCATTCATCCATCCATCCATCCATCCATCCATCCATCCATCCATCCATCCATCCATCCATCCATCCATCCATCCATCCATCTATCCATCCATCCATCTATCCATCCATCCATCCATTCATCCATCCATCCATTCATCCTTCCATCCATCCATCCATCCATCCATCCATCCATCCATCCATCCATCCATCCATCAAAACCCGACTACATAAAAGTCTTAAACAAGCGTTCACCTATTGTCCTTATCCTTACCTTTGCTAATAGCTTGAGCATCGTTAACCTCAAAAAAGTTTGAGAAACGGTTTTGGAAAGTACAAACAAAGACCTTTGCAACGATACACACACGAGCATATTTACTAACATTGAAATTTTCGACCTTTTCTTCGACCCCCGCTAAAATGGGGGTCTAACGAGATAGCGGGGGTCGAAGAAAGAGTCGAAAATTTTGTACATACATACATACATCAATCCATCCTTCCATCCATCCATCCTTCCATCCATTCGTCCGTCCGTCCTTCCATCCATCCGTCCGTCCGTCCGTCCGTCCGTCCGTCCGTCCATCCATCCTTCCGTCCGTCCGTCCATCCATCCATCCATCCATCCATCCATCCATCCATCCATCCATCCATCCATCCATCCATCCATCCGGTGGGACCGGTACAGTCGTTGTTAAAAAGTTAACTGTTGCTATGCGGCCAACATAGTAGTAGGTTAATTAAATTAAGGAGCTAATTAGGTAGGTACGTATATTGTAAAAAAATAAATAATACAACTATAATAATAACTGTAATACATATAGAAATAAATAGACATGTACGTGCAACGTTACACGGCATGCAATTAGCTTCGCCTTAACGATAAAATGTGCTGTCGTCTGTGGACATGCCTAAACGTGATGATCTAGCAAGGTCATGGCGATCGGGCCGTGTCGCGAGCGACGTTTGTTGTGATGCGTTAGCACTTTGCACGTTCATACCACGCGTGTAATGTGGTGAAAAAAATATAGTTAAAAACTAAAACCCGACTACATAAGTCTTAAACAAGCGTTCACCTATTGTCCTTATCCTTACCTTTGCCAATAGCTTGAGCATCGTTGTGGACATGCCTAAACGTGATGATCTAGCAAGGTCATGGCGATCGGGCCGTGTCGCGAGCGACGTTGTGACCCCCGCTAAAATGGGGGTCTAACGAGATAGCGGGGGTCGAAGAAAGGGTCGAAAATTTTGTACATACATACATACATCCATCCATCCTTCCATCCATCCATCCTTCCATCCATCCATCCGTCCGTCCGTCCTTCCATCCGTCCGTCCGTCATACATGTTTGATATTTAGGACAAACTAAATTTTATAACGAAGTCTAAGGTAATGAGAAAGAAAGAAAGAAAGAAATTTATTTATTTATTTATATATTTATAATGGTAGATAGTAAACCTTGAATTAAGGTATAAGTTTACCGTTCGTTACAGATCCAACACCTACATATAAATAAGCGGTTTTAGGCCAGTATCACGAAGTAAGTCATTGCTGCTACCATGTAGGTATATTAACCTCTACTTCTATATTTTATGTAATCGGAGTGGGGTGAATCCAGGATGATTAGTATAATGGTATTTAATGATTACCGACCTTCCTCAAATCGCTCGGCCAAGCTGACTTACAAAATAAAACAATTTCGATCAAATTAAAACATTAAGCTGTCACAATTTATTTGAATTGACCTCCATCGAAAGGAGAGTATTTATCATTCTCAAGTTTTTAATTCAAAATCTGTAATCATGACATTAATTTTTTTATGCTTAGGAACGATTTAATTATTTTATATACATTTTAAGTTTATGCTTTATTTTATTTTGTTCTCCTCTCTTCTTCCTTCTTCTCTTCTCTTCTCTTCTCTTCTGTTCTGTTCTGTTCTGTTCTGTTCTGTTCTGTTCTGTTCTTAACTTTACTTAACTTAACTTAACTTAACTTAACTTAACTTAACTTAACTTAACTTAACTTAACTTAACTTAACTTAACTTAACTTAACTTAACTTAACTTTTAACTTAACCTACTTCTGATGTCAGAATCGTGGTCTTTATCTACCTACCTTTTATATTTTTGGATAGAATCATGGAATTGCCTACCCTACAATGCAACCTAACAATTTGGTAATTGGGAATAATGAAATCAGAACTCAGAATTCCTACCTTTGCTAATAGCTTGAGCATCGTTGTGGACATGCCTAAACGTGTCAGTGAAATTTTTGTACATACATACATCCTTCCATCCATCCGTCCGTCCTTCCATTCATCCATCCATCCATCCATCCATCCATCCATCCATCCATCCATCCATCCATCCATCCATCCATCCATCCATCCATCCATCCTTCCATCCATCCATCCATCCATCCATCCATCCATCCATCCATCCATCCATCCATCCATCCATCCATCCATCCATCCATCCATCCATCCATCCATCCATCCATCCATCCATCAAAACCCGACTACATAAAAGTCTTAAACAAGCGTTCACCTATTGTCCTTATCCTTACCTTTGCTAATAGCTTGAGCATCGTTAACCTCAAAAAAGTTTGAGAAACGGTTTTGGAAAGTACAAACAAAGACCTTTGCAACGATACACACACGAGCATATTTACTAACATTGAAATTTTCGACCTTTTCTTCGACCCCCGCTAAAATGGGGGTCTAACGAGATAGCGGGGGTCGAAGAAAGAGTCGAAAATTTTGTACATACATACATACATCAATCCATCCTTCCATCCATCCATCCTTCCATCCATTCGTCCGTCCGTCCTTCCATCCATCCGTCCGTCCGTCCGTCCGTCCGTCCGTCCGTCCATCCATCCTTCCGTCCGTCCGTCCATCCATCCATCCATCCATCCATCCATCCATCCATCCATCCATCCATCCATCCATCCATCCATCCATCCATCCATCCGGTCGGACCGGTACAGTCGTTGTTAAAAAGTTAACTGTTGCTATGCGGCCAACATAGTAGTAGGTTAATTAAATTAAGGAGCTAATTAGGTAGGTACGTATATTGTAAAAAAATAAATAATACAACTATAATAATAACTGTAATACATATAGAAATAAATAGACATGTACGTGCAACGTTACACGGCATGCAATTAGCTTCGCCTTAACGATAAAATGTGCTGTCGTCTGTGGACATGCCTAAACGTGATGATCTAGCAAGGTCATGGCGATCGGGCCGTGTCGCGAGCGACGTTTGTTGTGATGCGTTAGCACTTTGCACGTTCTTACCACGCGTGTAATGTGGTGAAAAAAATATAGTTAAAAACCAAAACCCGACTACATAAGTCTTAAACAAGCGTTCACCTATTGTCCTTATCCTTACCTTTGCCAATAGCTTGAGCATCGTTGTGGACATGCCTAAACGTGATGATCTAGCAAGGTCATGGCGATCGGGCCGTGTCGCGAGCGACGTTGTGACCCCCGCTAAAATGGGGGTCTAACGAGATAGCGGGGGTCGAAGAAAGGGTCGAAAATTTTGTACAATACAATACAATACAATACAAAAATTCTTTATTGTACACCAGAAAAACAACATTACAGGGAGATATTACATGGACGGACAAGTACAATGGGCGGCCTTATGGCTTAGAAGCGATCTCTTCCAGGCAACCTTTGGATGGAGAGAATTGTGAATTTAAGAAAGGCAGGGGGTGTACCAAAGATGATTTAAGATAAATATTTACATAACATTATAAATACCTAATGATAATAATAGATAAATAAATATAACCAATTGAAATATAAACCTACTAAAATATATTCAATATACTAACTTCAATATACTAAAATAAAATAAAATACCTACATAAACAGTCTATGTAAAGTAACAATATTTAATTGTCCGAAAGGAAAAACTCCTTGACTCGATTTTTAAAAACTGGCAACGATAGTACTTTTCTCGTCGACTCTGGTAGTGCATTCCACAACCTTATGGCCTGGATCGAAAAGGATTTGTCGTAGAAAGTTGTTCGGTGAGGTGGCATATTTAACACAAGATTTTCTAACGACCGGAGGACACGGGAGGGATGAGCATGTGAATCATGGAGAAATTCAAAACGCTCCTTTAAATAGAAGGGAGTGACAGGATTATAGAGAATATTATGAAGAAGAGAAAGGATGTGGGAATTTCTGCGGAGACGGATAGGAAGCCATTTTAGTTTTGTTCGGAACTCTGAAATATGGTCGTATTTTCGTAAACCGAAGACAAAACGTATGCAGACGTTTTGGAGCCGTTCAAGCTTACTAAGCTGCTCCTCAGTAATGTCGAGGTAGCAGACATCAGCATAATCAAGAATGGGAAGCATGAGAGATTGAGCGAGCACAATTTTAGTGGCAGTGGGCAGGAAGTTTCGGAGTCTTCTCAACGAGGCTGCAGAGGCAAATATCTTGCGACTCACCGCATCCATTTGAGGAACCCAAGACATGTCACTATCCATGTAGATTCCCAGATTTTTAACACTTCTGCTAAAAGGAACAATAACGTTATTAAATTCGATTTTAGGGAGAGTGGACCAGTCAATTTTAGCAGAAGTGCGCGAGCTACCTATAATTACGGTCTGTGTCTTACTGGGATTAACTTGGAGACCGTAGGCCACGCTCCAATCACGAATACGGATAAGATCGCAATTGGTGCGGTGAATTGCGCTGGCCAGGTCTTGTAGAGGGGCTTGGGTGTAAATTTGAAGATCGTCTGCATAGAGATGGTAGGAAGAAGTCAAATTAAAAGAGATAGAATTAATAAATAATGCAAATAAAAGTGGAGATAATACACCGCCTTGTGGGACACCAGCCATGATGTTGCACCAAGACGAGAAAGAGTCGTCGGTACGAATCCGTTGCCGGCGCCCCTGCAGATAACTGCGAAACCAGCCCAACGCCGATGGAGATATGTTAATAGAGCGTAATAGTCCAAGGAGAATATCGAAATCAACAGCGTTGAAAGCATTGCTGAAGTCAAGCAGAGTAAGAATAGTTAGATGTCCGTTTTCCATTCCCGATCTGATATCATCAGTGACCTTAACAAGGGCAGTAACAGTACTGTGACCGGGACGGAAACCGGACTGGAAAGGATTAAGCAGGTTATGGGAGGAGAGGAAGGAACTGAGTTGGGCGTGAACAAGGCGTTCACAGACCTTAGAAAGAAATGGAAGAATAGATATGGGCCGGAACTCCGAAAATGAAGAAGGCTTGGGTTTTTTGGGAAGAGGAATAATATGAGCTTCCTTCCAGACCGCCGGAACGGTTTCAGATTGAATTGAAAAGTTAAGGAGATGACATAAAATAGGTAATATCTCCTCAATAATAGGAGTGATCATGTTACGACCGATATTGTCACCTCCCATGGCGCTAGATGAGATGGACAAAATGCTCTTTTTAACATCACAAGCGGCGAATGGACTAAAGGTAAACGAATGATAGTTGGGAATAGGCAAGGAAGAAAGATAATTGAGAGTTGTAGTTTTAACATTCATATCCATGTTAGATGTCGACGAAAAGTGAGCGTTAAGTGAATCAATATTAATATTAGATGTACACGCCTCTTGACGTGCCTTGCCAATTCCCAAAGTTCTTAAAAATTTCCAGACTTTAGTTGAGTCAGCATTTGAGAGTGAAGAGTGAATATAGCGGCGTTGAGCATCCCTACACATCCTATTGCAGCGATTTCTGGCGAGAAAATACCTTTCCTTGTTAACGTCATTAGCACATCGTTTGAATCTCGCTCTGGCAGCTGCCTTCTTATGCATAAGGGACTTGATGTCGTCCGTGATCCACGGAGCCGGCAGTTGCTTTATTTTGACCAAGCGGATTGGTGCATGAACGTCAAATAAATTAGTCAGTGTAGAGTTAAAGGCTGACAGCTTATCATCCATCGTATCAACCGACCTCACTGGAAACCAGTCGACTTTCGATGCATCTGATCTAAGTTTTTCCAGATTCATACCACTAAAATTGCGCTGAAGAATAGTTTTGTGTTTATGTTTAGGTGGCCGAAGTTTATAAGAGAGAAAGATAAGGTCATGGTAGGAGAAGGCATCAGCTGAGCATTGACCGTGCTTAGCAACATGCTGTAAGGATGAAGTGAAGATTAAGTCAAGAAGGGATGGGGAAAGATTAGGAGAGTGATGAGTTGTACCAAGAGGAAGAATATGCAAGTTGCAGGACTGCACGACCGAGTTAAGAGCGGATGTGCGCGAGTCTTGTTTGACGAGGCAAGTGTTAAAATCCCCCATTATGATAGAATGATTGTAAATAGGTAAAAGATTTTCCAGAAGTTTTTCGAAAGATGCGAAATAATTTACGCGAAGAGAAGGGCTATAGTAGACTCCGAGAAGAATTTTAGTGTGAGAGAGACAGATCTCAATAAAAAGATGCTCGCCAGCATGAGCGGGAGGAGGTTGTGTAGACAAGCTTACAATTGAGAAGGCAATATGTGAGCGTAAGAAGATAGCCACACCACCCCCACGACTACCCGTGCGGTCGTTACGTACAAGAGTGAAACCAGGAAGAGAGTAAAGGCTAGAAGGGAGCGAAGGCTTAAGCCAGGATTCTGAAACTAGAATAGCGTGGAGGTTTTTATTGTCAAAGGAAGCTAACATGTCTGAGAAGTGTGCTGGAATACTTTGGGCGTTAATATGAATGATGTTTAAATTATTTGCCATATCACTAAAGTGTGATACTAGCGTATCGGAGAGGGTAGGAATGCTCATGAAGCTGTCGGCACTACCAGAGCTCGAGTCAAGTGTTGAGATTGAGAGGAATACATCATCTACAGAATCATTGTCACTATGTGAAGTCATAGAATAAAAAGCACTTTAAATTATATATATATATATATATAAATATATACGGATGTATATCAAAGAGAATAAGTATAAATCAAATAAATAAATAAACAAAACGGTAACTGAAAGAAACTAAACTAAAAGATCAACAAATAAATAGCAGTACCCGTACTCCATCTGCCAGTTAGACCTGGGTATTACACATTATTACACAAAAACGTAGACATAAAAAGAAGAAAAAGGAAAATAAAACTAAATTTTTAACACTCATACATGTTGCCATTAACAAAGAAGCCAAGTCAATAACATTATGCTACAGATTGGCTCTAAGGATAAGGCACGCACGACACAAGAAAAAAAAAACGGACAGATTGACAGATGAAACAAACGTCAGTATTCGTTTACGTCATAATCTACCCTACGAATTTTGTTTGTAGCGAACAAAACTTTTACAATAGAAATAAAAAACTAAATAAAACTGTGCCGCGCGTGGGTAGCGAAAAAAATCGTCGATAACGTCACCTCTTCTGCAGTCGGCAGTCGGCCATTCGATGATGTCGATGAATGAGCGAAATTACTTGGAAGTTGATGCACCACCACTGCCGGTCGCGCCTCGCTTAGCCGCCGGTGGCCGGGTCCTCGTAGACGATGCCGTGGCCACTTGGCTGACAAGCCTTGCGGGACCTACTGGCATCAGCTGGTTGAGCTCGCTGATACTGCATATGCGGTGTCGCTGACCGTCCGGCGTGGCGATGTGAATGTAGCCGTCCCTTGTCCAGCATGACTTCACACCGTAGCGCTCCCTGGCCGCCATGAAAGCGAGATGTCTCGGTCTCGTCAAAAACTCGGACAGAGTGATGCTGCTGCCCTTAAGTTTAGTTTTTGAAAACCAAACCTTGTCCCGCACTGCTAGCTCACTAACCTTCACGAGGATGGGACGAGGCCTTTCGCCCTGCGACGCGCGCCCCATTCGGTGGCACCTCCTAATGTGGGCCGTTGAAAACTCTGGCATATCCAGTTGCTCACTCAGAGTGGCTGCTATGACTTCTGCTGTGTCCTCCTTGGGCCTCTCCGGTATGCCATGCACAAGAACAATCTTGCGGCGGCTCCGCATCTCCTGGTGGTCGGCGTCACGGGCAAGCATCTCCACTTGCTGTTGGAGAGTCTTGAGGATACCCATAGTAAATGACTTGAAGGCTGCATAGTCTGCAGCCATGGCCTCCAGTGTAGTGGGCGAAATGGACTTCACCAGGGCTCCCTCAAACTGTGTCATCCGGTCGTGGAGGGACTGAATTAATTCAGACAATGGCTGTTGACTGTCCATGGTGGTGCACAGTGTTCTCTAGTTTTGTGGAGTGATGTGTTTCTATATATTTTGGAGATTTTGATTATGGCAGACGGAGCACTAAGGTACTTCAGCAATTTATTGCATAAATTTAATAGAATAAGTGTTTAATTAATTATTTATAGATAAATTTTATATAGAGCAAATTTCAATCAGTGTTTTCACTCCTACCCGCCTGGGCGAAAAAAGTACGTACATACATACATCCATCCATCCTTCCATCCATCCATCCTTCCATCCATCCATCCGTCCGTCCGTCCTTCCATCCGTCCGTCCGTCATACATGTTTGATATTTAGGATAAACTAAATTTTATAACGAAGTCTAAGGTAATGAGAAAGAAAGAAAGAAAGAAATTTATTTATTTATTTATATATTTATAATGGTAGATAGTAAACCTTGAATTAAGGTATAAGTTTACCGTTCGTTACAGATCCAACACCTACATATAAATAAGCGGTTTTAGGCCAGTATCACGAAGTAAGTCATTGCTGCTACCATGTAGGTATATTAACCTCTACTTCTATATTTTATGTAATCGGAGTGGGGTGAATCCAGGATGATTAGTATAATGGTATTTAATGATTACCGACCTTCCTCAAATCGCTCGGCCAAGCTGACTTACAAAATAAAACAATTTCGATCAAATTAAAACATTAAGCTGTCACAATTTATTTGAATTGACCTCCATCGAAAGGAGAGTATTTATCATTCTCAAGTTTTTAATTCAAAATCTGTAATCATGACATAAATTTTTTTATGCTTAGGAACGATTTAATTATTTTATATACATTTTAAGTTTATGCTTTATTTTATTTTGTTCTCCTCTCTTCTTCCTTCTTCTCTTCTCTTCTCTTCTCTTCTCTTCTGTTCTGTTCTGTTCTGTTCTGTTCTGTTCTGTTCTGTTCTGTTCTTAACTTTACTTAACTTAACTTAACTTAACTTAACTTAACTTAACTTTTAACTTAACCTACTTCTGATGTCAGAATCGTGGTCTTTATCTACCTACCTTTTATATTTTTGGATAGAATCATGGAATTGCCTACCCTACAATGCAACCTAACAATTTGGTAATTGGGAATAATGAAATCAGAACTCAGAATTCCTACCTTTGCTAATAGCTTGAGCATCGTTGTGGACATGCCTAAACGTGTCAGTGAAAATTTTGTACATACATACATACATCCATCCATCCTTCCATCCTTCCATCCATCCGTCCGTCCTTCCATCCATCCATCCATCCATCCATCCATCCATCCATCCATCCATCCATCCATCCATCCATCCATCCATCCATCCATCCATCCATCCATCCATCCATCCATCCATCCATCCATCCATCCATCCATCCATCCATCCATCCATCCATCCATCCATCCATCCATCCATCCATCCATCCATCCATCCATCCATCCATCCATCCATCCATCCATCCATCCATCCATCCATCCATCCATCCATCCATCCATCCATCCATCCATCCATCCATCCATCCATCCATCCATCCATCCATCCATCCATCCATCCATCCATCCATCCATCCATCCATCCATCCATCCATCCATCCATCCATCCATCCATCCATCCATCCATCCATCCATCCATCCATCCATCCATCCATCCATCCATCCATCCATCCATCCATCCATCCATCCATCCATCCATCCATCCATCCATCCATCCATCCATCCATCCATCCATCCATCCATCCATCCATCCATCCATCCATCCATCCATCCATCCATCCATCCATCCATCCATCCATCCATCCATCCATCCATCCATCCATCCATCCATCCATCCATCCATCCATCCATCCATCCATCCATCCATCCATCCATCCATCCATCCATCCATCCATCCATCCATCCATCCATCCATCCATCCATCCATCCATCCATCCATCCATCCATCCATCCATCCATCCATCCATCCATCCATCCATCCATCCATCCATCCATCCATCCATCCATCCATCCATCCATCCATCCATCCATCCATCCATCCATCCATCCATCCATCCATCCATCCATCCATCCATCCATCCATCCATCCATCCATCCATCCATCCATCAAAACCCGACTACATAAAAGTCTTAAACAAGCGTTCACCTATTGTCCTTATCCTTACCTTTGCTAATAGCTTGAGCATCGTTAACCTCAAAAAAGTTTGAGAAACGGTTTTGGAAAG
Organism: Eupithecia insigniata; assembly: GCA_947859395.1. Lineage (NCBI taxonomy): Eukaryota > Metazoa > Arthropoda > Insecta > Lepidoptera > Geometridae > Eupithecia > Eupithecia insigniata. The sequence continues at coordinate 7,219,170 of OX402021.1, forward strand.
TACAAACAAAGACCTTTGCAACGATACACACACGAGCATATTTACTAACATTGAAATTTTCGACCTTTTCTTCGACCCCCGCTAAAATGGGGGTCTAACGAGATAGCGGGGGTCGAAGAAAGAGTCGAAAATTTTGTACATACATACATACATCAATCCATCCTTCTATCCATCCATCCTTCCATCCATTCGTCCGTCCGTCCTTCCATCCATCCGTCCGTCCGTCCGTCCGTCCGTCCGTCCGTCCATCCATCCTTCCGTCCGTCCGTCCATCCATCCATCCATCCATCCATCCATCCATCCATCCATCCATCCATCCATCCATCCATCCATCCATCCATCCATCCATCCATCCGGTCGGACCGGTACAGTCGTTGTTAAAAAGTTAACTGTTGCTATGCGGCCAACATAGTAGTAGGTTAATTAAATTAAGGAGCTAATTAGGTAGGTACGTATATTGTAAAAAAATAAATAATACAACTATAATAATAACTGTAATACATATAGAAATAAATAGACATGTACGTGCAACGTTACACGGCATGCAATTAGCTTCGCCTTAACGATAAAATGTGCTGTCGTCTGTGGACATGCCTAAACGTGATGATCTAGCAAGGTCATGGCGATCGGGCCGTGTCGCGAGCGACGTTTGTTGTGATGCGTTAGCACTTTGCACGTTCTTACCACGCGTGTAATGTGGTGAAAAAAATATAGTTAAAAACTAAAACCCGACTACATAAGTCTTAAACAAGCGTTCACCTATTGTCCTTATCCTTACCTTTGCCAATAGCTTGAGCATCGTTGTGGACATGCCTAAACGTGATGATCTAGCAAGGTCATGGCGATCGGGCCGTGTCGCGAGCGACGTTGTGACCCCCGCTAAAATGGGGGTCTAACGAGATAGCGGGGGTCGAAGAAAGGGTCGAAAATTTTGTACATACATACATACATCCATCCATCCTTCCATCCATCCATCCTTCCATCCATCCATCCGTCCGTCCGTCCTTCCATCCGTCCGTCCGTCATACATGTTTGATATTTAGGATAAACTAAATTTTATAACGAAGTCTAAGGTAATGAGAAAGAAAGAAAGAAAGAAATTTATTTATTTATTTATATATTTATAATGGTAGATAGTAAACCTTGAATTAAGGTATAAGTTTACCGTTCGTTACAGATCCAACACCTACATATAAATAAGCGGTTTTAGGCCAGTATCACGAAGTAAGTCATTGCTGCTACCATGTAGGTATATTAACCTCTACTTCTATATTTTATGTAATCGGAGTGGGGTGAATCCAGGATGATTAGTATAATGGTATTTAATGATTACCGACCTTCCTCAAATCGCTCGGCCAAGCTGACTTACAAAATAAAACAATTTCGATCAAATTAAAACATTAAGCTGTCACAATTTATTTGAATTGACCTCCATCGAAAGGAGAGTATTTATCATTCTCAAGTTTTTAATTCAAAATCTGTAATCATGACATTAATTTTTTTATGCTTAGGAACGATTTAATTATTTTATATACATTTTAAGTTTATGCTTTATTTTATTTTGTTCTCCTCTCTTCTTCCTTCTTCTCTTCTCTTCTCTTCTCTTCTCTTCTGTTCTGTTCTGTTCTGTTCTGTTCTGTTCTGTTCTTAACTTTACTTAACTTAACTTAACTTAACTTAACTTTTAACTTAACCTACTTCTGATGTCAGAATCGTGGTCTTTATCTACCTACCTTTTATATTTTTGGATAGAATCATGGAATTGCCTACCCTACAATGCAACCTAACAATTTGGTAATTGGGAATAATGAAATCAGAACTCAGAATTCCTACCTTTGCTAATAGCTTGAGCATCGTTGTGGACATGCCTAAACGTGTCAGTGAAAATTTTGTACATACATACATCCTTCCATCCATCCGTCCGTCCTTCCATCCATCCATCCATCCATCCATCCATCCATCCATCCATCCATCCATCCATCCATCCATCCATCCATCCATCCATCCATCCATCCATCCATCCATCCATCCATCCATCCATCCATCCATCCATCCATCCATCCATCCATCCATCCATCCATCCATCCATCCATCCATCCATCCATCCATCCATCCATCCATCCATCCATCCATCCATCCATCCATCCATCCATCCATCCATCCATCCATCCATCCATCCATCCATCCATCCATCCATCCATCCATCCATCCATCCATCCATCCATCCATCCTTCCATCCATTCGTCCGTCCGTCCTTCCATCCATCCGTCCGTCCGTCCGTCCGTCCGTCCGTCCGTCCATCCATCCTTCCGTCCGTCCGTCCATCCATCCATCCATCCATCCATCCATCCATCCATCCATCCATCCATCCATCCATCCATCCATCCGGTCGGACCGGTACAGTCGTTGTTAAAAAGTTAACTGTTGCTATGCGGCCAACATAGTAGTAGGTTAATTAAATTAAGGAGCTAATTAGGTAGGTACGTATATTGTAAAAAAATAAATAATACAACTATAATAATAACTGTAATACATATAGAAATAAATAGACATGTACGTGCAACGTTACACGGCATGCAATTAGCTTCGCCTTAACGATAAAATGTGCTGTCGTCTGTGGACATGCCTAAACGTGATGATCTAGCAAGGTCATGGCGATCGGGCCGTGTCGCGAGCGACGTTTGTTGTGATGCGTTAGCACTTTGCACGTTCTTACCACGCGTGTAATGTGGTGAAAAAATATAGTTAAAAACCAAAACCCGACTACATAAGTCTTAAACAAGCGTTCACCTATTGTCCTTATCCTTACCTTTGCCAATAGCTTGAGCATCGTTGTGGACATGCCTAAACGTGATGATCTAGCAAGGTCATGGCGATCGGGCCGTGTCGCGAGCGACGTTGTGACCCCCGCTAAAATGGGGGTCTAACGAGATAGCGGGGGTCGAAGAAAGGGTCGAAAATTTTGTACATACATACATACATCCATCCATCCTTCCATCCATCCATCCTTCCATCCATCCATCCGTCCGTCCGTCCTTCCATCCGTCCGTCCGTCATACATGTTTGATATTTAGGATAAACTAAATTTTATAACGAAGTCTAAGGTAATGAGAAAGAAAGAAAGAAAGAAATTTATTTATTTATTTATATATTTATAATGGTAGATAGTAAACCTTGAATTAAGGTATAAGTTTACCGTTCGTTACAGATCCAACACCTACATATAAATAAGCGGTTTTAGGCCAGTATCACGAAGTAAGTCATTGCTGCTACCATGTAGGTATATTAACCTCTACTTCTATATTTTATGTAATCGGAGTGGGGTGAATCCAGGATGATTAGTATAATGGTATTTAATGATTACCGACCTTCCTCAAATCGCTCGGCCAAGCTGACTTACAAAATAAAACAATTTCGATCAAATTAAAACATTAAGCTGTCACAATTTATTTGAATTGACCTCCATCGAAAGGATAGTATTTATCATTCTCAAGTTTTTAATTCAAAATCTGTAATCATGACATTAATTTTTTTATGCTTAGGAACGATTTAATTATTTTATATACATTTTAAGTTTATGCTTTATTTTATTTTGTTCTCCTCTCTTCTTCCTTCTTCTCTTCTCTTCTCTTCTCTTCTCTTCTCTTCTGTTCTGTTCTGTTCTGTTCTGTTCTGTTCTGTTCTTAACTTTACTTAACTTAACTTAACTTAACTTAACTTAACTTAACTTAACTTAACTTAACTTAACCTACTTCTGATGTCAGAAACGTGGTCTTTATCTACCTACCTTTATATTTTTGGATAGAATCATGGAATTGCCTACCCTACAATGCAACCTAACAATTTGGTAATTGGGAATAATGAAATCAGAACTCAGAATTCCTACCTTTGCTAATAGCTTGAGCATCGTTGTGGACATGCCTAAACGTGTCAGTGAAAATTTTGTACATACATACATCCTTCCATCCATCCGTCCGTCCTTCCATCCATCCATCCATCCATCCATCCATCCATCCATCCATCCATCCATCCATCCATCCATCCATCCATCCATCCATCCATCCATCCATCCATCCATCCATCCATCCATCCATCCATCCATCCATCCATCCATCCATCCATCCATCCATCCATCCATCCATCCATCCATCCATCCATCCATCCATCCATCCATCCATCCATCCATCCATCCATCCATCCATCCATCCATCCATCCATCCATCCATCCATCCATCCATCCATCCATCCATCCATCCATCCATCCATCCATCCATCCATCCATCCATCCATCCATCAAAACCCGACTACATAAAAGTCTTAAACAAGCGTTCACCTATTATCCTTATCCTTACCTTTGCTAATAGCTTGAGCATCGTTAACCTCAAAAAAGTTTGAGAAACGGTTTTGGAAAGTACAAACAAAGACCTTTGCAACGATACACACACGAGCATATTTACTAACATTGAAATTTTCGACCTTTTCTTCGACCCCCGCTAAAATGGGGGTCTAACGAGATAGCGGGGGTCGAAGAAAGAGTCGAAAATTTTGTACATACATACATACATCAATCCATCCTTCCATCCATTCGTCCGTCCGTCCTTCCATCCATCCGTCCGTCCGTCCGTCCGTCCGTCCGTCCGTCCATCCATCCTTCCGTCCGTCCGTCCATCCATCCATCCATCCATCCATCCATCCATCCATCCATCCATCCATCCATCCATCCATCCATCCATCCATCCATCCATCCGGTCGGACCGGTACAGTCGTTGTTAAAAAGTTAACTGTTGCTATGCGGCCAACATAGTAGTAGGTTAATTAAATTAAGGAGCTAATTAGGTAGGTACGTATATTGTAAAAAAATAAATAATACAACTATAATAATAACTGTAATACATATAGAAATAAATAGACATGTACGTGCAACGTTACACGGCATGCAATTAGCTTCGCCTTAACGATAAAATGTGCTGTCGTCTGTGGACATGCCTAAACGTGATGATCTAGCAAGGTCATGGCGATCGGGCCGTGTCGCGAGCGACGTTTGTTGTGATGCGTTAGCACTTTGCACGTTCTTACCACGCGTGTAATGTGGTGAAAAAAATATAGTTAAAAACCAAAACCCGACTACATAAGTCTTAAACAAGCGTTCACCTATTGTCCTTATCCTTACCTTTGCTAATAGCTTGAGCATCGTTAACCTCAAAAAAGTTTGAGAAACGGTTTTGGAAAGTACAAACAAAGACCTTTGCAACGATACACACACGAGCATATTTACTAACATTGAAATTTTCGACCTTTTCTTCGACCCCCGCTAAAATGGGGGTCTAACGAGATAGCGGGGGTCGAAGAAAGAGTCGAAAATTTTGTACATACATACATACATCAATCCATCCTTCCATCCATCCATCCTTCCATCCATTCGTCCGTCCGTCCTTCCATCCATCCGTCCGTCCGTCCGTCCGTCCGTCCGTCCGTCCATCCATCCTTCCGTCCGTCCGTCCATCCATCCATCCATCCATCCATCCATCCATCCATCCATCCATCCATCCATCCATCCATCCATCCATCCATCCGGTCGGACCGGTACAGTCGTTGTTAAAAAGTTAACTGTTGCTATGCGGCCAACATAGTAGTAGGTTAATTAAATTAAGGAGCTAATTAGGTAGGTACGTATATTGTAAAAAAATAAATAATACAACTATAATAATAACTGTAATACATATAGAAATAAATAGACATGTACGTGCAACGTTACACGGCATGCAATTAGCTTCGCCTTAACGATAAAATGTGCTGTCGTCTGTGGACATGCCTAAACGTGATGATCTAGCAAGGTCATGGCGATCGGGCCGTGTCGCGAGCGACGTTTGTTGTGATGCGTTAGCACTTTGCACGTTCTTACCACGCGTGTAATGTGGTGAAAAAAATATAGTTAAAAACTAAAACCCGACTACATAAGTCTTAAACAAGCGTTCACCTATTGTCCTTATCCTTACCTTTGCCAATAGCTTGAGCATCGTTGTGGACATGCCTAAACGTGATGATCTAGCAAGGTCATGGCGATCGGGCCGTGTCGCGAGCGACGTTGTGACCCCCGCTAAAATGGGGGTCTAACGAGATAGCGGGGGTCGAAGAAAGGGTCGAAAATTTTGTACATACATACATACATCCATCCATCCTTCCATCCATCCATCCTTCCATCCATCCATCCGTCCGTCCGTCCTTCCATCCGTCCGTCCGTCATACATGTTTGATATTTAGGATAAACTAAATTTTATAACGAAGTCTAAGGTAATGAGAAAGAAAGAAAGAAAGAAATTTATTTATTTATTTATATATTTATAATGGTAGATAGTAAACCTTGAATTAAGGTATAAGTTTACCGTTCGTTACAGATCCAACACCTACATATAAATAAGCGGTTTTAGGCCAGTATCACGAAGTAAGTCATTGCTGCTACCATGTAGGTATATTAACCTCTACTTCTATATTTTATGTAATCGGAGTGGGGTGAATCCAGGATGATTAGTATAATGGTATTTAATGATTACCGACCTTCCTCAAATCGCTCGGCCAAGCTGACTTACAAAATAAAACAATTTCGATCAAATTAAAACATTAAGCTGTCACAATTTATTTGAATTGACCTCCATCGAAAGGAGAGTATTTATCATTCTCAAGTTTTTAATTCAAAATCTGTAATCATGACATTAATTTTTTTATGCTTAGGAACGATTTAATTATTTTATATACATATTAAGTTTATGCTTTATTTTATTTTGTTCTCCTCTCTTCTTCCTTCTTCTCTTCTCTTCTCTTCTCTTCTCTTCTCTTCTGTTCTGTTCTGTTCTGTTCTGTTCTGTTCTGTTCTTAACTTTACTTAACTTAACTTAACTTAACTTAACTTTTAACTTAACCTACTTCTGATGTCAGAATCGTGGTCTTTATCTACCTTTTATATTTTTGGATAGAATCATGGAATTGCCTACCCTACAATGCAACCTAACAATTTGGTAATTGGGAATAATGAAATCAGAACTCAGAATTCCTACCTTTGCTAATAGCTTGAGCATCGTTGTGGACATGCCTAAACGTGTCAGTGAAAATTTTGTACATACATACATCCTTCCATCCATCCGTCCGTCCTTCCATCCATCCATCCATCCATCCATCCATCCATCCATCCATCCATCCATCCATCCATCCATCCATCCATCCATCCATCCATCCATCCATCCATCCATCCATCCATCCATCCATCCATCCATCCATCCATCCATCCATCCATCCATCCATCCATCCATCCATCCATCCATCCATCCATCCATCCATCCATCCATCCATCCATCCATCCATCCATCCATCCATCCATCCATCCATCCATCCATCCATCCATCCATCCATCCATCCATCCATCCATCCATCCATCCATCCATCCATCCATCCATCCATCCATCCATCCATCCATCCATCCATCCATCCATCCATCCATCCATCCATCCATCCATCCATCCATCCATCCATCCATCCATCCATCCATCCATCAAAACCCGACTACATAAAAGTCTTAAACAAGCGTTCACCTATTGTCCTTATCCTTACCTTTGCTAATAGCTTGAGCATCGTTAACCTCAAAAAAGTTTGAGAAACGGTTTTGGAAAGTACAAACAAAGACCTTTGCAACGATACACACACGAGCATATTTACTAACATTGAAATTTTCGACCTTTTCTTCGACCCCCGCTAAAATGGGGGTCTAACGAGATAGCGGGGGTCGAAGAAAGAGTCGAAAATTTTGTACATACATACATACATCAATCCATCCTTCCATCCATCCATCCTTCCATCCATTCGTCCGTCCGTCCTTCCATCCATCCGTCCGTCCGTCCGTCCGTCCATCCATCCTTCCGTCCGTCCGTCCATCCATCCATCCATCCATCCATCCATCCATCCATCCATCCATCCATCCATCCATCCATCCATCCATCCATCCATCCGGTCGGACCGGTACAGTCGTTGTTAAAAAGTTAACTGTTGCTATGCGGCCAACATAGTAGTAGGTTAATTAAATTAAGGAGCTAATTAGGTAGGTACGTATATTGTAAAAAAATAAATAATACAACTATAATAATAACTGTAATACATATAGAAATAAATAGACATGTACGTGCAACGTTACACGGCATGCAATTAGCTTCGCCTTAACGATAAAATGTGCTGTCGTCTGTGGACATGCCTAAACGTGATGATCTAGCAAGGTCATGGCGATCGGGCCGTGTCGCGAGCGACGTTTGTTGTGATGCGTTAGCACTTTGCACGTTCTTACCACGCGTGTAATGTGGTGAAAAAATATAGTTAAAAACCAAAACCCGACTACATAAGTCTTAAACAAGCGTTCACCTATTGTCCTTATCCTTACCTTTGCCAATAGCTTGAGCATCGTTGTGGACATGCCTAAACGTGATGATCTAGCAAGGTCATGGCGATCGGGCCGTGTCGCGAGCGACGTTGTGACCCCCGCTAAAATGGGGGTCTAACGAGATAGCGGGGGTCGAAGAAAGGGTCGAAAATTTTGTACATACATACATACATCCATCCATCCTTCCATCCATCCATCCTTCCATCCATCCATCCGTCCGTCCGTCCTTCCATCCGTCCGTCCGTCATACATGTTTGATATTTAGGATAAACTAAATTTTATAACGAAGTCTAAGGTAATGAGAAAGAAAGAAAGAAAGAAATTTATTTATTTATTTATATATTTATAATGGTAGATAGTAAACCTTGAATTAAGGTATAAGTTTACCGTTCGTTACAGATCCAACACCTACATATAAATAAGCGGTTTTAGGCCAGTATCACGAAGTAAGTCATTGCTGCTACCATGTAGGTATATTAACCTCTACTTCTATATTTTATGTAATCGGAGTGGGGTGAATCCAGGATGATTAGTATAATGGTATTTAATGATTACCGACCTTCCTCAAATCGCTCGGCCAAGCTGACTTACAAAATAAAACAATTTCGATCAAATTAAAACATTAAGCTGTCACAATTTATTTGAATTGACCTCCATCGAAAGGATAGTATTTATCATTCTCAAGTTTTTAATTCAAAATCTGTAATCATGACATTAATTTTTTTATGCTTAGGAACGATTTAATTATTTTATATACATTTTAAGTTTATGCTTTATTTTATTTTGTTCTCCTCTCTTCTTCCTTCTTCTCTTCTCTTCTCTTCTCTTCTCTTCTCTTCTGTTCTGTTCTGTTCTGTTCTGTTCTGTTCTGTTCTGTTCTTAACTTTACTTAACTTAACTTAACTTAACTTAACTTAACTTAACTTAACTTAACTTAACTTAACCTACTTCTGATGTCAGAAACGTGGTCTTTATCTACCTACCTTTATATTTTTGGATAGAATCATGGAATTGCCTACCCTACAATGCAACCTAACAATTTGGTAATTGGGAATAATGAAATCAGAACTCAGAATTCCTACCTTTGCTAATAGCTTGAGCATCGTTGTGGACATGCCTAAACGTGATGATCTAGCAAGGTCATGGCGATCGGGCCGTGTCGCGAGCGACGTTGTGACCCCCGCTAAAATGGGGGTCTAACGAGATAGCGGGGGTCGAAGAAAGGGTCGAAAATTTTGTACATACATACATACATCCATCCATCCTTCCATCCATCCATCCTTCCATCCATCCATCCGTCCGTCCGTCCTTCCATCCGTCCGTCCGTCATACATGTTTGATATTTAGGATAAACTAAATTTTATAACGAAGTCTAAGGTAATGAGAAAGAAAGAAAGAAAGAAATTTATTTATTTATTTATATATTTATAATGGTAGATAGTAAACCTTGAATTAAGGTATAAGTTTACCGTTCGTTACAGATCCAACACCTACATATAAATAAGCGGTTTTAGGCCAGTATCACGAAGTAAGTCATTGCTGCTACCATGTAGGTATATTAACCTCTACTTCTATATTTTATGTAATCGGAGTGGGGTGAATCCAGGATGATTAGTATAATGGTATTTAATGATTACCGACCTTCCTCAAATCGCTCGGCCAAGCTGACTTACAAAATAAAACAATTTCGATCAAATTAAAACATTAAGCTGTCACAATTTATTTGAATTGACCTCCATCGAAAGGATAGTATTTATCATTCTCAAGTTTTTAATTCAAAATCTGTAATCATGACATTAATTTTTTTATGCTTAGGAACGATTTAATTATTTTATATACATTTTAAGTTTATGCTTTATTTTATTTTGTTCTCCTCTCTTCTTCCTTCTTCTCTTCTCTTCTCTTCTCTTCTCTTCTCTTCTGTTCTGTTCTGTTCTGTTCTGTTCTGTTCTGTTCTTAACTTTACTTAACTTAACTTAACTTAACTTAACTTAACTTAACCTACTTCTGATGTCAGAAACGTGGTCTTTATCTACCTACCTTTATATTTTTGGATAGAATCATGGAATTGCCTACCCTACAATGCAACCTAACAATTTGGTAATTGGGAATAATGAAATCAGAACTCAGAATTCCTACCTTTGCTAATAGCTTGAGCATCGTTGTGGACATGCCTAAACGTGTCAGTGAAAATTTTGTACATACATACATCCTTCCATCCATCCGTCCGTCCTTCCATCCATCCATCCATCCATCCATCCATCCATCCATCCATCCATCCATCCATCCATCCATCCATCCATCCATCCATCC